>OX638135.1:4232090-4526033 GCA_951804985.1 Dryomyza anilis
CTGAGCTACCGCGGCTACCGCGGAAAAACGTCTTACCAAGGTAAAATTTCCAAACTTTTTTTGACGAATCGATACAGCTCATCGAGACAATTATTTGGACATCCAGAAGGATATCCATTGTGATTTGGCCAAAACCCACTTGCGCCATTGGACATTTTTTGGACATATTGGTTTCATTGGGATTTGGCCAGAATCCACTTGCGTCATTTGCACAAACTGGAATTGGAATAATTTTAACATTTTTTTAGTAAGTAAAATTTTTTGTATTAGAGACATTGCACACCAAATCTCCCAGAGTTCAAGACTCACCTTCTCCAGAGATACAGCGGTCCAAAGTTTGAAAAAATTAAGCAATAATCACTTTTTGTGGTTGTAAAAAAAAAACTCTTGACTGTAGAATGCTGCAAACCTCGTTTTAAAGGTATTAAAACAAACTTCGTCATAACTCCTAAATCCGAACATCTAATCAATGGTCATTGTCCTTGTAATTTAAATTAATTATTAATACGATTTATTATTATTAAAAAAATTTATTCAAATATCTAATTTATATACGGGTTTTCAAAAACAAACTTTTTCGGTATGTTTAAGTATTGTTTGTACCGCAAATCTAAAAAAATTAGTTACAAGTCTGCCATGTGATTTATGCCTCGAAGTTTTCTCGAACTAACTTGGATAACAAAAATCAAATCTTGTTGCTAATTTTTAAAAGTTCGTAATTTTCGAAGAGTAAAATTTTATGTTTATCAAATAAATCTCGATATATTTGAACTATTTGATGCAATATTAATCCAGAATCGTTTTTATTATCGTTTCGAAAAAACTGCGATATGTCGATTTGAACTATTTTTGCAGTTTTAGTACGATTTGGCCTTCGATATTGGTACAGGATAAAATAAAAATAATGTCTTAAACAAAAAGTTTTCGTCGAATGCTTTCTTATGGTACCCTTGGTTTTGTTGTACAAATTGTTCCTTCACAATGACTTTTATACAAAAAAAATTGGAAAATAATAATTATTTTCTGTCTCTGCTTTTTTAAATCTCACTTACCATTACGAAAAATCACATGTCACAAACTCATTGGACATTTTTTGGAAAAATCTATTCCATTGGGATTTGGCCAGAACCCAACTGCATCATTGGACATTTTTTTTTTTTAAATGTGTTCCTTTGGGATTTGGCCAGAAGTCATCGGACATTTTTTTGCAAAAATTTGTTCCTTTTGGATTTGACCAAAACGCACATGCGTTATTGGACATTTTTTAGGAACATTTTGTTTCTTTGGGATTTGGCCAGAACCCACTTGCGTCATTGAATATTTTTTGAAAAAATTTGTTCCTAATCGCAAAGGAACAATTAAAAAAAAAAATGTAAAATGACGCAGGTAGGCTCTGGCCAATTCGCTCCTGCATGTGTATCTATGAATCGTTCATAAAACCGTTATGAAAAAGTTCATAATATTATATATATATATATATATATATATATATATATATATATATATATATATATATATATATATATATATATATATATACATATAAATAATATATATATATATATATATATATATATATATATATATATATATACATATAAATATTATATATATTTCTCAATAATAAAAATTATTTTTGATTTCACAAATATTTTTCAAAAATAATAATAATTGTTGATTTTAATAAATATTTTTTAAAAATCATAATTATTTCTGATTTTTATAAATATTTTTCAAAAATAATAATTATTTCTGACTTTAATTAATTTTTAACATAAATAATTATTATGAATGATTTTAATTTTTATTACTCAAAGAACTATTATTAAATATTTTAAAAATTTAAAATAAAAATAATGTCTTAAACAAAAAGTTTTCGTCGAATGCTTTCTTATGGTACCCTTGGTTTTGTTGTAGCATTATTCCTTCACAATGACTTTTATACAAAAAAATTGGAAAATAATAATTATTTTCTGTCTCTGCTTTTTTAAATCTCACTTACCATTACGAAAAATCACATGTCACAAACTCATTGGACATTTTTTGGAAAAATCTATTCCATTGGGATTTGGCCAGAACCCAACTGCATCATTGGACATTTTTTTTTTTAAATGTGTTCCTTTGGGATTTGGCCAGAAGTCATCGGAAATTTTTTTGCAAAAATTTGTTCCTCTTGGATTTGACCAAAACGCACATGCGTTATTGGACATTTTTTAGGAACACTTTGTTTCTTTAGGATTTGGCCAGAACCCACTTGCGTCATTGAATAATTTTTGAAAAAATTTGTTCCTAATCGCAAAGGAACAATTTAAAAAAAAAATGTAAAATGACGCAGGTAGGCTCTGGCCAAATCGCTCCTGCATGTGTATCTATGAATCATTCATAAAACCGTTATGAAAAAGTTCATAATATTGATGAACGCTTTCATAATATTTATGAAAAAATTCATGATATTTATGAACTTTTAAACTATTTAAAAATAAAAATAATACTATTTTTTGTAAATAGTTTAAAAGTACATAAATATCATGAATGTTTTCATAAATATTATGAAAGCGTTCATCAATATTATGAACTTTTTCATAACTGTTTTAATTGGATGAATTTGGTCAGTGGTTGAGGCGTAAAGGAAAAATCATGAAATTGATGAACAAATTCATAAATAGTATGAATTTTTTTTCTGTGTACAGATATTCTGGTAATGGTAAAGCAGACGAGCTAGCCAAATTGGGGGTGGAACAAACATCAGACCGCACTGAATATTCAGTAAAATCATCTATATATATCCTACCAATAGAGTCTACTCTTCAAAGAAACATAACAACAAAAAACATGATAATATGTCTGACAACAAAAAAAGATTTGGCAGGATCAAAGAAAAAGTAGAAGTAGGGACATATTAGAACTAAAAATGAAATAACTTATATTGTTAATTGGAGTTATGTTAGGAGTCCATCTGAAACGAATTGGCTTCCAGATAAATGAGACTTGTAGATGGTGTGGGGACAGCGATGCAAAGGGGGATAGCTATCACCTTATTTGCCAATGCACACAGAAGGAACAAATCTCTAGACTCTTTATTCTTTCAGAAACTTGAAGACGTCAAGAAGCATCCATGCAATTGATGAAATTCATGAGATCATATGGATGGCAATAAAATACTTAATATAATAATTAGTACACGGAGGGAAAAAAATAACTAAGTAGAATTAGTCTTGAATTCAGTTATTAATTTCTTAGGTATCAAAAAATTAACTAAGTAGAATTATTTTTGAATTCAGTTATTGTTGTTATTTTCGTCCCAAAATGTAATGAACACGTGTTCGTATAGTTGTGGTTTTTTCGATTTTGCTTTGTCGCTATTATTTTTTGTTTTGCGTTGTCCGTCTGTCAGCGCCATCCGTTTGTTCGTGTGTCTCTCTGTCGAAAGTAACTAAAAGCAATTATTTCGAAGCTAACACAAACAAAATTATTTTAGGTAATATAATGCTTATTTAGTATTTTATTACATATGTGTATATTAAATGACATCTTTGAATACTTAATTTAATTGATTTGTTTATTTGATTTACTTTTATTTGTATTATTATTATTATTTAATTTAATTCAATTTATGTATATTATTCTGAAACCGTTTACTTACCTTATACACTTTCTCCTCTTCTGCTGCATCTACCTGTTGGTTATCTATAAACCACCTTCCGCACGTTACCTATAAGCAGGGCAATTTTTTTTGGCTTTTGCCAAAAAATGCCATTTTGTCAATTATTTTGTAAATTTGCCAATTTTGATATACTTTGCCTAAAAATGCCTTTTTTACACTCTGGCAAAACTTTTTTAAATATTATTTTCGATTTCCTGTTGTATTAAATATTATATGACGTCCTTTTCTTATGTATTTATTTTTGTATGTTCTTAATTTTGTGAATGAAATTAACGAAGTAAATATTAGACCATGTAAAAGAGATATCTATGTTTGTCAACAAAAATAATTCATTGAAAAATTTTATAAATTTTTGTTGTTGCCATTTTTGAACTATTTTTGTGCCATTTTTTTTGCCTATTTTTGTGATATTTTGCCTGCCATTTTTAACTATATTTTGTGCCAAAATAACAATGGAATAAAATCAACTTTGTATTTATGCAAAATTGAATCCCAATTTATATTTACGATCTGAAACCATACCAAAATTCGTAGGAAAAATCGTTTTTTATATTTTTAACATTCATACATACACAGACGCTTGCTAGTCTGGCTGTGCTTTGTTAATAGAATATCTTAAATTAATTTGGAATTTTCTCAATTTCAAGCAGAAAATCACAATTTGAATTCTTTTGTTGGTATTTTAAAAATAAAAGAAGAATGGAAAATTAAAACCAGTTGGGAAGGTTAGATCACATGGGAAATTTTAAAGTAGGTGTAATTATGATAGTTAGGATTATCAAAATTATAGTCGGTCTAAGCCGACTATAAATACCCTACACATATGTGTGGTTACCATTCAAAGTGGTCACCAGGGTCAAAGTGGTCACCAGGGTCAAAGTGGTCACCAGGTCACCAGGGTATACGAATCCTGAAAATAACTACAAACATTCAATCGCTGAAGAATTTCCATTCATTTGATACCCATATTTACAAATGAGTAGGTGTACCGAATTTCGATTTTTTTTTGTGAACCACAAGTCTTTTCTCCGGAAAACTTTATTATCATGTATTTGAGCATGATGTCAATATATATTTGACCAAAAAAGTTTACCTAAGCACGTATACATAAAAATTGATCTTTATATGTACATTTTATATGAGGAATTTGAACATAAGTGGTCGGATCATAGGTCACAATGGACCGATCTCGCCAATTTTCGCACATACAGCGTAGGTATATTAGTAATTTAAGTTATAAGTTTCATTTATCTAGCTCTTCAATTTTAAAAGTAGTAGGGATTTCAAAAGACAGACAGACAGACGGACAGACTGACGGACAGACGGACAGACAGACGGACAGACAGACGGACAGACAGACGGACAGACGGACATCGCTAAATCGACTCAGGAGGTCATGCTGATCAAGAATATATATATAATTTTCCATACCGGAGATGCTTCCTTCTGGGTGTTACAAACGGCGTACCAAACTGAATATACCCTTTCACTCTTAGTGTAGGGTATAAAAATGTACTATTTAGTAGGGACATAAATAGCGTTACATGTATTTTAATATTCAAATCATGAATATTTTTGGACCGTATTATTAATAAATAGTAAAAGTATGCTAGCCTAAAAAATAATATATTTTGATTGAAATCAAAAATAAAATAATATAAATGGTTAATTTCCGGATACAATATCTTTCAAATAAAGCTGCGCAAGTTTATTTACGCAGTCTGTGCACTCGTGCATCACAGTTTTTTAAAATAAAGGACGGAGCCCTAGACAGGCATTTTACTATTATCGACACCTACACTCGTGCGTGCTTCTCCGAAAATAAAATCAGCAGTTCTCCCACACGTGAAATGCGAAAATATTTGTTTTCACATTCACAGTGCTAGAGTATAAAATTAGCGGCGCAACAGCGAAAACAACCTTCACATATCTGCACGTAGCAGGCAGCGCACGCATATTTCACAGTGATATTTCACAGACATATTTTGAAACGCTCAAAAATTGAGTAAAATTCATTATTTTCGGTACAAGTATTGAGAATTCTTGAGAGAACTAAAGTTTTGAAATTGAAGATAGTATCTTCAATGGTTATGCACACAAATATCTGTAAAGATGAAATGTTGCTCGAAAAACCTTTCAAAAATTGTAAAAATACAAAACTTATCCGATTTTTAAAATTCTTTTGTTTTATAAAAGGTTTCATTGAAATCTAAACAAAATGTGCACAATTGAGATAAAATCTTGTTTAGTTTGAAAGATATAGACATGATCACAAATTGTTTTATTTTTGAAGACTTTACTTCACAATTTGCTACGTAAATTATACATTTAATAATGAAACCAAATGATTTGTATGCTACTTTTATAAACAATTAAATCAACCCATAAATCATACACTGAAAACTCTCTTTAAATATGTGCAGTGGTTTAGTATATGGGCCATTCCACACCAAATCGACCAGCGGTTGGAACTCACCTTCTTCGATTTCAATGAAATTTGGGCGGCTGATAAAGCTTATTGAGATATGCATTGACCAATTTTTTTCCACCTCTATTTCCAGAGATACAGTGCTTCAAAGTTACAAAAAATGGACCAAAAATCACTTTTGTATGGTTGTTTATATTTCAGTATCTCTTAAAGTGGAAAGGATAGAAACTTCGTTGCTGGCTCGTTTTAAAGGTAATAGAACGGTCTTTAAAATAAACTGAGTTGTATTCTAAACTTTAACAAGTGGCCAGTGGTCATTATCCTTACATCCAATTGATGTCCTTAAAAAGGACCCTTTTAAAAATTCTTAAAAAAATCGTGTACTTTGGTTGATTTAAAATATATGTTCATGCCAAAATTCAAGATGCTATTCTGATAGCATCATATTTTAAAAACTAATTTTCTAAATTTTTGCAAATTTTTTGTATTGAAAAATAAAATATTGTTTTCAAAAGTAAAATTTTAAATAATTTTTTAATGTATTTGTAACTCTTCGAAAATGGCGTCAGTTTCATCAAACTGTCCCCAGTTTTTAAAATATATATACCATTTTTCGAAAAATGTAAAAAAATATACCCCAAAATTAATATTTCAAAAACTAGAGTTAATTGATAAAACTGGCACCATTTTAGAAATCAGAGTTAAAAATACATTATTGCAACTTTTACTGTCGAAAAAAAATGTTTTTTTAATGCAAAAAAGTAATAAAAATTTAGAAGGTATTTTTTAAAATATGATGCAATCAAAATACCATCTTGAACATTTGTATTAAATCAACAAAAATATGTGTTTTTTTTCAGAATTTTAAAAAGGATCCTTTTTAAGGACATCAATTTTGAAGTGCTAGGAAAACAACGACGGGCCACATGTTCAAGCTTAGAAGTAACATTTGTATTAAATCAACAAAAATATGTGATTTTTTTCAGAATTTTAAAAAGGATCCTTTTTAAGGACATCAATTTTGAAGTGCTAGGATAACAACGACGGGCCACATGTTCAAGCTTAGAAGTAACAACTTAATTTCTCTAAAAGCTTGTTCTATTAGCTTTAAATGGAGCCATGAATGGAACTGATACTTAGATTACTTATATACCTACGCTGTATGTGCGACCAAATTGGCTAGATCGGTTCATAGTGACCTGTGATCTGACCATTTATATTCAAATACCTCATATCAAATTTACATCTACAGCTCAATTTTACTGTTTACGTGCTTAGGTAAACTTTTTTTGGTCAAATATATATTGACTTTATGCATAAATACATGAAGATAATGTTTTCCCGCGAAACGACTTGTGGTTCCCAAAAAAAAAAAAAATCGAAATTTGTAAATATGGGTATCAAATGAAATAAAAAATTTGATAATCCTTACTATCATAATAACACCTACTTTAAAATTTCCCATGTGATCTAACCTTCCCAACTGGTTTTTTCTTCGGTGACATGGACTTTTTATTATATTTTTTGATAGATATCACTACTTATAATCTTTTAAAAGATACAAATATTCCGAAATATATTTTACTAATCTGTCACATTGGTCAAAGTTAAAACATTTTAACCCTGAAGAAATGTTTTCAAAATACAAAGTAAAAATAAATTTAAACATATATTTAGCCTTACTTATTCTTTGCCCGGCGATATATATGTGCAGGAGCATGTTGAGCATCAATCAATTAAAAATTCAATCAATTATTTAATTGATTGAAAATTTAATTGTGGACATTCAATTGCAGTTAATTGTGATTTAACAATTAATAATTTAATTTTATTCATATTAATTTGCAATTATATTTAATCGTAATTTACAATTAATTTCAATTGTAAATTGCAATTATAAATAAAAATTAAATTTACAATTTTTTAGTTCAAAACTGAATTTGGACAAGTAAGTTTTTTCATCCGATAGAAATTTTTTATATCCTTTTTTATAAATCTGTTTCAGTATGAGGCACTTGGGGGCTTCTGTAATCCCAGTGGAACACATTCACCCAAAAAAGTTCCAATGAGGCACTTGGGTGCTTCTGTAATTCCATTGCAACAAATTCACCCAAAAAAGTTCCAATGAGGCACTTGGGTGCTTCTGTAATACCACTGAAACAGATTCAACAAAAATAGTTCCAATGACACACTTGGGTGCTTCTGTAATCCCACTAGAACAGATTCACCCCATTGGAATAGGTTCACCCAAAAAAGTTCCAATGACGCACTTGAGTGCTTCTGTAATTCCACTGGAACAGATCATCCAAAAAAGTTCCAATGACACATTTGGGTGCTTCTATAATCCCCATGGAACACATTCACCCAAAAAAGTTCCAATGACGTAATTGGCTGCATCGGTAATCCCACTAAAACACATTCACCCAAAATAGTTCCAATGACGCAATTGGGTGCTTCTGTAATCCCACTAGAACAGGTTCACCAAAAAAAGTTCCAACGCCGCACTTGGGTGTTTCTGAAATCCCACTAGAACAGGTTCACCAAAAAAAGTTCCAACGCCGCACTTGGGTGTTTCTTAAATCCCACTGGAATAGAAATGATCCAGATAAAGTATCAATTAATTAATTATTCAACTGATTAATAAATAAATTGATTTAATTTCAATTGTAGACAAACAATTAACAAGATTATTTGAATAAATATTTAATTGTACGATTCAAATCTACTAACGTATGTTCGCAACGCTCGTCTTCATTCGATTAGTTATCGACAGACGAAGTTGGCAACGTTGCGCAGCATTTTCTATTTACGCCATCTTTTGCCATCGTTTGAACACATTGATGTTTAAAAACAAACAAAAAAGAAGTTGGATTTAAATAAATGTATTATTCCAATATTGGCACTCGTTGAGCAGAATTTGCTATCTACGTCTCTTTTTTCGTCGTTTGAAGTATGTATTGGTCCTTTTAAATATACTGATGTTTGAAAAGAAACAAAAACCAGTTGGGAAGGTTAGATCACATTGGAAATTTTAAATTTGGTTTTATTATGATAGTTAGGATAATCAAAATTATAGTCGGTCTAAGCCGACTATATATACCCTACACATATGTGTGGTTACCATTCAAAGTGGTATATAGGTCACCAGGGTATACAAATCCTCAAAATAACTTCAAACTTTCAATCGCTGAAGAATTTCCATTCATTTGATACCCATATTTACAAATGGGTAGGTGTACCGAATTTCGATTTTTTTTTTGGGAACCACAAGTCGTTTCGCGGGAAAACATTATTTCCATGTATTTGAGCATGAAGTCAATATATATTTGACCAAAAAAGTTTACCTAAGCACGTATACAGTAAAATTGAACTGTAGATGTAAATTTTATGTGAGTTATTTGAATATAAATGGTCAGATCACAGATCACAGGTCACAATAGACCGATATGCCTAATTTTTTCGCATATACATCTAAATTATGTTTCATTTATCTAACTCTTCAATTGTTTAAGTAGTAGGGATTTCAACAGACAGGCAGACAGACAGACGGACGGACGGCTAAATCGACTCAGGAGATCATGCTATATATATACTTGAATATATATACTTTTCCTTACCGGAGATGCTTCCTTCTGGGTGTTAGAAACGGCGTACCAAATTTAATACACCATTTCACTCTTAGTGTAGGGTATAAAAAATGCACTGAGACTTGTACTTGAAGTTTTAATTCAATTATTTATTTATGCATTTAAAAATTTGTATATGAATTCAAATATTATTAATTCTCACAAAGCATGTTTAATTGTTTTTAATAAAAATTAATAAAAAAAACAATATTTTATTTTATTTTCAGGCTTCCTTTCCAAAAAAAATAGATATGTTTTTATGCAAACATACTACTTTTTGAACTGAAACAACTGATATGTTTCTCTGGAAACATATTTATATTCAGGTCGTTCCAAATCATGTTATATTTTAAATATATTTATGTTTCGGTTCAAATATTTATATTCTTTGGATATACCATTTTAAGGGTCAACATAAAAATGTTTCCGTGATATCATAATGTATATCAGAGCTCACTGTTCAAACACTGTTCAAGTCTCAAGACAAGCCGGTTTACAAATGATTTTTCATGCAATTATATTATGTTTATATATTATGTTTACATAAAATTCCAAACATATATGTTAATGCCTGCAAAATTATGTTTAGCAGAGCCATTTCTTTAGCAGCGTGTAGCCTATGAAAAGCTCTCACCTGCCTAGCACTGCACTCTGGGACAAAGGTCAATTCTAGATCGCCGTAAATACAGTTTTGCTGCAATCTTAACGAAACTTTACACTAAACATACATGTTCTATTAATAGATTTCAATTTGAAAATTATCAAGATTGGTCCATTGCCACGCACACCTGTCATATTATTGAAATGGTAAAACGACTATAACATTTGTTTGGAATGAGATATTTTGTTTATAATTGGTATTTAAATACATACTGTAATTGTACATTCTTAATGTGAGCCTGATTGGCCAACTGCCACGCCTACCATTCTTTTTAAACTATATAACTTGACCATCGTAAGAGATATTCTGATAATATTAGGTACTATGGTACATATCACAATTCTTAACTACCATACCATATATGAGCCAGGATTTTTTCACTAGGGTGTATCATTTTTTGTTTGTTCTCTAGGTTCTCAATAAATTATTAATAAAATTACATATTTTTAAACTTTCTGCAACAAACTTTAATTTCTGATTTTCGGCGAGCTAGACTAAGCTTCTTTTCCATAGTGCACTGTCCATGTAAAAGCAAACATTTTCACAATTCACGGCACTTGGCTGCGTTCGGTTTTTTAAAATATCGAAGCACGCACGAGTGCTGGTGCCGAGAATAGCAGGGGAGGATCCAGAAGTATGGCTTGGAGGCGATTGATTTTTCTGCGCCTTTTTATTCCAAATTTTTCTAAAATGCACTCCAACATGTATTTTGCGCTCTTTTATATTTTCTCATCAAATAGAGTGAATAATGAATTATGCACAACTTTAGTTCTTTAAACCAATATTTTTCTTTTAACCACCAGGGTTATTTGGTTAAAAAAGAAAAAAAATAGTGTACGATCGGATTTGTGGTACCTAGAAAAATCGGTCATATAAATACTCAAATGAAAAATCCGACATTTGTAATTTTGTGGTTATTTTCATGATCCGAATACCATAACGATTAGGATTTGTAATTATGTAAAAACGAGTTGGGAAAGTTAGGTCACATGGGTAAGTTCGGTCACATGGGACGGACTTTTTTTAGTCGGTCGGGCCCAACTATGGAATATCCTACACTCTTGGTGAATATATTAGTGGTATAATTTTGTGGGATCATTTTCAATAATTTTTTTGTGATCCCATGTGATCTAACCTTTCCAACTGGTTTTCATTTTTAACCGATTTTTTATAGTGGACATTTTTATCGAAGCCGCCGACTATAAATACCCTACACATATGTGTTGTTACCATTCGAATCAGTGTATACGAATCCTGAAAATAACTACAAACTGTCAGTCGCTGAAGAATTTCCATTCATTTGGTACCCATATTTACAAATGGGTAGGTGTACCGAATTTTGATTTTTTTTTTTGGGAACCGCAAGTCGTTTCGCGGGAAAACATTATTTTCATGTATTGGAGCATGAAGTCAATATATATTTGACCAAAAAAGTTTACATAAGCACGTATACAGTAAAATTGATCTGGACACACAGAAAAATAAGATAGGTTAATCTAACCGAAAAAAGTTGTTAATAAACCATTTTTCTATTTTGTATTGAAAACACAAACAACAAGTACAATCCAGATTGTTAATCGAATCGACAAAATAAATTTAGAAATTTTTAACCTTAAAAATAGTTAAACTAATCGTAAGAATTGTAGCATATATATTTAACCACAAAAATGGTATGATTAAACTCTAAAATTGTAAAGTTACTATAGGCTACCACCAAAATAGTAAAACTAACCAAGTAAAATTGTAACTTTACTATTTTGTTTGGTTATCTAACCGAAAGATTGTTCCGACGCAAAGTATCGCTCCTCTTTCTTCTCTACTGATGATGAGAATAAAATTGTTAAAATAAATGTATACATTATTAACCATGAAAATAGTTAAACTAATCGTAAGAATTGTACCATATAAATTTAACCATCAAAATGGTATGACTTAATTCTAAAATTGTAAAGTTACTTTTCTCTACCACCAAAATAGTAAAACTAATCATGTAAAATTGTAACTTTACTATTTCGCTTGGTTATCTAACCAACAACATTGTTCCATTTTGTGATTTTATATTAATGAAAAGAATTAAAGCAACTCTAGATGCTTTGAGCAAAGTGAGACAACACGTTTGTTGATATTCAGTTGAAAATTTATCGCGGACCGGTGCGGGTGCGTAAGCCGCAAACGTTGATTTAATAAATAAAGTTAAATGTGTTATATCAATAGAAATATGTTTTCGCTAAATGTGTTGAGTGATCTGCAGGAAGAGGATCTGGATATTCCTGATCCAGAAGAGACACATTTTTGCCAACTGATTTTCGAGTGGGGATTTGCTCATAAAATCGGCGAATTTAAAGGTGAAAAGTGCATTGAAATTGTTTTCTTTTTAATTGTTGTGCCATTGCAGCGCAAGGAATAACGCTGGACAACTTACAATGTGAGTTTTAGTGTGGTGAGTTTTAGTGTGGCGAAATTTGAGTGTAGTGAGTTTTAATGTGGTGAGTTTTAGTGTGGTGAATTTTAATGTGGTGAAATTTTAGTGTAGTGAGTTTTAGTGTGGTGAGTTTTAGTGTGGTGAAATTTTAGTGTGGTGAGTTTAAGTGTAGTGAATTTTAGTGTGTTGAATTTTTGTGTGGTGAGTATTAGTGTGGTGAGTTTTAGTGTGGTGAGTTTTAGTGTGGTGAATTTTAGTGTGGTGAGTTTTAGAGTGGTGAGTATTAGTGTGGTGAGTTTTAGTGTGGCGACATTTGAGTGTAGTAAGTTTTAGTGTGGTGAGTTTTAATGTGGTGAAATTTTATTGTGGTGAGTTTTAGTGTGGTGAATTTTAGAGTTTTAGTGTGATGAAATTTTAGTGTGGTGGGTTTTAGTGTGGTGAATTTTAGTGTTTTAGTTTTAGTTTTAGTGTGGTGAGTTTTTGTGTGGTGAGTTTTTGTGTGGTGAGTTTTAGTGTGGTGAATTATAGTGTGGTGAATTTAAGGCTGAATTTTAGTGTGGTGAGTTTTAGTGTGGTGAGTTTTAGTGTGGTGAGTTTTAGTGTGGTGAGTTTTAGTGTGGTGAGTTTTAGTGTGGTGAGTTTTAGTGTGGTGAATTTTAGTGTGGTGAGTTTTAGTTTGGTTAGTTTTAGTGTGGTGAGTTTGTTTTTCTTTTTCTTTCCTTTTTTTTTAGTTTTTCATTTAGTTTGAATAGTGGTTTTATGTGATTGGTTTTGTTTTGTGTTGTGCTTTTGCTTTATTGTTTTTAATTTTTTTTTGTATTTGAGTTCTTTGTTTCATGTTCGTTGCTGGTGAAAGTGCCGAGTTATATCGTATTGAAAGTTTAGGTTGTATGGAAGGTGCCACGCCTCTTTTTCCAATCCTGCCCATATATAGCCTATCATTCCTTCCAGACCATACCGCATCTGTGGTAAAAATTTCAAGAAAATCGGATCAGCCGTTTAGAGGGAGAAGCGGAACAAACGTGATTGCTTTTGTTTTTGTATTTTTGCTTTTGTTTTGTTTTGTGCTTTTGCTTTTTTGTTTTTAATTTTTTTTTTTTATTTGAGTTTTTTGTTTCATGTTCGTAGCTGGTGGTAGTGCCGAGTTATATCGTATTGAAAGTTTAGGTTGTATGGAAGGTGCCACGCCTCTTTGTCCAATCCCGCCCATATATAGCCTATCATTCCTTCCAGACCATACATCTGTGGTAAAAATTTCAAGAATATCGGATCAGCCGTTTAGACGGAGAAGCGGAACAAACGAACAAACAGATTTATTATATTAATAGGATATATTTATATATAATATATATATATATATATATATATATATATATATATATATATATATATATATATATATATATATATATATATATTATTTACTAGCTGGACCCGTGCACGACTCGTGCCAAGATTTTCTGAATTCAAAGATATGGAGCAATTTTATTAATATAAAAAACATTTTATTATTTATATGAGGGGCCCGTGCTTAGCTGTTGAAATTTGTTTATTGGTTTTATAAATGTGGTAACCAAATAATTCTACGCCAAAACAACTTTTCTCAAAGACAATTTTTTCTCAGATTGCGGTAGAATTCTTTTCCGTAGAATTCTTCCCCGTAGAGTTTTTCCCAGTAGAAGTTTTAGTGTGGTGGGTTTTAATGTAGTAAGTTTCGGTGTGGTGAGTTTAGATGTGGTGAATTTTGGAGTGGTGAGTTTAATTGTGGTTAGTTTTGGTGTGATGAGTTTAGTGTGGTGAGTTTCAGTGTGGTGAATTTGAGTGTGGTGAGTTTCAGTGTGGTGAATTTGAGTGTGGTGAGTTTAAGTGTGGTGTTTTTAAGTGTGGTGAGTTTTAGTGTGGTCAATTATAGTGTGGTGGGTTTTAGTGTGGTGAATTTTAATGTAGCGTGTTTTATTGTGGCGTGTTTTAGTGTAGCGAGTTTTAGTGTGGTGATTTTTATTGTGGTGAGTTTTAGTGTGATGAATTTTAATGTGATGAATTTTATTGTGGTGAGTTTTAGTGTAGTGAATTTTAGGGTGGTGAGTTTTAGTGTGGTTAATTATAGTGTGGTGGGTTTTAGTGTGGTGAATTTTAGTGCGGTGAGTTTTAGTGTGGTGAGTTTTAGTGTATCGAAATTTGAGTGTAGTGAGTTTTAATCTGGTGAGTTTAAAAGTAGTGAATTTTAATGTGGTGAAATTTTAGTGTAGTGAGTTTTAGTGTGGTGAGTTTTAGTGTGGTGAAATTTTAGTGTGATGAGTTTAAGTGTGGTGAATTTTAGTGTGTTGAATTTTTGTGTGTAGCCGCGATAGCTCAGTGGTTAGTGCGTTGGACTGCGAGCCGAAAGGTCCCCGGTTCAAGCCTGGACTGGGGCTAACAACATCTTTTCATAGAAACATTTTTCTATACCGCGCTACCTCTCGTCAGTAAATGGCAAACCTACGAGAGTAAAACCATTGCCTATGAAAAGCTCTCCCCCGCCGTTCGGATTCGGCAATAAACTGTAGGTCCCACCACTTTCAGTACAAATATAACACGCACAGCTTAAAATGGTGAGAGAGCTCGGCCGAAGTTCTATACAGGACTGTAGCGCCAAACTATTATTATTATTATAATTTTTGTGTGGTTAGTTTTAGTGTGGTGAGTTTTAGCGTGGTGAGTTTTAGTGTGGTAAGGTTTAGTGTGGAGAGTTTTGGTATGGTGAGTTTAAGTGTGGTGAGTTTTAGTGTTGTGAATTTTAGTGCGGTGAGTTTTAGTGTGGCGACATTTGAGTGTAGTGCGTTTTAGTGTGGTGAGTTTTAGTGTAGTGAGTTTTAATGTGGTGAAATTTTAGTGTGGTGAGTTTTAGTGTGGTGAATTTTAGTGTGGTGAGTTTTAGTGTGGTGAAATTTTAGTGTGGTGGGTTTTAGTGTGGTGAATTTTAGTGTGTTAAATTTTTGTGTGGTGAGTTTTAGTGTGGTGAGTTTAAGTGTGGTGAGTTTTAGTGTAGTGAGTTTTAGTGTGGTGAGTTTTAGTGTGGTGAGATTTTGTGTGGTGAGTTTTAGTGTGGTGAGTTTTAGTGTGGTGAGTTTTGGTGTGGTGAGTTTTGGTGTGGTGAGTTTCAGTGTGTTGAATTTTTGTGATGTGAGTTTAAGTGTGGTGAGTTTTAGTGTGGTGAGTTTAAGTGTAGTGAGTTTTAGTGTGGTGAGTTTTAGTGTGGTGAGTTTTTGTGTGGTGAGTTTTAGTGTGGTGAGTTTTAGTGTGGTGAGTTTTTGTGTGGTGAGTTTTAGTGTGGTGAGTTTTAGTGTGGTGAGTTTTAGTGTGGTGAATTTTAGTGTGGTGAGTTTTAGTGTGGTGAATTATAGTGTGGTGGGTTTTAATGTGGTTAATTTAAGGGTGAATTTTAGTGTGGTGAGTTTTAGTTTGGTTAGTTTTAGTGTGGTGAGTTTGTTTTTATTTTGCTTTCCTTTTTTTGTTTTAGTTTGGATTGTGGTTTTATGTGATTGGTTTTGTTTTTGTATTTTTGCTTTTGTTTTGTGTTGTGCTTTTGCTTTATTGTTTTTAAATTTTTTTTTTGTATTTGAGTTTTTTGTTTCATGTTCGTAGCTGGTGAAAGTGCCGAGTTATATCGTGTTTAGGTTGCATGGGAGGTGCCACGCCTCTTTGTCCAATCCCGCCCATATATAACCTATCATTCCTTCCAGACCATTCTGCATCTGTGGTAAAAATTTCAAGACAATTGGATCAGCCGTTTATACGGAGAAGCGGAACAAAAGTGATTGCTTTTGTTTTTGTATTTTTGCTTTTGTTTTGTTTTGTGCTTTTGCTTTTTTGTTTTTAATTTTTTTTTTGTATTTGAGTTTTTTGTTTCATGTTCGTAGCTGGTGAAAGTGCCGAGTTATATCGTATGTAAGTTTAGGTTGTATGGGAGGTGCCACGCCTCTTTGTCCAATCCCGCCCATATATAGCCTATCATTCCTTCCAGACCATACCGCATCTGTGGTAAAAATTTCATGGAAATCGGATCAGCCGTTCAGACGAAGAAGCGGAACAAACGTACAAACGTACAAACGTACAAACGAACAAACAGATTTATTATATTAATAGGATTATATATATCTATATTTATTTACATCTATAGATGTAAATTTTATATGAGGTATTTGAATATAAGTGGTCAGATCAAAGATCACAATGAACCGATCTCGCACATACAGCGTAGGTATATAAGTAATCTAAATTTTATAAATTTTATATGAGGTATTTGAATATAAGTGGTCAGATCAAAGGTCACAATGAACCGACATACAGCGTAAATTATGAGCTTCATTCATCTTACTTTTCAATTTTTTAAGTAGTAGGGATTTCAACAGACAGACAGACGGACAGAACGGGATCGACTCAGGAGGTCATTAGATTGGATTAGATTATCATAAAAAATGCATGCGTTATTATGAACAAACATGCAGAATGATACATAAAACGAACATGTTTTTATTCGTGTTTATGCACAGAAAAAAAGACACCATTCTTGATATATATATATATATATATATATATATATATATATATATATATATATATATATATATATCTATATATATATATATATATATATATATATATATATATATATATATATATATATATATATATATACATATACATATAGAAAAAATCATTCTATTTATGAACTAGTTATCGTATATACGAATCGCACAATTTGAGCGAAATTGATATAATAAACGCGTTCATAATTGTTATAAATTGCGTTCATTGAGGTATTCATATTAATTTTTTGAGGCAAAGCAGCGCAGCCTCCACGAAACGTTTATCAATATTATAAACTTTTTCATTGCGGTTTTATGAACGATTCATAAATTGGATGAATTTGGTCATTGGTTGAGTCGTAATGAAAAATTCATAAAATGTATGAACATATTCATAAATAGTCTAAACTTTTTGTTCTATGTGTATTTTATGCCATTTTTATTATTATAGGAAGAAACCATTGAAATAATAGTATTTATTCTATTCAAGAAAATAATAATATGAAATATTTAAATTTATTGTGCTGAATTTTTCGAATACTGTCAAATTAATAAGAAAACTTTTGATTTAAAAAGAAAAAACTACTAATACATGAACCATAAGATCAATGGTCGTACCATTAAGTACTTAATGAGACATTTTCTTCTGAGTGTAATAGTTACGTGACCAATTATTAAATTAATTTAAAACAGATTTTTATACCCTACGCTAAGAGTGAAAGGGTATATTCAGTTTGGTACGCCGTTTGTAACACCCTGAAAAAAGCATCTAAGTTATAGAAAAGTATATATAGTCTTGATCAGCATGACCTCCTGAGTCGATTTAGAGATGTCCGTCTGTCTGTCCTTCTGTCTGTCTGTTGAAATCACGATTACAGAAAAAGTTGAAGAGCTAGAGCAATGAAACTTTAGATTTAGATTACTTATATGTCTATTGTGACCTGAGAATACCTCATATAAAATTTACATCTACAAATCAATTTTACTGTATACTTGCTTAGGTAAACTTTTTTGGTCAAATATATATTGACATTATGCTCAAATACATGAAAATAATGTTTTCCTACGAAACGACTTGTGGTTCCCAAAAAAAATCGAAATTCGGTACACCTACCCAATTGTAAATATGGGTATCAAATGAAAGAAAATTCTTCAGTATACCCTGGTGACCTATATACCACTTTGAATGGTAACCACACATATGTGTAGGGTATTTATAGTCGGCGTATGCCATATATAGCCTATCATTCCTTCCAGACCATACCGCATCTGTGGTAAAAATTTCAAGAAAATCGGATCAGCCGTTTAGAGGGAGAAGCGGAACAAACGTGATTGCTTTTGTTTTTGTATTTTTGCTTTTGTTTTGTTTTGTGCTTTTGCTTTTTTGTTTTTAAATTTTTGTTTGTATTTGAGTTTTATTTTCATGTTCGTAACTGGTGGTAGTGCAGAGTTATATCGTATTGAAAGTTTAGGTTGTATGGGAGGTGCCACGCCTTTTTGTCCAATCCCGCCCATATATAGCCTATCATTCCTTCCAGACCATACCGCATCTGTGGTAAAAATTTCAAGAAAATCGGATCAGCCGTGTAGACGGAGAAGCGGAACAAACGTGATTGCTTTTGTTTTTGTATTTTTGCTTTTGTTTTGTTTTGTGCTTTTGCTTTTTTGTTTTTAATTTTTTTTTTTATTTGAGTTTTTTGTTTCATGTTCGTAGCTGGTGGTAGTGCCGAGTTATATCGTATTGAAAGTTTAGGTTGTATGGGAGATGCCACGCCTCTTTGTCCAATCCCGCCCATATATAGCCTATCATTCCTTCCAGACCATACCGCATCAGTGGTAAAAATTTCAAGAAAATCGGATCAGCCGTTTAGACGGAGAAGCGGAACAAACGTACAAACGAACAAACAGATTTATTATATTAATAGGATATATTTATATATAATATATATATATATATTATTTATATATTTATATATATCTATATTTATTTACATCTATAGATGTAAATTTTATATGAGGTATTTGAATATAAGTGGTCAGATCAAAGATCACAATGAACCGATCTCGCACATACAGCGTAGGTATATTAGTAATCAAAGTTATAAGTTTCATTTATCTAGCTCTTCAATTTTAAAAGTAGTAGGGATTTCAACAGACAGACAGACAGACGGACAGACAGACGGACATACAGACAGACGGACAAACAGACGGACAGACGGACATCGCTAAATCGACTCAGGAGGTCATGCTGATCAAGAATATATATACTTTTCCATACCGGAGATGCTTCCTTCTGGGTGTTACAAACGGCGTACCAAACTGAATATACCCTTTCACTCTTAGTGTAGGGTATAAAAATGCATGCGTTATTATGAGCAAACATGCAGAATGATACATAAAACGAACATGTTTTTATTCGTGTTTATGCACAGAAAAAAGACACCATTCTTGATATATATATATATATATATATATATATATATATATATATATATATATATATATATATATATATATATATATATATATATATATATATATCTATATATATATATATATATATATATATATATATATATATATATATATATATACATATACATATAGAAAAAATCATTCTATTTATGAACTAGTTATCGTATATACGAATCGCACAATTTGAGCGAAATTGATATAATAAACGCGTTCATAATTGTTATAAATTGCGTTCATTGAGGTATTCATATTAATTTTTTGAGGCAAAGCAGCGCAGCCTCCACGAAACGTTTATCAATATTATAAACATTTTCATTGCGGTTTTATGAACGATTCATAAATTGGATGAATTTGGTCATTGGTTGAGTCGTAATGAAAAATTCATAAAATGTATGAACATATTCATAAATAGTCTAAACTTTTTGTTCTATGTGTATTTTATGCCATTTTTATTATTATAGGAAGAAACCATTGAAATAATAGTATTTATTCTATTCAAGAAAATAATAATATGAAATATTTAAATTTATTGTGCTGAATTTTTCGAATACTGTCAAATTAATAAGAAAACTTTTGATTTAAAAAGAAAAAACTACTAATACATGAACCATAAGATCAATGGTCGTACCATTAAGTACTTAATGAGACATTTTCTTCTGAGTGTAATAGTTACGTGACCAATTATTAAATTAATTTAAAACAGATTTTTATACCCTACGCTAAGAGTGAAAGGGTATATTCAGTTTGGTACGCCGTTTGTAACACCCTGAAAAAAGCATCTAAGTTATAGAAAAGTATATATAGTCTTGATCAGCATGACCTCCTGAGTCGATTTAGAGATGTCCGTCTGTCTGTCCTTCTGTCTGTCTGTTGAAATCACGATTACAGAAAAAGTTGAAGAGCTAGAGCAATGAAACTTTAGATTTAGATTACTTATATGTCTATTGTGACCTGAGAATACCTCATATAAAATTTACATCTACAAATCAATTTTACTGTATACTTGCTTAGGTAAACTTTTTTGGTCAAATATATATTGACATTATGCTCAAATACATGAAAATAATGTTTTCCTACGAAACGACTTGTGGTTCCCAAAAAAAATCGAAATTCGGTACACCTACCCAATTGTAAATATGGGTATCAAATGAAAGAAAATTCTTCAGTATACCCTGGTGACCTATATACCACTTTGAATGGTAACCACACATATGTGTAGGGTATTTGTAGTCGGCGTAGGCCGACTATAGTTTTAATAATCCTAACTATCATAATAACACCTACTTTAAAATTTCCCATGTGATCTAACCTTCCCAACTGGCTTTAATTTAAAATAGACTGAAAACGTAAAAATCGGATTTATGCGCATAAACTATCGGTTAGATTTATTATTATAAATCAACTTTATTGAACTAAATAAATTATGTTTCAAACTCGATTTTATTGTGTTTTCAGCCATATATAGTTTTTAAAGCCAGCACCTATGAGGTACAGGGTATATTAAGATTGTGCATATATTGTAACTCCCTTTAGGAGGCGTGGCCGGTATGGAAAATTTTATATATTCTTGAGCAGCATCACTACCCGAGTCCGTTTAGCTATGTCCGTCTGTATGTCCGCACAGAAAAAAAATTTCATAAATGGAATGAACGCCGTTAATTGAGACACCGTTCATAATATATATTGAAAAAATCATTCTATTTATGAAATATTCTTCGTATATACGAATCGCACAATTTGAGCGAAATTTATATAATAAACGCGTACATAATTGTTATGAATTGCGTTCATTACGGTATTCATATGACTCAAATCAACGCAGTCTCCACGTCACGTGTAATTCAGCCGAGCATAAAGGCGATACTGAAAAATAAAAAAACCAGTCCACCAAAGAAGAATAGAAAAGACAACACAAAGTAGGTAGGTATTTGAGTATGTGTGTATGATCGTATGTCTGACCTGCAACTTTTGACCATGCTATGAATAGATATTTTTATTTTACTGATTAATCAAAGCGCGTCATGCCGCATGACACGCGATGATAGCAGATACAATTCTAAGTTTTTATTATTCCTATGTCATTTCGTACAAATAAACCGAATCGTTTCCTTTGTTGTTTACAACTCTAAAGAAACTTGATCCGCACGTACTTAACATCACGCAACAACAAACAGCAGCAATATGCAGCAACAGCAAGAGTAGATATAAAATAATATGTAAGTAGTTAAAAAAATAAATGAATTAAAATAATAAAGTAAAATAAAATAAAATGAAGAAAGTAATAAAATACAAAACAAAAAATAATACAAGAAATAAAAAAATATTTTTTTTTATTTCTGAATAGTTTAAAGTTCATAAATATCATGAATTTTTTCATAAATATTATGAAAGCGTTTATCAATATTATGAACTTATTCATTACGGTTTTATGAACGATTCATACATTGGATGAATTTGGTCATTGGTTGAGTAATAATGAAATTATCATAGATTGATGAACAAATTCATAAATAGTATGAACTTTTTTTCTGTGCGTCTTTCTGTCTGTCTTGCTGTCCGTATACGAGGAAACTTGAGAATTACTGGTCAGAATGCGATGAAATTTCGTCAGAATATGTTTTAGCCAAAAATAAGTAGGAAGTGAGTTTGAAAATGAACCAAATCGGTCAACGGACACCATACAAGTCATTTTTATATAACTCTTCAGGAACTAATACCTCGAAAACTATTCAAGATATATTTATAAAATTTAAAACGTATGGAATTCTCATAAAAATATTTGATCCAATCCACATTTTTTTACATTATTTCCCGGGTTTTCAACGTGGAAATTTTAGCCGTAAATTATTAAAATCAAATCTATAAAATATAAGTCTTACAAAATTAATATCCCCACCAAAGGTGTAAAATAAAAAAACACAGTATACTTTTTGAACTAATAGGATTTAAGCAAAAATTAATAAGCAGATATCCCTAAGTAGAAAATTTAAATTTAATTTTTAGGTGAAAAAAAAAAAATAAAATGTTCAGAGTCCAATCTTTTTTTTTTTTCGTATCTAAAATTTACGTCAAACCCAAATGTAATTAAAAGTTAATTTTTTCATGCAAAAAAAAAGTTTAAGCGAAAATTAAAAAGGCACATAATTTACAGAATATTAGTAGTCTGAAGATAGTAAGTATTTTGGCTTATTTCCGTGCACAGAGCAATTTTATGGCTAAAACATATTGTAAACAAATTCTATCGCATTCTGACCAGTATTTCTCAAGTTTTCGTGTAGTCGGACAGACAAACGGGCTGACAGACGGACATGGCTAAACAGACTCGGGTAGTTATGCTAAATATATATATTTTTCCATACCGGACACGCCACCTAAGAGGTGTTACAATATATGCAGAAACTTAATATACCCTGTACCTCATAGATGAGGGTATAAAAACACAAAATTGAAAAGGCCTGATTTACAGAATTATATTCTTAAAGTTATGCGCATTTTCAATTTTGTTCTTTTTTTAAGTTTGCGTTTCTCTATATTTTGCGCTCTTTTAGAAAGACGAAAAATGTCTGTAAACTTTTGTAAGGGCGTAAAAATTTTGTAAATTAGGCGCATTTGCAATTTTATGCTATTTAGAAAATATTTCGACTTTCTCTATATTTTTCGCTCTGTAAATTAGTCGATTTTTTTATTATTATTACAACAAATCGACCAAAAATAGTGAGATTTTGAGATTCTACCTTTTCGATTTCAATGAAATTTTGGCAACTGATAAAGTTTTTTTTCGGCCACTACTTCAAGAGATACAGTGGTTCATAGTTTCAAAAAATGGGCAGAAAATCACTTTTCTATGGATGTGTTTCAATATCTCTTAAAATCAATATAAATTAAAATGCTAGAAATGGCCGCTGATGGCTCGTTTTAAAGCTAATGGAACATGCTTCTAGAACAATTGAGTTGTAACTTCCAAACTTGAACATGTGACCTGTGGATGTCCTTACTTACATTGATGTCCTTAAAAAGGACCTTTTTTAAATTCTGAAAAAATCAGATATTTTGCTTGATTTAATATGTTCATGCCAAATTTCAAGATGATATTTTAAGTTTTAAAAAATTATTTTCTAATTGTGTTGTAAGTCAACGTAGTGTGTTTTCGTAAGTCACTACACGTTAATATTATAAACGTATCGTGACCTACTTCCGCGATGACTAACTCATGCAGTTATCGTGAAGTTGCAGTAAGGTGCAATGTAGGGCACTGTTAGCCAACAGTATTATCGCTGCAGCTCGTTTGGCTGGCGGCGTCTTTACGGAAGTAAATTCGATGAGTGGAATTTGCACTCTGCCGGAACATGTTGATTTAGAACATGCCTTTATATAATAGTTTAAGTTAGATTTTAAGTCAGTTGTAAAATGAGTTGTTAGTTGTGAGTTAGAGTTGTAAGTTGGACGTTGAAGACGTGTTACTGAATAATGTTAATGTTAAAATAAAACTTTAGTTTAAATAAAAGTATGTCTTAGAAGAAAAGACTTGTTTAAATTATTTTGATTAATAGAAACAGAACTACAACGTTGGACATTTGGGTAGGACATCATGGGTAAGTATAAAATGAACGTTGCGACATTTGGCTACACACCAAGTCAACCGACATTTAGTTACAACGTTTGACACAGCCGGTTTTGGAACCGAACATCAACTCTCAAGGGACGAGAAGGACTGGATGGAGATTAATATTAGAAGAAATAACTATTTTGGATCAGGGAAATATGTTTGTATTTGTGAGTATTGTGAAAAATAGTGGAAAAAATGTGAGCGGTAAAAAAAAATAAAAATTTGTGATATAAAACAAAAGAAATATTTGAGAATTTTAATAAGCTAAACAAACAAGCAATTATCAGAAATTTACATCTTATATCCCCATAATTTAAAAAATTGATATAAAAGTATAAAAAACTAATACAAAAAATTAGAAAAATGTAAATGGGCGGACCACGCCCATATTCAAAAATTTTGTAAGGATAATATTTCATAGATTTGATTTTAATAATTTACGGTTCAAATTTCCACTATGAAAACCCGGGAAATAATGAAAAAAAAAGGTGGGCGGATCACGCCAAATTTAAACCACATGTTTTTGTATGAATTATAGCAATAAGTTTTAAATTTTATAACTATATCTTGAATACTTTTCGAGTTATTAGTTCCTAAAGAGTTATATAAAAGTGACTTGTATAGGAGGTGGGCGTGTCCGTTGACCGATTTGGCTCATTTTCAAACTCAGTTCCGACTTTTGGCTTAAATATATTGAGACAAAATTTCATCGCATTCTGATCAGTATTTCTCAAGTTTTTCTGTATTTGGACAGCAAGACGGACAGACAGACGGACATGGCTAAACGGACTCGGGTAGTGATGCTGATCAAGAATATATATACTTTTCCATACCGGACACGCCTCCTAAGGGTCGTTACAATATATGCACAAAGTTAATATACCCTGTACCTCATAGGTGTAGGGTATAAAAACAATTGAACATTTGAAATAACTTGTGGAATAAAATAATCTCTTAATAAAACTGTGAAATAAAATTGTGAAATGAATTACATAAATGATAGAATTTGATAAATCAGGAAATTTAATAAATAAACTAAATGTTTTATAAAATTGATTAATTTATATATTGAAGAAAATTTTGAAAATAATTGTGAAGCAATATAGAATAGTTTGAGACATTAAATGATAATGATTAATAAAGATGTGAATTTAAATAAATTGAATAACATAAGAATTTTGATACAACAATGTTTTCATAATGTTGCGAAATTAATTAAATAACAAAACTGGAAAATTTTAACAAAATTAATTTGAATAAATAAATTAATTCAGTATTCATAAGCAATACTTCGATATGATTTTGAACTATAGATTAAAAAGTTAAAAATGTAAATGTAAAAAGATAAATAATGTAAAAAAATTGAATAGATAAATTAAATAATGGTTAAAAGTTTATTTAATATGAAACTAGTAAAAAAAAAATATAATTTAAATATGAAAGGTATAGCTATATGATTAAGTAAATGGAAAAATAAGAAACACTAATAATGGGTACTGAAAATGTATTGAAACGCGTTCATTACGTTGTTCCTTACTTTTCTGGAGCGGAATCTCCATTATTAAAAACAGAATTATATAAATTTATTGAATGTTGTGAAACAGCAAACTTTTAAAGAATCAGATAGTGAGGAATTTATTAAATGCGTTAGGTTACGTTTGGAGGGCGATGCCTATAAATTAGTGAGGACAAAACATTTTCAAAAAATAGATGAATTATACGAGTTGTTAAAAAATACGTACTTAAATGAAATATCTTTAGATTCAGTACTAGAAGAGATTAAAAAGGTTTATCAAAATAGTGAAGAGAGTTTGAAAGCATTTGGAAGACGATTAGATGAGTTGCAATCCATGGCTTTGGAAATTGCAAGTAAAAAATACAGTAAAAAGATTAGTGAGGATAACATATTCAGATTGGAATTACAGAGCTCAGTGTTGATCTCTTTTAAAGTAGGGGTGAAGGATCCAACGATAAAAGTTGTACTGTTGGGTAGTAAGTCAGAAACATAAGATACATTGTTGGAAGAAGCTTTAAATGTACATGCTGGTATCCAGCGAAGTCCAAGGTCAGAAGAGGATGAATATTATTATATGGAAAAAAACTGAATTAAGACACACACAGTCAAGCGGAAAATCGGAAAATGAATTGCAACAAATAAATAATGAAAGTGACTTTAAAAGGAGTGTTCCAACATGTTCATTTTGTAGTAAATTGGGGCATACTAGGGACGATTGTATTATTAGAAAAAAAATCACCTTTCTGCTACGAATGTGGAACTTATAGTCACGAATCTAATTAGAGATGTCGAATAATAATAGTAATATAAAGCCGAAAGAGTTAGGAATTGTAGATCAGACGTCGGAGGAGACTGTGGTCAAATTTACTAATCCATTGAATTTTCATAGAATAGAGGAGACCAATGAATTAAAATATGAATTAAAGGATGAAGAAGGTGATCGCATAATATGCAGTGGGCATGGAGATAGCTTGGATTTATCTAATGTAAGTGACGGTTACATTGAAGTACCTTGCGAGGCAGCTAAAAATGGAAGACTTATTTTACTAGTAGACTCAGGAGCTGATGCCAGTATAGTAAAAGAAAATGTAATGAAAATTAGGTTCCACCAAAGTCTAACATAGGAACATAGGGCGCTTAAGTTTAATGCTACACGTAGTGTCACTTGAACAAGGCGTACCAGCTGATGGTATAATCGGACGTGACAATTTATGGAATCGATCTGTAATAAATGCGATAGACAAAACAATAACATTCTTTGATAAACATAAAAACCATATTATAAAACTACCAATGAAATCGCAGACAGAAATACAAATTATTTTTTACAATCAACAAATTATAATTCAAGCGAGAACCGCAAAGATAGTATCATTACGTTTAAAAACAAAAATTCCAATAGTATTAATACATAAACAAGATATTTCTCCTGGAGTATATTTGGGCGAAAGCATATCAAATGTTAGCAAAAATAGTTTATGTGTCAGTAATAAATGCTACAGAAAAAGAAATTATAATAGACAGTACTTTTAAACCTAAATTTTCGAATTTTTATCAGTATAAAGAATCGGATACCAATAATTCTACAATAAATAGCATAAATTCAGTAAACATTACTAAAAGAATTAACAAATTATTAGAGGAAATGAAAATTGATGAAACTTTAAATAAAGACGAAATTACGTCTTTACAAAATCTGTGTATTTCGTATCATGATGTTTTTCATTTAGACGGCGATGAATTAACATACACGCCAGCGTTTAAACATGAAATAACAACACAGTGGAACCAGCCACCGATATACCAAAAGCAATACAAATTGTCACACACTCATAGAGATGAAATCAACAGACAGGTTAATAAAATGTTATATGACGGCATTATATCGCCAAGTATATCACCCTGGAATTCACACATGTTGCTGGTTCCTAAAAAGAGCGGCAAGGACGGTAACAAAAAGTGGAGGCTAGTAATAGATTTCCGTAAATTGAACGACGTGACAATAAAACAAGTATTTCCGATTCCTCGAATAGACGAAATATTAGACCAATTAGGTCACAGTCGCTATTTTTCAACTTTAGACTTGTCAAGTTGTTATCATCAGGTACTAGTAGAAGAAAGAGATAAAGAAAAAAACATCTTATAGTACAGGACTGGGTCATTTCGAATTTAACAGAATGTCATTTGGCTTAACAGGTGCACCAGCTACCTTCCAAAGAATAATGAACCACATATTAACAGGTTTACAGGGTAAACATTGCTTTGTTTATCTTGATGATATAGTGGTGCACGGAAAGAATTTAGCTGAACATGAGCTTAGGTTGAGTAGAGTATTGCAGAAATTAAGGGAACACAATCTAAAATTAAATACAGAAAAATGTCAGTTTTGAGTCGCGAAGTTGTCTATTTAGGACATAAATGTTCGGAGCTAGATGCCCTGCCAGATCCCTCTAAGGTTGAATGCGTAAAAAATATTCCGGTGCCGAGAAATAAAAAAGAAGTGCAAGCGTTTTTGGGATTAATTAATTATAACAGAAAATGTATAAGCAATATGGCAAAATTATCAATACCAATTAATAAATTACTTAAATTTAATTGGACAGACGATTGTCAAAGTTCATTTATTAAATTAAAAGAATCAATAATTTCGCCACCCATTCTCGAATATCCAGATTTTACAAAGCCATTTTTACTTACAATGGATGCAAGTAACGAAGCAATAGACGTGGTACTATCGCAGGGCAAAGTAGGGAAAGACCGACCAATAGCATTTGCTAGTAGGGCACTAAATGGAGCAGAAAAAGTTACTCCACCATTGAAAGGGAATTTTTAGCCATAGTCTGGGCAACAAATAAGTTTAGAGCGTATTTAAAAACAAAACCATTTACAATTTTCACGGATCATCAGCCATTACGTAATATAGCAAATCTCAAAGATCAGACATCTAGGTTAGCGCGTTTCAGACACAAATTGTCTGAGTATGATTTTGAAATTATCTATAAACCGGGTAAAAAGAATTTAAACGCAGATGCTTTGTTTAGAATTCCATATTCAGATCCTGAAATTATTGCAGTTCAAACACGGTGCAAAACAACACAAAGTAAATTAGATCAGCAAATTTCAACAACAAAGCCTCAAGCCAGTCGTAGATGAAACCGGTCGTAGATGAAACGATAGCAAAACCAAATAATGAAGCTAATAATGGTCAATTATTAACTGACCCAGAAGAGATTAAAATGGTAATAAAGGATTTTCATGACTCAGCATTAGAAGGCCACCAGGGCGCAGTAAAAAAATACTTTAGAATCAGAAAACAATTTAAATGGAAAGGGATGCAGAAACAAATAAAAGATTACGTTAAAAATTGTTTAAAATGTCAAGTAAATAAAAGATCTAGGCTTACAAAAATGCCAATGGTTCTAACTGAGACAATTTGATAAAGTATTCATGGATCTGGTAGGAATTTTACCGGAAACTATTTCAGGAAATAAATATATTCTAACTTTTCAAGATGATTTCTCAAAGTACATGTGCTGCGTAGCCATACCAGATGCAGAAGCAAACACAGTAGCAAAAGCATTTTACGACAAATCATACACGTCATAATATAACTAATGTATTAGTAACAGATAATGGTTCAAATTTCATTTCAAAATTGTTTTCAGATACATGTAGATTGTTAAGAATTAAAAAAGTGCATATTACGCCATATCATCCACAAGCTAATGTGTATTTGGAAAGAAGCCATCGACCATTAGCGGAATATTTACGGAGTTTTGCAAAAGAAGATGGGTCGAACTGGCACCAATGGTTAAATTCCACAATGCATGTGCACACATTGCATATGTCCACTGGCCAAACGCCTTTCCGTACTTTATACGGATACGACTTCGATATGCCAACAAATCTTAAGCGAAAATGCTCACCCGTATATAATACCGATGATTACAACAAGTTATTAAAATACCAAATTCAACGCACACACGAAATCGTGAGAGAATCAGTTGAAGAAATTACGCGTAAATAAGATTATTTTTTTTAGGAATAGGTTTTAATGAAATAAATTAGTGCATCGAAAATAGCTATGTATCAATTTCAAAGGTGACTAGCATAAAATCATGTACTAACAAATGTTTAATAGGAAAAAGAGCATTTTAAAGATTATGATTAAGAAAATTTCAGAGGTTAATAACAGTTAATGATGAAATAAGGTAATAAACATGATTATATTAGATGAACTATAAAATAGCAAAAATAAAATTTAAATTGTACCTACAATTGAGATAGGTCAATACCTTAATGACATTGAACCAAGCGATAGAAACCACTGCACCAATGCAAATGAAATGAGATACGTTAATACAAATAAATAAAAAAACGTGTTGGGAAAGTTAGGTCACATGGGACGGACTTTTATAGTCGGTCGGGCCCGACTATGGATACCCTACACTTTGGTGTGAATATTAATGTGGGAAATTTAATTGTATACCTACCTACCTTTAAAGTTCGTAATTATACTGAACACTTTTACACTCAGAATATTAATTACATATAAAATTTCTGACGACGTATATGCCATTAATTTAAAAAATTGATGTAAAAGTAAAAAAAAATCGAAAAATATTGAAACATGTAGAAAAATAAATGTGGGCGGATCACGCCCACTTTTAAAACATATGTAGAGATTTAAGGCTAATATTTCATAATTTTGTTTTCAATAATTTGCGAATAAAATGTCCACCATGAAAAAGCGAGAAGTAATAAAAAAATCAAATGTGGGCGTATCACGCCCATTTTTGGATCACATATTTTTAGGTGAATTCTAACAATACATTTTCAATTTTATATGTATATCTTGAATTCTTTTCGAGTTATTGGTTCAAAAAGAGTATATAAAAGTGACTTGTATGGGAGGTGGGCGTGTCCGTTGACCAATTTGCCTCATTTACAAAAGTATTGAAACGAAATTTTATCGCATTCTAAGCAGTATTTCTCATGTTATCGTGTATACGGACAGCAAGACAGCAGGACAGCAAGACAGACGGACAGGCAGACATGGCTAAACGGACTCGGGTGGTGATCAAGAATATATATACTTTTCCATACCGGACACGCCTCCTAAGGTGCGTTACAAAGGGGCGTTATATGCACAAAGTTAATATACCCTGTACCTCATAGGTGTAGGGTAAAAAAGTCGAAAATGAATATGAAAAATAATAATAAATAGGCGCTGTGGAGAGAAGTCAAGGGAAAGTGCATAGTAGCCAAAATGGGTTGAAATATAATTGCTTACCAAGAGTAATGCGGAGTAGGGAGTAAAAATTGAATTATATGAATATGAATAACATTAAATTCCAAAATTAGTGCACGAATAAATAGCTAAGTATTACTTATTGAAAATGACTAGCATTGACTCACGTGCTAATTAATTTGTATATAGAATAATTGGTTTATAATAATAGTAAGAAACAAAAGATTTTAGAAGTACAACAAAACATGTAGTAAAATAGTAGTAGCTTAATACACACACATATGTAAAATATACACGTAATTCATTATTCTGATATAAGATAACATAAATAGAAATAAGTTAAAGAGGAGGTTAAAAATAAATTATATATACAATTTAAAGATTTTATAATGTTAAGTAATAAGAGTATTTAATTAATGATCCTGACAAGATGTACACGAAGAGACGAAGAAGTAACAAATAGACGAAGGAACACAGCTAAACGAAGAATGACAGAGTAAAGAAGTACAATTAACGCACGTCAAAGAAGATCGGTTGTTGGGAAAAGGTCTGAAATGGTAATGTTATGTAATGACGTATAAAACAACATGTGAGAGTTATGGCGCGGACGACAATAATTGGACGTCAATCAGATGCTTTATTAAGACAAAGAAGGACCTACACTATAAATATGGATGTAGAAATTTCACAAATATGCAAAGTTGCGACTATTGTACCATAATGAGACAACAACGTTTTACATCTTTGTCAATATACACGCTCAAATAACACGCTAAAATTATAAGTTGAGGGAGCTATTCCATATACACTTAATTAGCTGTGAATGCGAATCTGTACGAAAACAACAACGTTAAATGAAAATGACAACATATATGTATAATTAAAAGATGGTAATTCCTGATCGATAGAAGAACACGCAAAAGGGAGAAAAGTTACAATAAGATCCAAAAATATACGATTTCAAAATTATCCATTTTAGTATCCGCTCTCAACAAATTACGATTTACTTGGCAGAAATACAAAGCAACATCGAAGACGAGGAAAAACCGAAATTAATTACCATCGACGACGAACATTTTTCAACAGTTAAGACGAATTCTATTCAGGGAAGGGGAGAAGAAATCGAGAGTTGAATTGCAGCCAACATAATATACACGAGTAACAGAACCAGCTATCGTAGAAGTTTATGTCATGTTAATGTTTAAAATATTATAACTATGTAAAAATTAAAGTTAATGTAGATTGAAGTTGAAATATAGTAAAATTAAAAAAAAAACGAAGAAAAATAAAAGTAACAATAAATTAGAGTTAATAAAAGTAAACTAGACGAAAATTAAAAGAAAATGTAAGTGAAAGTAAACTGGACGAAAATTAAAGGAAAATTGAAGTAGAATATAGTAAAAGTAAAAAATGTTAACAAACATATAAATTAGAATAAAAAAGAAAGAAAAGTCAAAGAAATATTATTTAAAGTAAAATAAAATAATAAATTACTAAGCAAAACAATAGTCAACAAAAATAAATTTAAATATTTAAATTAAAATATCGCAAAATATTTCCAAGTTAAGTAAACAAATCGTTGTAAAAAAATTAAGCATAATGTTTGATATGTATAATTAAAAATAGCAACGGAACAACACAAAACGCAGCAAGTGCAAAACGGTAACCTGATCAACTACTGTTTTGTCAACTGCAACGGTATGTGCATTGTAACTGTTGTTTAGTAATTAGCAGGGCATGTTTTATTTGGCTTTTGCCAAAAAATGCCATTTTTGCCATTTTTTTCAATTATTTTGTAAATTTGACAATTTTGATATTTTTTGCCTAAAAATGCCTTTTTTACACTCTGGCAAACTTTATATATCCTACACTAAGAGTGAAAGAGTATATTCAGTTTGGTACGCCGTTTGTAACACCCAGAAGGAAGCATCTCCGGTATGGAAAAGTATATATATTCTTGATCAGCATGACCTCCTGAGTTGATTTAGCGATGTCCGTCTGTCTGTCTGTTGAAATCACGATTACAGAAAAACTAGAAGAGTTAAATAAATGAAACTGAATAATTTATATTACTTATATAAATACGCTGTTTGTCAGTAAAAATGGGCATGATCAGTCCATTATGACCTGTGAACCGACCACTTATGTTCAAATTTATCATATAAAACACATCTACTGGTGAATTTTACTGTATACGTGTTCAGGCAAACTTTTTTTTGGTCAAATATATATTGACTTTATGCTCAAATACATGAAAATAATGTTCTCCCGCGAAACGACTTGTGGTTCCCAAAAAAAAAAATCGAAATTCGGTGCACCTACCCATATGTAAAAATGGCTATCAAATGAATGGAAATTCTTCAGCGATTGAAAGTTTGTAGTTATTTTCAGAATTCGTATACCCTTGTGACCTATATACAACTTTGAATGGTAACCACACATATGTGTAGGGTATTTATAGTCGGCTAAGACCGACTATAATTTTGATAATCCTAACTATTATAATAACACCTACTATAAAATGTCCCTACTTAAAAATTTCCCATGTGATCTTCCCAACTGGTTAAATATTATTTTCGATTTTCTGGTTGTATTAAAAATATATATATGACGTGCTTTTCTTGTGTACTTATTTTTGTATGTTCTTAATTTTGTGAATAAAATTAACGAAATAAATATTAGACCATGTAAAAGAGGTATTGATGATTGTAAACAAAAATAGTTCATTGACAAATTTTATAAAGTTTTTTTTTTTTTTGCCATTTTTTGACTATTTTCGTGCCATTTTTTTGCCTTTTTTTTTGCCATTTATTTGTGCCATTTTTTTACTATGTTTGTGCCATTTTTTGCCTTTTTTTGCCTACTTTTGTGCCATTTTTACTGTTTTTTGTGCCATTTTGCCTGCCATTTTTAACGATATTTTGTGCCAAAAAAACAAATAATAGAGTATGTCGATGCCTATTTAAATAATATTGATGAACAAGTAAAAACTATTATTAAGTATTATAAGTATTATAAGTATTATTTTTTTTTTTATAAACATGTAATGCTTTATATGATGATATTAATGACGTAAAAGAAAAAACTATTATTAATTTTAATAATAATTTTTTCTTAAAATAAGGGTGGAGGTATGTTGTAAGTCAACATAGTGTGTTTTCGTAAGTCACTACACGTTAATATTATAAACGTATCGTGACCTACTTCCGCGATGACAAACTCATGCAGTTATCGTGAAGTTGCAGTAAAGTGCAATGTAGGGCACTGTTAGCCAACAGTATTGGCGAAGCTGGGTCAAACCAGCTGCAGCGCGATTGACTGGCGGCGTCTTTACGGAAGTAAATTCGTTGAGTGGAATTTGTATAGTTCGTTATAGTTCGTTTACCATGAAAAATAGTTTATTTACCACTAAAAATAGTTTTTATACCATGAAAAATAGTTTGTTTACCATGAAAAATAGTTTTTTTTACCATGAAAAATAGTTTTTTTACCATTGAAAATATTTTTTTTTTTACCATGAAAAATAGTTTATTTAACATTCAAAATAGGAATTTGCACTCTGTCGGAACTTGCCTTTATATAATAGTTTAAGTTAAATTGTAAAATGAGTTGTTAGTTGTGAGTTAGAGTTATAAGATGGGCGTTGAAGACGTTTTACTTAATAATGTTAATATTAAAATAGAACTTTAGTTTAAATAAAAGTATGTCTTAGAAGAAAAGACTTGTTTAAATTATTTTGATAAATAGAAACAGAACTACAACGTTGGACATTTGGGACATCATGAGTAAGTATAAAAGGAACGTTGCGACATTTGGCTACACGCCAAGTCAACCGACATTTAGTTACAACAATTGTTTATTTAGAAAAAAAAATTTAGTACAAAAAATATGATGCCACCAAAATACTATCTCGAAATTTGGCATGAAAATTTATAATAATCATGCAAAATATGTATTTTTTTTTCAGAATTTTAACAAGCGTCCTTTTTAAGGACATCAGTTTTGAAATGGAAGGATAATCACCGCGGGACACATGTTCAAGTTTAAAAGTTACAACTTATTTGTTCTAAAAGCTTGTTCTATTAGCTTTAAAACGAGCCATCAATAGCATTTCTACTTTAAGAGAACAACCATATAAAAGTATTTTTTTTGTAAATTTGAACCACTGTATCTCTGGAAGTTGCGGTCGATAAAAAATGGTCCATGCATATCTCGATACCCTTTATCAGTTGCCCAAATTTCATTGAAATCGAAGTAGGTGAGATATATATATATATATATATATATATATATATATATATAGAAAATAAGTAAGTCAACGTATAATATTTTAACAAATCAATACAAGAAGTGACATGTTTGGTACATGAAATATACTTAAAATTAATTAAAGAACATCAAGAACTTCTGTAAATGCAAAATAAAAAATATAATGAATTAATATAACTATTAAATAATTTTTGCATAAAATAATCCTATGCATTTTTATTTTAACTGAACCGAAGCAATTAATTTTAATTTAGATTAATTGGAATCTCAAATTATTAATAAATGTAGTTGTTGGTTAAACAGAATGTTGATTCTTAAAAAATTGTATGTTCGAATAATCACAAAACACTTCAAAATGATTTAGATTTTTGTGCCAAAAAATTTGTATTTTACCAGAGAGTATATATTTGATATAGGGTTTCCATACAGGTGGTTTCGCTGCCACTTTTGTCAAATAAATTCAAACATTGGTTATGTGGGAATTGAAACGAAAATGTTGTCAACAGACACATTTTCAAATCAATATTCTGATATTTTCTGCCACATTTTTGGCCAGAAAAATAATTAAAATTTATAAGGCGTTGGATTGCAATATATCCGCGGGCAGATCCAGTTTTGTGCACAGTTTTCCTCTGTTAACTTCAATCTGTAAAATTCCACTTCCACATATCCAATGTTTTCGCCAACAAACTCGGAAGGAATCTCTATTAAAAATGTATACTCTTTGATTTTACTTTAATTTGTCTCGTCGCGTTTTTCATGATTTTCAAAAAGAATAAACGGACATCTGCTGTTGAAGGAGCAAAACCAAGACGTGAACAACAGTAGCAGCAATAAAACCAACGACGTTTACGGAAAATTCAGAAATTGTTCCAACCTGTAAAGTAACAACACTGCTTGGCAGCCCTGTTCATAAAACATTCAGAAGATATACTAAAAACAGCTGTTAACTTTTTTGCATCGCAGCGTGTGGCAAATCACTGCAAAAATCGTAAGCTCGTAAATAGTTATTGAAATGTATTGATAACCTTTTTATTATAGAATTACGAACATTTTGTAAAATGACAGAAGCTAAACTGGATGCAGTCCCTTTGGTGGACATCGAAGAAGGAATATTCAAAGACGTTCTGATTAAAGTCTACTCAAAGGAAAATTCCGATGGCACGGAGGCAAGTAAGAAAATAGGGCGCAGATATGCAGAATGGCATTGTATGTATACAAATATTCATGTTCCAAATGAAGACTTTTTCGAGAATAAAAAGAACAATAAAACCTACGACATATGCGGAAAATTCAGCAATTGTTCCAACCTGTACAGCTACGCCTCGCACAGTCATGATGCTGTATGAATATGTGTGACAAATACGAGTACAAATATCTAAGACTCAGTGTTGTGAAGCTGTCCGAGGAAGATGCTCTGCTGAACGGCGCCTTTTCGATCAATGCAAAAGTTGTTCTTATAACGAGCCGGAACCGTTGTGGGTCTGCTTTAGGCGTTCTGCTGGTGTCGAGTACCATCTGAACCGTGAACTGATGGTATTCGTCAAACATACTGCACTTTATTGTTCAAATCGATTTGTCTTCGAAACGGTCTACATTTAGAAGCGAGATAAGCATATGGACATTTAAGACTATCCGTCAAAATTGTCACCGAGTTGAATAAATACGTTTAGTATTAGATCTCTTAGTATTAGAACGTTTTTCTGTCCACTCTAAAAGGTTACATTGGTTTATTTTATTATGATTGCTTAACGTAAATTTTTACCGAACAAAAGTGAATAATATAAAAAATATAAATTATACGATGTTAATATTTAATGTTAATGTTTTGTTCAAAATCCGGAGCCTCTTCCTGTAAAGATGAGAACGGAAATCTAGTGACAGATATCCAGAGCACACTGAAAATATGGAGGGATCACTTCTCTAAACTGCTGACCGGTGATGATGACCTCAATTCCACCGATAGAGAAGCAAACCCGGCAACCCCAGTACTTGATGACGACGTTGAGATTCCGCCACCCGACCATGACGAGGTCAGAACAGCCATTGCTCGGCTGAAAAACAACAAAGCCGCAGGTGCTGATGGCCTGCCTGCTGAATTGTTTAAGACCGGAGGCGAAGAGCTAATAGAGAGCATGCACGAGCTCGTAAGCAGAATATGGTCGGATGAAAGCAAGCCAAGTGACTGGAACCTCAGTGTACTCTGCCCAATCCTTAAGAAAGGGGATCCCACTATCTGCGCCAACTACCGTGGGATCAGCCTACTAAATATCGCATACAAGGTTCTATCGAGCGTATTATGTGAAAGACTGAAGCCCATCGTCAACAGACTGATTGGACCTTATCAGTGCGGCTTCAGACCTGGAAAGTCCACCATAGACCAGATTTTCACATTGCGCCTAATCCAGGAAAAGACCCTAGAAAAACAGATCGACACCTACCACCTATTAGTCGACTATAAAGCCGCCTTCGACACTCCGATAAGGGAACGATTATACGCCGCAATGTCTCAGTTCGGTATACCTGCGAAACTTATAAGGCTTTGCAGGATGACCCTGAGCAACACACGTTGCTCAGTGAGAATAGGAAAAGACCTCTCCGAGCCATTTCATACCGAACGAGGTTTCAGACAGGGTGACTCCCTATCGTGCGACTTTTTTAACTTATTGATGGAGAAAATAGTTCGAGCTGCCGAACTCCGTCAAAGCGGCACTATCCTCAACAAAAGTGTCATGCTGCTCGCATATGCCGACGATATTGATATCATTGGCAGGAGCACACGAGCAGTCAGCGCAGCATTCTCCAGATTGGAGAAAGAGTCGCGTCGAATGGGTCTAGCGGTGAACGAGGACAAGACGAAGTTCCTTGTGTCAACAAGCAAAAAAGAGTCCGTGCGTCTTGGACAAAAAGCTGATTTTGACACCCACAAGTTCGACATTGTGAAGGACTTCGTCTATCTGGGATCCAGCGTAAACAGCAACAACGACGTCAGCCTGGAGATCAAACGGAGAATAACTCTTGCCAACAGGTGCTACTTTGGGCTCAGTAGGCAATTGAGAAGCAGAGCCCTCTCTCGCCGGACAAAAATAACGCTCTACAAGTCACTCATCATGCCCGTCCTACTTTATGGTGCAGAAACATGGACGCTGGCCACCACCGATGAGAGAGTACTGGGAGCGTTCGAGAGAAAGATTCTCCGTAAAATCTTTGGCCCTATCTGCTTTGCTAACGAGTATCGAATCAGGATGAACCACGAGCTGTATGAGTTATTCGACGACATTGGCATAGTCAAGCGCATCAAGATCCAGCGGCTTCGCTGGCTAGGTCATGTCGAACGAATGGATGAAAACACTCCAGACAAGAAGGTGCTTGAATCGAAACTCGAAGGTGGACAGCGTAGAAGAGGGCGTCCAAATCTGCGTTGGAAAGACCAAGTTGAGGACAACCTGGCAACGCTTGGTATTTCTAACTGGCGTCAGCGCGCGCAAAGCAGATCCGACTGGCGCGGCTTCATCTCAGCGGTCAAAACCGACCCACGGTTGTAAAGGCCATTTAAGTAAGTAAGTAAGTGTTTTGTTCAAAATTATTAAATTTGATAATTTTATTTTTGGAAGCGAAAATAATTTGAAAATATTTGTGGATATATTTAAACATTAAATATTTTCAAATTATTGTCGGAATCGATAATTATTTTCAATGAGTATATATTTTACCTTTATTTGAACTGCTGTGCGATTCATCATTTTTAGACTTTGGGGATTTGTTGTAGTGCGTTGACGTAGCAAATCTTTTTTTTTTAAATGGTAACATGAACTGCGTATTTTCTGAAATTTACAATTATTTCAACAAATATTATCGGTAGCATAAACGTTGTTTTCGTTGTTTATTTTTTAAAATACATACTCATTGGTTTGAAAATTTTTCAAACATGAATATGAAACAAAATGACATGCAGCCTAAGCAATAAACGAAATAAAGTCGAATTTAAAAATGGTAGCATCTTTTTACAATGTTCTCATACATATTTTGTCAAAAATCTGATATTTTTAAAGTCGGCTTTTTTTCGTTTATTGCTTAGGCTGATAATTAAAACATAGCATAATGCATGGTTTCCATGCTATCTTTCGTTATCCCCAAATCGATATCACTCGGTGTTATTTGCTATAAATGAATGGATACAATATATTATTGTTTTTATAACAAACTGACATTCAAAATTCATTAAAAACAACATTAAATTAAGCAGCCGTTGCTGTTGTGTTGTAAATGTACAATGCATATTTTTCTTCAAATCATGAACATTTTTAGGCAGTTAGGTGATAAAGAGAAGGACACGAAGGAAGACCCACAAAATGGATGAATGGATAAACGATTCGTATGTCCAGGTGTGCGTCATGTCAGCAGACAGAAGTTGATGCACAACATGCGATAGAAATTGGGTTCGTACGCGGTTGCCGTATAGCCGAATTCGTACAACAGCACCCATCAGTAAGACGTACGGCTTGAAATTACGCTGAAGGAAACCGCTTAGACGATGATGAAAGAAACGCGTGCTCAAACTGCTACACTTAAGGTTTGAACTACGGTACTAAGCTCAGTGGTGCTGCGCTCCAGTGGGTTGAGGGCTGTCTGCAGTTTTTCAAAAGCGCATATGGCACAAAGTTTCCGTTTCCACACAAAAGTTTTGTTTTGTAATTTTATACAATTGTTTGACAATGAATTTATTAAAAACATGTGTTTTTTATAGCAAGAAAAAAAGTGATATCGATTTATAGGAAAAGTTAAACGGTGTCGTATGTACTCGTTTCATTCTAGCATTCAAATTTCTGATTTGAAATGATTTGATTTCATCTCTGTTTAGCGAAATAGTGATGACGAGTGTGATGATTGCATTTCAAATAAGAATTAAATTCATGAAAAAGTTGATATAAAATAGGAATTAATAAATATTTATCCTCGTGAGGAATACAAAAATACTTATAGAGAATGTTTCTTTTTTTATTTTTATACCCTACACTAAGAGTGCAAGGGTATATTCAGTTTGGTACGCCGTTTGTAACACCCAGAAGGAAGCATCTCCGGTATGGAAAAGTATATATATTCTTGATCAGCATGACCTCCTGAGTCGATTTAGCGATGTCCGTCTGTCCGTCTGTCTGTCCGTCTGTCTGGCTGTCTGTCTGTTGAAATCCCTACTACTTTTAAAATTGAAGAGCTAGATAAATGAAACTTATAACTTAGATTACTAATATATCTACGCTGTATGTGCGAAGATCGATCCATTGTGACCTATGATCCGACCACTTATGTTCAAATACCTCATATAAAATGTACATATAAAGATCAATTTTTATGTATACGTGCTTAGGTAATTTTTTTTGGTCAAATATATATTGACAATATGCTCAAATACATGATAATAATGTTTTCCGGCGAAAAGACTTGTGGTTCACAAAAAAAAAATCGAAATTCGGTACACCTACCCATTTGTTAATATGGGTATCAAATGAATGGAAATTCTTCAGCGATTGAATGTTTGTAGTTATTATCAGGATTCGTATACCCTGGTGACCTATATATCACTTTGAATGGTAACCACACATATGTGTAGGGTATTTATAGTCGGCTTAGACCGACTATAATTTTGATAATCCTAACTATCATAATTACACATACTTTGAAATTTCCCATGTGATCTAACCTTCCCAACTGGTTTGTATTTCTTTATTTAATTGTCTCCCTATTGAAATACCTAATCCTGACGCGGATTGGAGTGGTTCTTGAAAATAGTTTTCGGTATCTTGAAAACAATATCCAAGCGCAAATTCTTGGCTTGCTTCGGTTATCACATTAATTACTTTAAAAGTAACATTAACAAAAAAAAACATTAATTACAATAACAGTAAGAATTTTTATCCTTATTGGTATCTATATCAAACGCTCCCCACTTTGAAAACTTATCAGAAGATATCCCTGGATCATTTCTTTCTTTTAGTCGCAAATGTAATTGTTGAACAATTTTGTTTGGTTTTTTAATTAACTTTTTCATATATTGCATATAATTTTCAAATTTATATGCAGAGAAATTTTCTAACGGACCATATTGTTTAACACATTCTGATAAATGTAGCAAACCATGGACATTAAAACTTATTAAATGGTCCCCATAAATATTATCAAACAAATTGACAAATTCTTCTAAAATAAGTTGGGCACTATTACTTTCAGTTAAATAAGTTTTTTCGCACGATAAAAGCCTTATGCCAGTATGCAATAATAAAAAGTGATAATACATTTCTTCGCTTATGCAGTCCTTCAAAACAAATATACCTGAATATAACAAAAATTGGCGAAACTCAGTAGACTTCCAAATGCTAATATCATCTAAATTCCTACACACTCGCCCAAACTCGGATGAAACTGAATTGGAAATAAACTATAATTTCTCCTGCATTTTTATTTTATTGCCCTTTTTAATTATTAACTAAAGCAATTTTTTTACGACATCAACTAAATGCATGGGATCTAATGGAAATTGGGAAACCATTCCAAAATTTGCGACTTCTAATATATTTTTCTGTGTTTTGAAAAGGAAACTATGGTGATCTAGGTCAGTTCTAGATTCAAATGATGAATCAGATCTAAGTGGACCTAATTCTTTAGAAAAGCAAACTCTCTTTTTTAAATATTTACCTACCTGTGAACATTTGGGACAACTATTTTTGCCATTGTGGCCCTGAACACTTGCAACAAAGGACCGAGCTGGCGAATCACATGTAAACAGAAGGACTTTAAGAGGTTTAATTACCTGACTAAAACCTACTTTCAAACCATTTTCTTGAAGAATCGTAACTTCCTCACAAAAGTCCTTCATGAAATCATTTATATTCCATGGTTTTTCAGTTCCTGAGAAGCAGGCAATAGTGAACGGCTTCTCCTTTGGAAAATTAACTAATGCACCAAGAATAGGCCATAAAACTTTTTTTGAACTTTTAAATAATTTGAGTCCATCGACTCCTACATCAATTTGGACTTCTGCGACATTTTCAAGAAATTGGAATGATTTGGAAGAAAAATATGATGCCAAGGTATAAAAATTCCCCACTTGGAATAGCTTGAATATCAATTGATTTTCTGCTAGTTCCAAGTAGACTCTTTGCTGACAAAGGCAACTCATCCAATCCTAGTTTTCTTAGTGATTGTAGCAAATCACTTAGAGTATTTTGGGAAATGTTATCCCTAATTGCCCACGACTTTATTTCTAAGCACTGTTCGGACATTGATGGGGCTTCATTGACGAAAGGTTGGTTAGGTTCGGGAGTTGGACTAGATTGACGATTTGGAACATCGTCTGGAGTTGTACTCCATAGGACAGAGCGATAGGGTTGGGATTCAGATATGTCCACTACACTCTCACTGGGTTCACTAGCACTGAACTCTATGCGTTCAGCAAACGTATTACTATTTGCATATTTTTCAGAACTTGACTTAAAATGCTTGTTCTCACTGCACATTAAGTTTTCAAATGTTTTTCTTTTCATTTTTACTTAAAAATTTATAAACAAACACTAAAATCAATTAAATTATTTTTTTAATATTTTTTTCACTTCCAATTCGATTGAAATGAAAGAATGAAACAATTATAAAATTTAGAAACGAAAAAACAGGGTTGCAAACCAACGCGCAAAAAATTTGAGTTTTTAGTACTAGTAAACTTATGGGTAATTTACCCTCATTGGTCCTGCAGGGATGTTTTATTAAATTAGTTATGTATGAGTGAGAAAATATAGTTTTGTCTATGTATTGGAGTTTCGGTAAGGCATGTCTTGCTGGGTATATAAATAAAACTATTTAACATTACTGATTACTAAATAATAATGCATAATGAATTAATTACACTACACAACAGCCATTCCGCGCAGCAGTCAAGGTTATTTTTGTATTATGTAAAATGACGCCCTTATTCCGAAAATATGGTTTAATAATGTTTCTTTGGATAGGTTTACAAAATATGGGCCAATAACTTTTGGACCGAGCTTTCATAAAGGTGGTCACATATATTTGCAAATATCTCGCGTTCTATCAAATAAAAGTTAATTGAATATCGAAAAAATATTTTTTAGAACATTTTTAAATTGGTTCATTAGTTTAAGAGAACTCGAAAATAGAACATTTTTATTCAACAAAAATTTAAGAAAAAATTCATTTAAAAAAATGGAAAAAAAAATCGAGAAAGATCGAGAATTTTAATTTTAGAGAATTTAATTTTTCAAAATTAGTTCACACTCTTTCGAAGAAATTCAGCTATAAATGATAAAAATATATGGGTAACACTTGAGTATAAAAAAGTTATGTGAAAGCAATATAATTGAGTGCTATACAAATAGGCATAAAATAAAAAATGTGAGCGGATCACGATTATTTTTTGAGCACCTATTGATAGATGATTGCTTGTAATTAATTTTAAATTTTATAACTTTATCTTTAATACATAACGAGATATGTGATCCTAAAAAGTAAACCCATATATCGTAGTGGATAGTAGATTACGTTGACTAAATCGACTCATTTTCGAACTTTGAATTACTATTCTACTAAAATATATTGAAAATAAATATCACATCATTCGGAATAGCAGTTTTAAAGTTATCGTGTATAGGCGGACAGACAGACGGTCATATCTAAATCGACGCGGAAAGTAATGTTGACCAAGAAAATATATACTTTTTCATACCAGTCACGCCTACTAAGAGGCGCTAAAATATCCTCACATATATTTTAAAACTTGTTACCCATGGGTATTGGGTATAAACATTGTAATGCTTTCACATGATTTTTTCTGTTCTCAAAACGTATCCATAGATATCTTTTATTTTTATATTATTTTCTTTAAAAATGTACAGCAATATTACAAACTGTGCATCATCTTGCGTTTTCAATTTTTCGCCATTTTTTAATAAAATTTGGTCGACAAAATGTACATTTTTCGAGTTCTTCTATAGAGTTTTCTTAAACCAGTAAACCAATTCCAAACTATTGTACGAAATGTTTATTGATTATTTAAATATCTTTCATTCTATATATGGGTTTTATTAAACGCGAGATATTTACAAATATATGTGACCATCTTTTTGAAAGCTCAGTGCAAAAATTAAGGAGTGGATGGGTCACATACGCGAATGGAGAAGTGGAAGCATTTAAGCGAACAGCTAAATTGTTTAGGAGGTGCGGTGAAGGACCCTCAAAAGTGGAAAAAATTATGGACGGATCAGAAGTATAACAATAAATCTCATATCTATATAATATAACATAATTTAAATATTTTAGAAGTCATATTAAAGAAAAAGAAGCTCTTCTGAAAGCTTCATTTCAAAGAAGTGGCATAAATGGACCACAGAAAATGAAACCGCAGACTGACTTCGAAAAACGAGTGCTGCAACTGATGGTTCCAGAAGTTATTGTGGGAAATGATCGATGTTTGTATGTCAAAATGTAAGATATATGCATTTATAAAACTCAATCTATTATTAAGAACTGTAAAGGGTCAACCATAGGTAAAATACATTTCTTATTTTTTTTTTTTAATAATTAAATCAAATAAATTTGGGTTTTTACAAGTTTAGTTTACTTTAAATTATAATTTAAAAATGATTAATAACTGACATAATGCCAGATTATTCACTTAGCTAATAAACACTATAACTTGTTAAAATAAAACGCTTGTTCACTGACCACAGGCTGCATCCAGTTTTTTAATAATAGTATCCAATTCATCAAAGAAAATTGGGCTCATTTGCTATTAACTGGAAAGTCACAATTTATTGTGAACACTAAAAAAGCCAAAAAATTAGTTGATTTAAACAATTTATAAAAAAATTGAAATGAACTGTAATTTACTGGCTTTCACACACATTTATAATTTCATTGTTTTTTATGATTTTTGCATTAATATGTACATTTTTTATAGAATGTGGAGGAACGTTTTATAGAGGAGTTTTTGGAGGACGACTTAGATGCAGTAATAACTGAGAATGCAACATCATCGAACAACACAGCAACTGTTGTCACTCCAACCCCTTTAATATCACGTAAAAGGAAAACAGCTTCTTCGGGAAGGACACCTCAAGGCAGCGATATTGAAGATCGATTGTTGAAAATAGAAGAGGAAAAACTTGCCTACATAAAGAAAAAGTACTACTTAATGAAAGAACAGGTAGCAGCAGACGAAAAATGGAAAGACAAATATTTAGAAATAGAAAATAAAAAACTTAAAATAGAAGAGCGAAAAATTGTATTAGAGGAGAAAAAATTTGAGCAATTGTTAAATCAGTAAAAAATAAATAAAAAGTTCCTATTTTTTTAATTAAAAAATATATATTTAAATTTTTACCAGCTAAAATGTGTATTTACAATGTCTTGACGAATACGCCTTCCTTGAGTGTGAACATTGTTATCATTGAAATCTACTAAACTAATATTTTCATCAACATCATTGTTTACTTCTGAAATGCTTTCAGAAAATGGCACATTTTCTTTTATTAATATGTTATGTAAAACAGCGCACGCATTAACAATTCTTCCAGATTTGGATGGATCATAACATAAAGATCTTTCACTTAATAAACACCGAAATCTACTCTTAAAAACGCCAATACAACGTTCTACAATACACCGAGTCCTTTTGTGCGCAACATTATATCTGCGTTCAGATTCATTGGACGTTGAGTTAATGGGCGTCATAAGCCAAGGTTGAAATCCACTGTCTCCCAAAATCCAATAATTACGCCTTCCTTGAATATACATATCTTTAAAATAATTTTGTGGTAATGAGCGGCGCCATATATACGCATCATGGGAAGTTCCTGGAAATTTTGCGTTAATGTACCGAATAAGGTAGTTGGAATCGCAGATAATTAGAACATTTATAGAATGGCCTCCTTTGTGGCAATAGTAGGCATGTTCAATTTCTTTTTTAGGGCCAATAATACGTATATGGGTTCCATCTATTAGACCCACTATTCCGGGCAATGAAGCAACTCGATAAAAATCTTGTTTAATACGGTTTTGTTCGACATCTCCAGGAAAAACTATATACTGGCTGGAAATGTCGTTAAGAATATCTGCAACTTCATGTATGCAACGGCTTACTGAGCTCTGCGATAACGAAGACATAAAATCTTGTCCAATATTACGCTGGTAACTCCCACTAGCAAAAAATCGCAAGGCACATAAAAATCTTATGTGAGCAGGAATTGCTGTAATTCGTCCGAGGCATGAAATCGTGGTAATATATAATTGATGAAATCAATTGCAATATGTTTCGGAAATCTATATAACTCTGTAAATCGTTCCTCACTAATTTCAAATGGATTCTGTGTATCTCGTAAATTTCTTCTTGCGATAATGAGGCACTTCCTATAATAAAGTATAAATCATAGATTTTCATAATTAAAATATTTATCTACAGACCTTCCTGTGCATCTCAATCGTCGTAAAATATTTAATCTTAAAAGTAAATCCATTTTTATTTTTTTCTATGGCTGAAAAGATGTATATTTTTCAATTTCAAAATATTTATTTTATTTTGACAGCTTTCAAAAAACATTCAGCACCTTAAAATTTTCATTCAGCATAACAGTGTTCATTTGATGTTATGGAATCGCATGAAAACCAAACGTGTAAACTTTCTTCTGTAGTGAATTTTTTAATTATGTGTACACAATATTTTTTCATATTTACGGAATCCGGCCCCAGTAGTGATCATTAGTGTTAAATAGTTTTATTTATATACATTTCCAAAAAAATTAGAAATGTCATTAGAGGCTGCCCTACTCAAAGTGTAACAAAATTAACACAGAAAAAACAGAGTAGCTCGGCGAATGCACTGTTCAGTGAATAATCAGTATGCACTGTCTTCACTGAACGTACTGCTCTGAACTAAAAAAGAAAAACGCCTATTGAATAATTGCGCCTTTAGTTGTTTTGTGCAAAATGAATAGAAAACGAAAATTAGAAATCGAATCGAATCTCAATAAAATGTATTGTCGCTATAAATTTATAACACCGAAAATTTCTAAGAGCGAGGTGTGGAAACATTTCAAAATAGTCCAGTTCGAAGAGAAGGAGGAAACCATTGTCAGGTGCAACCACTGCACGGAAATTTTCGCATATTCTGTTAAATGAGGCACGGGGATCTTGCTTCGTCACATATGTAGAAAGAAAATCGCTAATTCTCCTGTATGTCTTGACGAAGAAGCGCCCACGTCAAAGGAATGCCAACAGACACTTGAAGCATTTGTACATAAGAAGCTGCCGCAAAAAATAAAAGATCGTATTGCCAAGAAACAGCTTGAATTTATATCAAAGGACTTAAGGCCTCTTAGCTTTACAGAAGGTAAATTGGAAATGAAATCCGATTTCTAAAAATATATATTTTTATATACAATTTTTAGCAGCTGGATTTAAAGAGTTTTGCCAAGAGCTTATACATGTAGGAGCGGAATATGGCAAACAAAAAATTGAAAAGGTATTGGATTCGCGAAAAACTATCACCAGTACGATAATTCCCTCGGAGTACAACTCGATTAAAAACAAACTAGTCAGCACTTTGTCAAAAAATTATCCGTCATTTACTACTGATATGTGGACAGACGAGTACACACAGCGAAGTTTCCTCACTCTGAGTGTCAATACTGGTGTCAATATTTTAGATTTTGTTTTAAACATTTTGGACGAAATAAGAGATAAGCTTCGATCGGGTGTTGTAGTCACCGACAATGGAGTCAATGTTGTTGCTGCTTTTAGAAATTATAAACGTCTATCTTGTAGTAGCCGCGGTAGCTCAGTGGTTAGTGCGTTGGACTGTGAGCCGAAAGGTCCCCGGTTCAAGACTGGACTGGGGCTAACAACATCTTTTCATAGAAACATTTTCTATACCGCGCTACCTCTCGTCAGTAAATGGCAAACCTACGAGAGTAAAACCATTGCCTATGAAAAAGCTCTCACCCGCCGTTCGGATTCGGCAATAAACTGTAGGTCCCACCACTTTGAGTACAAATATAACACGCACAGCTCAAAATGGTGAGAGAGCTCGGCCGAAGTTCTATACAGGACTGTACCGCTAAACTATTATTATTATTATTATCTTGTACATGCCATAAATTAAATTTATTGATGGAAAACGTAATTGAAAAAAGAAGTAATAAACATTTGGCAGCTTTAATCGCATTCGGAGATAAATAATAGATTAAGTAAATTGTTAAAACAACATGTTAAAACGTGATGGAATTCAATTTACACAATAGCAGCGTTCCCGTGGTTTTTGATCCGGATCCGTAGATCATTTTCATATACAAAACATAAACAAACAATTAGAACCAGGTTCGTTTTTGGATCAATTACTGATCTGGTACTGTACGTATCAAAAGTAAATTTGTTTGTGGTGATATTAGCTATTGTGAATATCACTTAATAAGAAGAAGAATTTCCTTTGAAAAAAGGGGCACAAGAAAACAGTGCTGCCAAATTTATTAAAATAGAACCGATGGCGTTCCCGTGAAACAGATCTGGTTCAAGTACCACGGAAACATGTTATCAAGTATATTTAATAAGCGTAACGAAATTCAAAATATTTTAAAAGAACGTCTAATTTCATTTTTAGTTCTTTTTAAAGACTGTTCTGAAGAACTTAGTGCGGATTTAGTTCCCATAATACAAAAAAATGCGCAGAATATCCATCTGATTCGAATGTTTTAACTGAATTAAAAACATTTACAAAAACTGCACTAATAAAAAGATTTCAAACAAATACAGTGCACTACTTATGTTGCTTTGTTTCTAAATCCACCATTTAAATAGTTGCATTTTTTGTCAGAAGTACGACGAGAACTCATACATGTTACAGTAAAAGCAATGTTAAAACATATAAAGCAACAAAAAGATGAAGAACAGAATGCGGAGAACTTGTCGAATTCTAATACATCTGGAGATACATTAGAAGTCGATAAGTTCGTTGTATTTCTTGACAAAAACCACTCCGATAAAAGTTCTGATGATGAAGATATCGACGAAGAAATGCATGTGGAAAGATATGAACAAATTTCCAACTCTTCGAATGTTGGCAACTGAAGTATTAAACATTCCAGCAAGCTCAGCGACAAGTGAGAGGGTGTTCTCTACATCTGGCAGAATTCTCGAAGATCGGCGTACTCGACTTTTAATTGAAAATGTAGATAAATTGGTTTTTCTGTATAAAAATAATTTTAAATTAATATATTACGTTCAAGTTAATTAATTTTTTACAAATTTTTAATTTTATAATTTAGTTTATAAAAAAACATATGAATTTTAATGAATAAATCAGTACTTTTTATTTAGAAATATTGATTTAATTATTTATATTATTTATTGTGTTTCGCGTGCTTCTTCGTGTTTTTTCATATTAATATCTCGTGCTTTTACGTGCTTTTCTTGCGTGCCTTTAAATTTAGTCGTCGGGCTCGTATTCGTGCGTGCCACCTATCGGCGTGTCCGTGCGTCAAAAACAGACACGCGCCCATCTCAACTTTAAACAGAATGATAAAAAACCATAAAATTTGTATTGTGCTCATTACGTTGTGTGCAAAATTTTCCGCCACACAAAAAAAAAGTTATATATTCTTATGAATTTCACATTATAAAAGTAATGACATTTCATAGTCGTTCTGTTTCAAGGATATACGACAAAAGAGAAATGTTGTGTTTTAAGGCATACTTTTGTTTGGTAGAGGCTAAGTTTATCGTTTTTGATACAAAATAAGCAACGACGAATTAATATTATAATGCAGTTTTAAAACTGATATAATTTGCTAAGCTAAAACTTAAAGTAAAAGAATTGTTGTGTATAATAATTTTAGAGCTTACTGCTAACATATGAGCTACTGTTGTGTATCATAATCGTAGAGCTTACAGCTAACTTACGATTCACAATATAATTTTAACCAGTATATTTTTTTTGATGGCATATTTTTAGGGTTAAGAATTATGCATCTTAAACACAGACAGCATTTAATTGTATTGGCACAACACTTAACATAGCCATATAGTACGCCCACAATAAATAGGTCACTCTGATCATAAAAATAAATGCTGATTTAGTTATTTTAGCCTATGAGTCCCTTAGTAATGCTGACTAAGGTATTTTAGCATGATGGAAGTACTCAATGTATTGTGAAATTATAAGAATACGAGGTGTTATGTAGAAGTTAAGTATAGACTAAAAATCAATTGTTTCCGATAAGCGGAAGTGTCTAGTTCTAAGAACAAGTGTACCAACCAAAGTAAAAAGACTCGGTTGTTTTAAATAATAAACACAGGAAAAAGGACTTGGTAAGTATAAAAGGATCAAGGAAGTTAAAGTCAAGTAAGGACTTCAACATACAACATTTTGGCGCAGCCGGTTTTCGGACCATACATCAACTCCCAAGGGACGAGAAGGACTGGATGGAGATTAACATTGGAAGAAATAACTATTTTGGATCATGAAAAATATTTTTTGTATTTGTCAGTATTGTGAAAAATAGTGGAAAAAAATATGTGCGGTAAAAAAAAAATATGAATTTGGGATATAAAACGAAAGAAATATTTGAGAATTTTAATAAGCAAAAAAATCATGAAATTATGAAAATTGACATTTGAAAAAATAAAATAAAAAACAATTGAACATTTTGAAATAAATTGTGGAATAAAATAAACTTTTAATAAAACTGTGAAATAAAATTGTAAATGAATTACATAAGTGATAAAATTTGATAAATCAGGAAATTAAATAAGTAAACTATTGAAGAACATTTTTAAAGTAATTGTGAAACAATATAAAATAGTTTGAGACATTTAATGATAATGATTAATAAAATCGTAAATTTAAATAAATTGAATAAAATAAGAATTTTGATACAGCAATGTTTTCATAATGTTACGAAATTAATTATAGAATAAAACTGGAAAATAAAAAAAAATTAAATTGAACAAGTAAATTAATTAAGAATTCATAATTAATATGTTGATATGATTTTGAAATATAAATTAAAAAGTTTAAATAATGAAACATAAAAATGTGGTAAATAATGAAGTAAAAAATTTAATAGATAAATTAAATAATGGTAAAAAGTTGATTTAATATGAAACTATTAAAAACAATATAAATAATTTATTTAAGAAAGGTATAATTAATTATATGATTAAGTAAATGGAAAAATAAGAAACACTAAAACACTACACAACAAAATGAGAAAAAAAATTTGCGCAGTAAATTCCATTATTTTTGTATTATTAAAAATAAGAATTTGAATATATGAATTAAAAAATTTTCTACGGATAGGTTTACGATATTTCGGGCAATAACTTTTGCACTGAGCTTTCAAAAAGGTGGTCACATATATTTGTAAATATTTCGCGTTTAATAAAACCCATAAACGCAATTGTTATTCAATAAACATTTCTTACAATAGTTTGGAATTGGCTTACTGGTTTAAGAAAACTCTACAGAAGAACTCGAAAAATGTAAATTTTGTCGACCAAAATTTTATTTAAAAATGCATTTAAAAAATGGCGAATAATTGAAAACTCAAGATGATGCACAGTTTGTAATATTGCAAAATTAGCCTGTACATTTTTAAAGAAAATGAAGTAAAAATAAAAGAAATCTATGGATACGTTTTGAGAACAGAAAAAATCATGTGAAAGCATTACAATTGGGTATTAACTAAAAAAAATCGCATAATATGTTTATACCCAATACCCATGGGTTACAAGTTATAAAATATTTGTGAGGATATTTTAGCGCCTCTTAGTAGGCGTGACTGGTATGAAAAAGTATATATTTTCTTGGTCAACATCACTTTCCGAGTCGATTTAGATATGACCGTCTGTTTGTCTACCTATACACGATAACTTTAAAACTGCTATTCCGAATGATGTAAAATTTATTTTCAATGTATTTTAGTAGAATAGTAATTCGAGGTTCGAAAATGAGTCGATTTAGTCAACGTAATCTACTATCCACTACGATATATGGGTTTACTTTTTAGGATCACATATCTCGTTAAGTATTTAAGATAAAGTTATGAAATTTAAAATTAATTACAAGCAATCATCTATCAATAGGTGCTCAAAAAAAATCGTGATCTGCTCACATTTTTTATTTTTATGCCTATTTGTATAGCACTCAATTATATTGCTTTCACATAACTTTTTTTATCCTCAAATGTTACCCATATAAGTTTGTCATTTATAGCTCAATTTCTTCGAAAGAGTGTGAACTAATTTTGTAAAATTAAAATTTGTGTATAATCTTACTTTCTCGATTTTCTTCCATTTTTTAAATGAATTTTTTCTTAAATTTTTGTTGAAAAAACATATTTTATCCAGTTCTCCTTTCCAGTTCTCTTAAACTAATAAACCAATTTAAAAATGTTCTAAGAAATGTTTATTCGATATTCAATTTGATCATATATGTTATTTAGAACGCGAGATATTGTCAAATATATGTGACTAATTTTATGAAAGGTCGGTCCAAAAGTTATTGGCCCATATTTTGTAAACCTATGCAAAGAAACATTATTAAACCATTTTTTCGGAATAAGGGCGTCATTTTACATAATACAAAAATAACATTGACTGCTGCGCAGAATGGCTGTTGTGTAGTGTAATGGGTACTGAAAATGTATTGAAACGCGTTCATTACGTTCTTCCTTACTTTTCTGGGGCGGAATCTCCATTATTCGAAACAGAATTATATAAATTTATTGAATGTTGTGAAACAGCGAAACTTAAAATTAAGGAATCAGATAGTGAGGAATTTATTAAATGCGTTAGGTTACGTTTGGAGGAAGATGCCTATAAATTAGTGAGGACAAAACAGTTTCAAAAAATAGAAGAATTATACGAGTTGTTAGAAAATACGTACTTAAATGAAATTTCTTTATAATTAGTACTAGACGAAATTAAAAAGGCTTATCAAAATAGTAACGAGAGTTTGAGGACGTTTGGAAAACGATTAGATGAGTTGCAATCCATGGCTTTGGAAATTGCAAGTAAAAAATACAGTAAAAAGATAAGTGAGGATGACGTATTGAGATTGGAATTACAGAGCTCAGTGTTGATCTCTTTTAAAGTGTAAAGAATCCAACTATAAAAGTTGTACTGTTGGGTAGTAAGTCAGAATCATTAGATGCATTGTTGGAAGAAGCTTTAAATGTACAGGCTGTTATGCAGCGAAGTCCAAGATCGGAAAAGGATGAATATAATTATATGGAAAAAAACAATCAAGCGTAAAATCAGAAAATAAATTGGAACAAATAAATAATGAAAGTAACTATAAAAGGTTTGTTCCAACATGTTCATATTGTAGTAAATTGAGGCATACTAGGGACAATTGTATTGTTAGAAAAAAATCACCTTTCTGCTACGAATGTGGAACTTATAGTCACGAATCTAATTAGAAATGTCGAACAATAGTAATATAGGGCCGAAAGAGTTAGGAATTGTAGATCAGACGTCGGAGGAGACTGTGGTCAAATTTACTACTCCATTGCATTTCCACAGAACAGAGGAAACCAATGAATTAAAATATGAATTAAAGAAAGAAGAAGGTGATCGCATAATATGCAGTGGGCATGGAGATAGCTTGGATTTATCTAATGTAAGTGACGGTTTCATTGAAGTACCTTGCGAGGCAGCTATAAATGGAAGACTTATTTTACTGGTAGACTCAAGAGCTGATGCCAGTATAGTAAAAGAAAATGCAATGACAAATTTGCCAGACTTTAACGAAAATATACAAAAGGATTTAAAAGGAGCTTTTGGTGGGTGCGTTAGAACATTAGGTTCCACCAAAGTCCAACATGGGAACATAGGGCGATTAAGTTTAATGCTACACGTAGTGTCACTTAAACAAAGCGTTCCAGCTGATGGAATAATCGGACGTGACAATTTATGGAATCGATCTGTAATAAATGCGATAGACAAAACAATAACATTCTTTGATAAACATAAAAACCATATTATAAAACTACCAATGAAATCGCAGACAGAAAATTTTTTACAATCAACAAATTAAAATTCAAGCGAGAACCGCAAAGATAGTATCATTACGTTTAAAAACCAAACATCCAATAGTATTAATACATAAACAAGAAATTTGTCCAGGAGTATATTTGGGCGAAAGCATATCGAATGTTACCAAAAATAGAGTTTATGTGTCAGTATGAAATGCTACAGAAAAAGAATTTATAATAGACAGTACTTTTAAACCAAAATTCTCGAATTTTAATCAGTATAAGGAATCGGATACCAATAATACTACAATAAATAGTATAAATTCAGTAAACATTACAAACGGAATTAACAAATTGTTAGAGGAAATAAAAATTGATGGAACTTTGAATAATGATGAAATTATATCTTTACAAAATCTGTGTATTTCGTATGTTTTTCATTTAGACGGAGATGAATTAACATACACGCCAGCGCTTAAACATGAAAAAACAACACAGTGGAACCAACCACCGATAAACCAAAAGCAATACAAATTGCCACACACACATATACATGAAATTAATTGACAGGTTAATAAAATGTTGGATGCGATTATATCGCCAAACATATCACCCTGGAATTCACCGATGTTGCTGGTTCCTAAAAAGAGCGGCAAGGACGGTAACAAAAAGTGGAGGCTAGTAATAGATTTCCGTAAATTGAACGACGTGAATAGACGAAATATTAGACCAATTAGGTCACAGTCGCTATTTTTCAACTTAAGACTTATCAAGTGGTTAATCTAGTCCTAGAAGAAGAAGGAAAAAACAGCTTTTTGTATAGGTCTTCGTCATTTCGAGTTTAACGGAATGCCCTTTAGTTTAACAGGGGCTCCAGCCACTTTCCAAAGAATTATGAATCACATATTAGCAGGTTTACAGGGTATCGATTGCTTTGTTTATCTTGATGATATAGTGGTGTACGGAAAGAATTTAGCTGAACATGAGCTTAGGTTGAGTAGAGTATTGCAGAAATTGAGGGAACACCGTCTAAAATTAAACACAGAAAAATGTCAGTTTTTGAGTCGCGAAGTTGTCTATTTAGGACATAAATGTTCAGAACTAGGTACTCTGCCAGACCCCTCTAAGGTTGAATGCGTCTAAAATATTCCGGTGCCAAAAAATAAAAAAGAAGTGCAAGCGTTTTTTGGATTAATTAATTATTACATAAAAATTTATAAGCAATATGGCAAAATTATCATTACCAATTAATAAGTTACTTAAAAAGGGTGTTAAATTTACTTGGACAGACGACTGTCAAAATTCATTTATTAAACTAAAAGAATCAATAATTTCACCACCCATTCTCGCATATCCAGATTTTACAAACCCTTTTTTTACTTACAACAGATGCAAGTAACGAAGCAATAGGTGCGGTACTGTCACAAGGCAAAGTAGGGAGCGACTGACCAATAGCATTTGCTAGTAGGGCACTAAATGGAGCAGAAAAAAATTACTCCACTATTGAAAGGAAATTTTTAGCTATAGTCTGGGCAACGAAAAATTTTAGAGATTATCTTCTAGGCCGACATTTTCAAATTTATACAGATCATCAACCATTACGTAGCACAGCAAATCTCAAAGATCAGACATCAAGGTTAGCACGTTTGAGGCATAATTTATCAGAATATGATTTTGAAATATTTTACAAACCAGGTAAACAGAATTTGAATGCAGATGCATTAAGTAGAATTCCACATCCAGAACATTACTGCAGTCCAAACGGAATAAACCACACAGAATAAATTAGATAATCAAATTTCAAAATCCAAAAAAACAAGTGAGCACGCCAGTACTGGATGAAATAACAACAGACATCAAGAACGAATTAAACTCAAGTCTACTATTAACTGACCCAGAGGAAATTAAAACTGTTATAAAAGACTTTCACGACTCAGCATTAGGAGGTCACCAGGGCGCAGTGAAAACATATTTTAGAATCAAAAAACAATTTAGGTGGAGAGGTATGCAGAAACGAATAAAAGATTACGTTAAAAATTGTTTAAAATGTCAAGTAAATAAAAGTTCTAGGCTTACAAAAATGCCAATTGTTCTAACTGATACTCCAGTGAGACCATTTGATAAAGTATACATGGACCTTGTAGGTATTTTACCGGAAACTATATCTGGAAATAAATATATATTAACTTTTCAAGAGGATTTATCAAAATGCTGCGTAGCTATCCCAGACACAGAAGCAAGCACTGTAGCAAAAGCATTTTACGACGAAATCATTGCACGTCATAAGATACCAAACGTATTGATAACCGACAATGGTTCGAATTTTGCTTCAAAATTATTTTCGGACACGTGTAAATTGTTAGGAATTAAAAAATTGCATATTACGCCATATTATCCACAAGCTAATGGGTCTTTGGAAAGAAGCCATCGACCATTAGCAGAGTATTTACGAAGCTTTGCGAAAGAGGATGGGTCAAACTGGGACCAATGGTTAAATACCGCAATGCATGTACACAATAATACAATGCATATGTCCACCGGTCAAACGCCTTTCCGTACTTTATACGGTTACGATTTTGAAATGCCAACCAATCTTAAACGCAAATGCTCACCAATGTATAATACCGATGATATCAACAAACTATTAAAATACCAAATTCAACGCACACACGAAAATGCGACAAAATCGAGCCAGAGCCAAAGAAAAATCTAAGCAAAGCTATGATAGCTCATTACACCCAATAACATTCAAAGTAGGCGATACAATTTTACTAAAAAATCAAAATAGGAAAAATAAATGTTCAACAGTTTGGGTGGGACCCTACGTGGTACTTTCAATAATAAGCCCTGAAACGACTGAGATTTGTATCAAGGGTAAAGGGAAAAAATTTCATAATAATTTGTTAAAAGCATACAACAGTATAGTTGCGTAGAATTAAATAAACCCTGACTGCAACAAGAACCAATCATTTTTAACATCATTGAAATAATGTAAAATAGTTAGTTCAGGTCAGAATAGCTAAGTATTACATATTGAGAATGACTGGCATTGCTTTATGTACTAACAAATTTGCAACTATTAATATTTTTTTTAAATCTAGATTTTAAATAAATCATAAATAAATGTTCATGTAATTGATTGATTTTGTAAGGTACCCAATAGGGTGGTATAGAAACATATGCAAAAAACTCAAGTACACCTTACGAGTCAACGTACCTCAAATTATGTGTGGGCGTACCGTTCGTAACATCTTGCCCAAATTTCAACACCCTACGAATATTGGAAGACGGTGCTGCACGGGCATATGTGTTGGCGATCACCAAACAAATCTTCAAAACTTGTATTGTCCTATCGCGATGATAACTATATGCATCCAGTTCTAAGAAAGTCCTGGACTTTTTTTTTTTGTTGATTTGTATGGAGTGGCGCATTTGAGTTAATTTAATAACTATACATTATGAATATAATATTTTTAGTAAATTAGCCATAAAATAAAAATCGAAACATTTTAGTTCTAAAAGCGATATATCTTTATTAATACCAGACCAATTTCATTGTATTATAGTTCATTAGAAAGTAAATAAAAATTTGATATATATATTGATGAAATTGACGAGGTATTTAAAAACATATACATTTTTTTGTTTCGTGTTTATTATATATTGGAAGGTCCTTAATATACAAACTCAGGACATTATATATGTAACTTACTGAGTTTATTTATGCTGTCATTACATATACTTATCATCGCGATATGAAAATACAAATTTTTGTATATTTTGATTTGTTCGGAGATCGCCAACACATATGACCATGTAGCACCGTCTTCCAATAATTGTACGGTGTTGAAATTTGGCAAAGATCTTACGAACGGGACTCCCTCACATAATTTGAGGTACGTTGAATTGTAGTTCAAAAAAGGGAATTTGAAAGAAAAATGTACATCACTACATTTTATTCTATGTTTTTAATTGTCAAAAGAGTTATGTCAAATCTATGTCAAAATAATAAATGTCAAACTAGGATTAAGTATAAATAGAAAGTTTTTATAATAATAAATTCAATCATCACTGAACAGCTAAACAATCGGCAACTTCTATTTATTAAGCCAAATCATCGGCTAAAAAACATTATGCTTGCCTTGACGCTTTTTAGTGTCTGCATCCCAAACCTTAGGCCAGTGTCGTTATAAGCGCCGGTAATTAAAGTAGGCAGGACCTAGACATATAAATTATTTATTTAAACGTCCGCCCCAAAGATCCATCGTTACATGGCGATCTTGCCAAATTTGGCGAAAAAGTTTATGCCCACTGTGGCACCAAAGGAGGAGAACGGGCAAAGCGCACTAGCAAGCGACGTCCAGCGCTACACCGCTGCACCAATTTATCAACAATAACGCAGCTGATCATGCAAATACAGCGACAAAAAAAAGACGAAAAACAAGCAGAAACAACCCAGCAACAAAACAATTAAATGAACGAGAAAAAAATAAATTAGTAAAAAGCACATTTATTTTTTAATAAGCATATAAATTATATTTGAGTAATCAATACACAATAAATAAAATTCACAATGAAAACACTGAAAAATACACAAATTAAAATTTCTATAAACAAAAAACTGAACTAAGTACTAAAGAAAAAAACATAACAATAACATAAAGTAAACGCGTGGCTCAAACGTCAAAACTGCCATATAGCGAAACACTGCGAATCAAAAAGCACAGGGTGCACACAAAAATAACTAAAAACCCATTTTTACATAAAAACAAAAAGAAATTAAAAGGAACAAGAAATATATATAGATATATAAAAATAAAATATAAAATAATTTAAAAAAAAAAAATTCAAACAAGAAAAATATATATATAATATTATCTAAAAAAAAAAAAATATAAAAAATGGGCAATTCAAGTCCACTAAATTTAATTTGTAATATATGCAATTATGAAATTAAAGAGAATGAACTCATAACAACTACAATATGTAGCCATAATTACCATTTCAATTGTTTCGATGATTATTATTTAGAATCACAAACTTGTCCATTATGGTGTGTACTATTGTACATAATGGTGTACATAATGGTTGTACATAACTTGTCCATTATGGTGTGTACTATTGTACATAATGGTGTGGTTCAACGATAGCGAAAAAGAATAAAATTAAAAAAAATAAAAACAATAAAAATATATATATATATATATATATATATATGTATATATATATATATCTATATATATATATATATATGTATATATATATATATATATATATATATATATATATATATATATATATATATATATATATATATATATATATATATATACATATACATATAGATAAGAATTGCAGTTACACGCGTATCCGGCCATCATGGGATTACTTACGCAGCAACACGACCAACCAGAACGATGACCGGATCCCATCGTGGGATTGCATATGCAGCAACATGCGCAATCAGAACAATAACCTTTAAGTATAATTTAAGGTATCGAGTAAGAGAATAGGCGTTTTTCTTTTTTAGTTCAGAGCAGTACGTTCAGTGAAGACAGTGCAAACTGATTATTCACTGAAGAGTGCATTCGCCGAGCTGTGCACTCTTTTTTTCTGTGTTAATTTTGTTACACTTTGAGTAGGGCAGCCTCTAATGACATTTCTAATTTTTTGGAAATGTATATAAATAAAACTATTTAACACTAATGATCACTACTGGGTATTGAAAAATATACTTTCTTTCTTATTATGTCCTTTTCTTTGTCCAATGGCTTGATTGAATGAATTTATCACTTTTTAGTTTCAGTTTTCACACTCAGAAGAAAATGTACTATTAAGTACTTTATGGTACGACCATTGATCTTATGGTTTATGTATTAATAGTTTTTTCTTTTTAAATCAAAAGTTTTCGAATTAATTCAATAATATTTGAAAATTCAGTACCATAAATTTAAATATTCCAATATTTTTATTTTAAATAGAATAAATACTGTTCTTTTAATGGTTTCCTCCAATAATAATAAACGTGGTGTAAAAAAACATAAAACGAATACATACATGTTCGTTTTGTACGTCATACTGCGTGTTTACTCAAAATGGTCGCATGTATTTTTTTGTAATAATCCACATTATTAAACGCGACATTGGTAAGGACTCAATGTATAAAATGTAAATAAATTATATTTATATATTTTGTTATATTTATTTTTTCATTTATTACAGAAAATATATAATACATCGAACTTCAGCCCACGAAAAAAATCAGGATGGGTCATGGTGAAAAATGCTTTTAAATATGTGCAATTTTTCAGATTTAATAAGGAAAAAATGCATTTATTGAAACTTGAAAAAAACGCTTAAAACAAAAAACCCATCGCAATTTTTGGATATGTTAAAGCTTATGGTCCAATCTAACTTTTATTTCGAAAAATCATACCATCCCACAAAAAAATCAGGATAGGTCATGATGAAAAATGCATTTAAATATGAGCCATTTTTCAGATTCAACATGGAAAAAATGCATTTATTAAAACTTGAAAAAACACTTAAAATGAAAAACCCATCGCAATTTTTGGATATGTAAATGATTATAGGCCAATCTAACTTTTATGAAACTTTTGAGAAAACTTTCATACTATCTTTGTCAAAAATTTTCCGCATAAAGAATGAGATAGTGGTCCTTAAACAACAAAATCGGACTCAGTCTGAATGCCATTTAACAGAATGAAAAAAAACTCAAATTTTCTATTTTGTTCATTAGGTTGTGTGTAAAATTTTCGTCAGTAAAAATAAAAGTTATATATTCTTATAAATTTCAAAATTATAAACGGCGTATGCAAAATGCTGTATTTTAAATCATACTTTTGTTTAGTAGGGTTAAGCGGGTTAATATTATAATGCAGTTTTGAAACTGATATATTTTACTAACGGCCGGTTGCATAAAACTTTTAACTACCAGTTAAAGATAATCTGACAGTTAGTTACATTTTTTGATTCCTTTTTATTTCAGTATTGAACATATCACTTTAACTAGCCGATTTCCATCGATTAACTCTAAGTCATAGTTAAAAGTTTTATACAACCGGGCCTAAGTTAAAACTTATAGTACAAGAATAGTTCATTTAGATGCCGAGAAATAAATACCCAAAAAATGTCTTTTTTATCCCAAAATTTGATCCTTCATTACTTATATCTCGATAACTATGATAAGTATTTCAAAAATCAATATCAATATTTAACGCGTAAGCATTTATGTAAATTTTAAATACAAGAAATATGAGTGTGAATTTCCACCTAACGCCATGCATAATCATGCCTAAAAACAATCATTTTCGTTTTTTTTTTCAAAAATCCTAGGTCGAATACGCCATTGTATGTAGAATGACAAAATCCGAAAGAATATATAATTGTTTTCAGATTTAGATAATTTTTTCCAATGTGCATGCAACGTAATAAAGAAAATACAACTATTATTATTATTTTTTTATTATTCTGTTTAATGGGTGGATCTGAGGCAATTTTGTTATTTGAGAACCCACACAGAAAAAAAAAATTCTAAACATTTATGTATTTGTACATTTATTTTATGTATTTTGTCGAGTACCTCAACCAAGGACCAATTTCATCGTATTAATGAATTAATTCCATATATTTTACGTACACATTTTCATACATTTTATGCACACAATCTCAACATTTATGTACTTTTACATTATTTAATATTATTTTAAAAAAAATTATTTTATTGTTTCGTATTGCGGTGGTGGTGATTCTGAACATTGTTTATGTTATTTATTTTATTTATCTTACACTTATACCTTTACACTATACCCATATATTTTACCATTACCAAGTTCTTCTCCTCCGACTCCATCGATTTCGTCTCTGCTTCCATAAATTCATTCCAGTTGTTACACATTCATTTTCTTAACATATATTCAATAAAATGCTTATTTGAATAAAAATGTTTACGGAATAAAACCAACGAATTGTATACACTTGTATATTCGACTGAAAATATTCGATTTCAAATATTTTCGATTATATTTCGAATATCGATATTCGATTATATTGTTTGTTCCCAAACCAAATATGTCTTATATACAAACCAACTCTACAAGCCCTTCAGAAACCCCAAATAAGAAATTTGTATGTAAATAATACATAAAATATATGTATCTGGTTGTTAAAGCAATGTCCCTAATATATTTTGATTCACCATTATTATGTACAATTCATAAATATTAGAATTTATACATAAATGAAATGATTATGAACAAAATTTTTATGTACTCTATACATAATATTTATGCACATTTTTTTTTCTGTGCACATCATTTTTTAAGCTGAATATATTTCCCGAAGAAAGTATAATAGTTTTCTCAAGCGTTCATGCGGTATGTCAAAATTTGTAATAAGTAGAGTTCAAATTCGAAAAAATGAGGGTTATAGAAAAGCGTTGGGACGATGGTGTCAAAGTAAAAAAATGCGCCTGTTCATGATAAACAACATTTCTGAAGAAACTATACTTGTATCTTCTGAAATTAAAATATTTTGTGTACTGTGATAAAACACCCTAGTTGTTCATAAATTGTGAGGAACACAGAGCTACTTAATAGAGCAAAACAGACTTCAGATTCGCGATCAACCATGTTACCCTAAAATCATTATCAAATTGGAAAATGGTATTTTTTGTTGCCCTTAAAAAAAATTTATGTATATAACATAATAAAGACATATTTCAGTTTTCGTTGCTACCCTGTATACATGGCATGACAAGTTACACGCATGAGCGCACACACTGCTTGTTAGTATTCTAGTACTGTCATCCAGTTGGCAACAAAAACTGCTTGTAAAACATCACGCACGAGTTATGTTTGTTGTAAAAAAAAAATTTCCCGCGCAAAATTCGATCACTAGTTTGGATGCTGTGTTGTTGAATTCGTATGAAAAAAATAACACATTAGCAGTCAAACTAGTTGTATTCGTTTTACAGCTTCAGAAGTGCTTACCAAACATCTCAAATATAATAAATATAAGCATCTCAAAAAATTATGTCTGGTACGCACTTGTGAAGCGGTAAGACATGTAAAATTCAGACCAAAGATATTGTTTTTGTTTTTTTTTCTGTATATAGTAATAGAAAAAACCATAGCAGTACTTATCAAAGCAAAGCATATTTCTTATGTATATAATTTAAGCATAATAAATGTTGATATGTACAGTCGTATTTTTGTAAATATAAATTATTAAAACATAAATTATTACTTTTATTATTTTACATCCACTCCCAAAATCGCCATCTACAATATACTTTATGCGAAATGCTTACGACATTTGTTATTACCCAAACTCTATATATAGTAAATACACGAATCTTTATATGGTAATCTTACAAAACGGCGCTTCACAGGGTGTTCTCACAGAGTAAAGCTTTTAATTAAAAATAAAATTTCAAGGTGGATATATGGCTAAGTTCAAATTTGCCCGTTAAGGCGAAATTTCACTATAGAGCAAATAGCTAGAGATAGAGTAAAAATCTCATGAAGTTTTGTAAACACTACACACTATTTTTTCTAATTTCTCTATCATGTATTCGATGCTTTATAATAAAAAATATTTGAAATTATATAAATTCAAATATCTGGACATATTTTTAACATCAATTTTAACCATGAATAAATTAATAAAATGTGGCTGGTACTTCTTAAAAAATAGAAGAATTAACAATCTTTCATTAAAATGTAATATATTCAAAATTGGTTTACGTTATGTAATATATGATCTTCAAATATTTCTTTTTTTTTTCAAAAATACCCAATTAAGTGTAATAATCAATGTCCAACGTCCGGTTTCTAATTTTTTCAAATTTCAATAAATGATTTTTTTTCATTTTCAACCTGAAAAATTTCTCATATTCAAAGTAATTTTTCACCAAGATCTTTCTCATTTGTTTGTGGACTGGTACAATTTTTCAAATTAAAGTTAGATTGGTCCATAATCTTTAACATATCCATATCGTTTTAAGCGTTTTTTTATGTTTCAAGAAATTCATTTTTTCCATATTGAATCTGTAAAATGTCTCATATTTAAATGCATTTTTCATCATGACCTATCCTGATTTTTTTGTGGGCTGGTACGATTTTTCTAAATAAAAGTGGTCCACAATCTTTAACATATCCAAAAATTGCTATGGGGTTTTTTGTTTAAAGCTTTTTTTTCAAGTTTCAAGAAATGCATATTTTCCATATTAAATCTGAAAAATGGCTCATATTTAAATGCATTTTTCATCATGACCTATCCTGATTTTTTTGTGGGCTGGTACGATTTTTCGAAATAAAAGTTAGATTGGACCATAAGCTTTAACATATCCAAAAATTTTAACCATGAATAAATTAAAATAAAATGTGGCTGGTACTTCTTAAAAAATAGAAGAATTAACAATCTTTCATTAAAATGTAATATATTCAAAATTGGTTTACGTTATGTAATATATGATCTTCAAATATTTCTTTTTTTTTTTTTTTCAAAAATACCCAATTAAGTGTAATAATCAATGTCCAACGTCCGGTTTCTAATTTTTTCAAATTTCAATAAATGATTTTTTTTCATTTTCAACCTGAAAAATTTCTCATATTCAAAGTAATTTTTCACCAAGATCTTTTCTCATTTGTTTGTGGGCTGGTACAATTTTTCGAAATTAAAGTTAGATTGGTCCATAATCTTTAACATATCCAAAAACTGCGATGGGGTTTTTCGTTTTAAGCGTTTTTTTATGTTCCAATAAATTAATTTTTTCCATATTGAATCTGTAAAATGTCTCATATTTAAATGCATTTTTCATCATGACTGTTGTGTATCATAATTGTTTTCGATAAGCTGAAGTGTCTACAAATAAATGTTAAGTATAAGTGTAACCAACTTTTAAAGCGAAATAAAGTGTCTTAAAGTATAAAAGACCCGGTTGTTTTAAATAATATAAAGAAAGTAAAAAGGACTCATTAAGTATAAATAGGATCAAGTTAAAGTCTTAGTAGAAGGACTTTTAACATACAACATTTTGGCGCAGCCAGTCTTCGGACCATACATGAACTCCCAAGGGACGAGAAGGACTGGATGGAGATTAATATTGGAAGAAATAACTATTTTGGATCATGGAAAATATTTTTTGTATTTGTAAGTATTGTGAAAAATAGTGGAAACAAAAAATATGTGCGGTAAAAAAAAAAAAAAAATTATGAATTTGTGATATAGAACAAAAAAAATAATGGAATTATGAAAATTGACATTTGTAAAAATAAAATAAAGAACAATTGAAAATTTTGAAATAAATTGTGGAATAAAATAAACTTTTAATAAAACTGTGAAATAAAATTGTGAAATGAATTACATAAATTATAAAATTTTATAAATCAGGAAATTAAATAAGTAAACTAAATTTTTTTATTAAATTGATTAATTGATATATTGAAGAACATTTTTAAAGTAATTGTGATACATTATAAATTAGTTTGGACATTTAATAAAAATGATTAATAAATTTGTAAATTTAAATAAATTGAATAAAATAAGAATTTTGATACAGCAATGTTTTTATAATGTCGCGAAATTAATTAAAGAAAATAATAAATTGAACAAATAAGTTAATTTAGGATTCATAAATAATATGTTGATATGATTTTGAAATACAGATTAAAAAGGTTAAATAATGAAACATAAAATGTGATAAATAAGGTAGTAAAAAATTTAATAGATAAATGAAATAATGGTTAAAAGTTGATTTAATATGAAACTAGTAAAAACAAAATAAATAATTTATTTAAGAAAGGTATAGTTAATTATATGATTAAGTAAATGGAAAAATAAGAAACACTAATAATGGGTACTAAAATGTATTGAAACGCGTTCATTACGTTCTTCCTTACTTTTCTGGGGCAGAATCTCCATTATTAGAAACAGAATTATATAAATTTATTGAATGTTGTGAAACAGCTAAGCTTAAAATTAAGGAATCGGATAATAAGGAATTTATGAAATGCGTTAAGTTACGTTTGGAGGGAGATGCCTATAAATTAGTAAGGACAAATCAGTTTCAAAAAATAGATGAATTATACGAGTTGTTAAAAAATACTTAAATGAAATTTCTTTAGAATTAGTACTAGAAGAGATTAAAAAGGCTTATCAAAATAGTAACGAGAGTTTGAGAATGTTTGGTAGACGATTAGATGAGTTGCAATCCATGGCTTTGGAAATTGCAAGTAAAAATTCAGTAAAAAGATAAGTGAGGATGAAGTATTTAGATTAGAATTACAGAGCTCAGTGTTGATCTCTTTTAAAGTAGGGGTGAAGGATCCAACTATAAAGGTTGTATTGTTGGGTAGTAAGTCAGAAACATTAGAAGCATTGTCAGAAGAAGCTTTAAATGTACAGGCTGTTATGCAGCGAAGTCCAAGATCGGAAGAGGATGAATATAATTATATGGAAAAAACACAGTCAAGCGTTATATCGGAAAATAAATTGGAACAAATAAATAATGCAAGCAACTATAAAAGAAGTGTTCCAACATGTTCATTTTGTAGTAAATTGGGGCATACTAGGGATGAATGTATTATTAGAAAAAATACGCCTTTCTGCTACGAATGTGGAACTTATGGTCACGAATCTAATTGGATATGTGCGAATAATAATAGTAATATAAGACAGAAAGAGTTAGGAATTGTAGATAAGACGTCGGAGGAGACTGTGATCAAATTTACTACTCCATTGCATTTCCATAGAACAGAGGAGACCAATGAATTAAAATATGAGGAAGAAGAAGGTGATCGCATAATATGCAGTGGGCATGGAGATAGCTTGGGTTTATCTAATGTAAGTGACGTTTTCATTGAAGTACCTTGCGAGGCAGCTAAAAATGGACGACTTATTTTACTGGTAGACTCAGGAGCTGATGTCAGTATAGTAAAAGAAAATGCAATGACAAATTTGCCAGACTTTAACAAAAATATACAAAAGGATTTAAAAGGAGCTTTTGGTAGGAGTGTTAGAACATTAGGTTCCACCAAAGTCCAACATAGGAACATGTTTATTGCTACATGTAGTGTCACTTAAACAAGGTGTACCAGCTGATGGAATAATCGGACGTGACAATTTATGGAATCGATCTGTAATAAATGCGATAGACAAAACAATAACATTCTTTGATAAACATAAAAACCATATTATAAAAGTACCAATGAAATCGCAGACAGAAATACAAAATATTTTTTACAATCAACAAATTAAAATTCAAGCGAGAACCGCAAAGATAGTGTCATTACGTTTAAAAACAAAAATTCCAATAGTGTTAATACATAAACAAGAAATTTTTCCAGGAGTATATTTGGGCGAAAGCATATCGAATGTTAGCAAAAATAGAGTTTATGTTTCAGTTTTAAATGCTACGGAAACAGAAATTATAATAGACAGTACTTTTAAACCAAAATTTTCGAAGTTTAATCAGTATAAAGAATCGGATACCAATAATTCTACAATAAATAGCATAAATTCAGTAAACATTACAAACAGAATTAATAAATTATTAGAAAAAATGAAAATTGATGAGACTTTAAATAAAGACGAAATCACATCTTTACAAAATATGTGTATTTCGTATCATGATGTTTTTCATTTAGACGGCGATGAATTAACATACACGCCAGCGCTTAAACATGAAATAGCAACACAGTGGAACCAGCCACCGATAAACCAAAAGCAATACAAATTGCCACACACTCATAGAGATGAAATCAAAAGGTTAATAAAATGTTGGATGACGGCATTATATCGCCAAGCATATCACCCTGGAATTCACCGATGTTGTTGGTTCCTAAAAAGAGCGGCAAGGACGGTAACAAAAAGTGGAGGGTAGTAATAGATTTCCGTAAATTGAACGACGTGACAATAAAACAAGTATTTCCGATTCCTCGAATCGACGAAATATTAGACCAATTAGGTCACAGTCGCTATTTTTCAACTTTAGACTTGGCAAGTGGTTATCATCAGGTACTAGTTGAAGAAGGGGATAAGGAAAAAACAGCTTTTAGTACAGGACTGGGTCATTTCGAATTTAACAGAATGCCATTTGGCTTAACAGGTGCACCAGCTACCTTCCAAAGAATAATGAACCACATATTAACAGGTTTACAGGGTATAGATTGCTTTGTTTATCTTGATGATATAGTGGTGTACGGAAAAAATTTAGCTGAACATGAGCTTAGGCTGAGTAGAGTATTGCAGAAATTAAGGGAACACAATCTAAAATTAAATACAGAAAAATGTCAGTTTTTGCGTCGCGAAGTTGTCTATTTAGGACATAAATGTACGGAGCTAGGTGCCCTGCCAGATCCCTCTAAGGTTGAATGCGTAAAAAATATTCCGGTGCCGAGAAATAAAAAAGAAGTGCAAGCGTTTTTGGGATTAATTAATTATTATAGAAAATTTATAAGCAATATGGCAAAATTATCATTACCAATTAATAAATTACTTAGAAAAGATGTTAAATTCACTTGGACAGACGATTGTCAAAGTTCATTTATTAAATTAAAAGAATCAATAATTTCACCACCCATTCTCGCATATCCAGATTTTACAAAACCTTTTTTACTTACAACGGATGCAAGTAATGAAGCAATAGGCGCGGATCGCAAGGCAAAGTAGGGAGAGACCGACCAATAGCATTTGCTAGTAGAGCATTAAATGGAGCAGAAAAAAATTACTCCACCATTGAAAAGGAATTTTTAGCTATAGTCTGGGCAACGAAAAATTTTAGAGCTTATCTTCTAGGCCGACATTTTCAAATTTATACAGATCATCAACCATTACGTAGCACAGCAAATCTCAAAGATCAGACATCAAGGTTAGCCCGTTTCAGGCATAAATTATCAGAATATGATTACGAAATATCTTACAAACCAGGTAAACAGAATTTGAATGCAGATGCTTTAAGTAGAATTCCACATCCAGAACCAGATATTACTGCGGTCCAAACACGGTCTAAGACCACACAGAATAAATTAGATAATCAAATTTCAAAAACCAAAAAACAAGTGCGCACGCCAGTACTGGATGAAATAACAACGGACACCAAGAACGAATTAAACTCAAGTCTACTATTAACTGACCCAGAGGAAATTAAAACTGTTTTAAAAGACTTTTATGACTCAGCATTAGGAGGTCACCAGGGCGCAGTGAAAACATATTTTAGAATCAGAAAATAATTTAAGTGGAAAGGTATGCAGAAACAAATAAAAGATTACGTTAAGAATTGTCAAAAATGCCAAGTAAATAAAAGTTCTAGGCTTACTAAAATGCCAATGGTTTTAACTGATACGCCTGTACGACCATTCGATAAAGTATACATGGATCTTGTAGGTATTTTACCGGAAACCATATCTGGAAATAAATATATATTAACTTTTCAAGATGATTTTTCAAAATATATGTGCTGCATAGCTATCCCAGACGCAGAAGCAAGCTCTGTAGCAAAAGCATTTTACGACAAATTATTACACGACATAACATACCAAAAGTATTGATAACCGACAATGGTTCGAATTTTGTTTCAAAATTATTTTCGGACACGTTTAAATTGTTAGGAATTAAAAAGTTACATATTACGCCATATCATCCCCAGGCCAACGGCTCTTTGGAAAGAAGCCATCGACCATTAGCAGAGTATTTACGAAGCTTTGCGAAAGAGGATGGGTCAAACTGGGACCAATGGTTAAATACCGCAATGCATGTACACAATAATACAATGCATATGTCCACCGGTCAAACGCCTTTCCGTACTTTATACGGTTACGATTTTGAAATGCCAACCAATCTAAAACGCAAATGCTCACCAGTATATAATACCGATGATAGCAACAAGCTATTAAAATACCAAATTCAACGCACACACGAAATCGTTCGACAAAATCAAGCCAGAGCCAAAGACAAATCTAAGCAAAGCTATGATAGCTCATTACACCCAATAACATACAAAGTAGGCGATAAAATTTTACTAAAAAATCAAAATAAAAAGCCTTGTAACGACTGAGATTGTATCAAGGGTAAAGGGAAAAAATTTCATAATAATTTGTTAAAAGCATACAACAGTATAGTTTAAATAAACTCTGTAGAATTAAATAAACACTGTCTGCAACAAGAACCAATAATTTTTAACATCATTGATATAAAGTCAAATAGTTAGTGCAGGACAGAATAGCTAAGTATTACATATTGAGAATGACTGGTATTGCTTCGTGTACTAACGAATTTGAAACTACAAAAGAAAAGAATAGAGAAAAACTATAATTTTTTTTAAATGTAGATATTAAATAAATTAATTTTAAATAATTTATAAAATCCAAAAAAATTTAATGTAATATTGCCAAAATACAAATCGCAGAGAAAATAGCTATGTATTAATTGAAGATGACTAGCATTGAATATAAACAAATAACAAAATCAGGTTATTATTTGAGGTACGAATTTGCAAGGTATAAAAATTACGTTGTCATTAAAATTGCGATAGGTCAGTACCTACCTCAATGGCATTTTAAACATACATGTTCATTGTGCATAGAGCGCAATGCTCCCAGCTCATATTAATATAGAAGGCTTGAATATATTCAAATGCCAACCGATTAAATGCACTTCAGCACTTTTCAGGCAGAAGCCACTAACTTACTGGAACTGAAACGAGATACGGTAGTGCAGCGACAAAACTGCCTAATATTTTTTATCATTAACAGAATTTACATTCATGAAACTAAATATATTAATGCAGATATGCATTAATATGGCAAACTAACAAATTAACAAACGTTTTACATTCATCATTACACGGTAATGAAAATAAATAAGTACAATTGAGATGTAAAAAAATAAATATTTAACAACTTAATATAGCAAATACATTTATGTAATGCTAATGTAAATTTAAAGTATAATTATGGCCAACGCCTTAGTAATATGTACAGGGGTAAAATGAAAAAGAAAACTACATAAAATTATTAAGGATTCCATTTATATATGTAAAAAAATGGAATTTCGTCTTTTTACAATATGAAATAAAGAGCAAAACTTTAGAATTGTCACACTGGTCCTGATGTTGGCAGCCAAGGAAGCAGTCAACATCACACAGACATCAATTAATGATACAAGATTATTCTTTGAGAAGACAACTGATGCTTTGTTCTACAATGATGAATGGACGATAGTAGCCAAGTTTAAACCGCTACAATTGAACGATTTCCTGGAGCTGACAAACAAATACATAATCACGGCAAACACAATGTGCGAACAAATGAGCACCGGACCCAGCATAAAAAGATCATGTATAGCAGCAACACGGGAAACCACGGCAATAATAGCCACACTACAGAAAAATGAAGAAATAATTAAGCGCACAATAAAGAGTAACCGACAAAAGAGATCACTCAATTTCATTGGCGAAGGACTCAACTGGGCTTTTGGACTGATAAAGAAAGAGAGACTATCTATAAACATCTCAATGACATTGAAGATAATGAACATAAAACATACGAAATTATGAAAAGACAAATTACGGTGATTTCATCAAATTATAACAAAGCAGAACCCTTACTGAATTCCTTGAAGGAAGTCGAAAATCTGCAAAATGTGTTAAACATAACAATAAGAACACAAAAATACATAAATGAAAAAATAAACCAACAAGTTAGTCATTTACTATTCATGATGGATACCTTGGAAATTCAATCTACAATTAATGCAAACCTAATCGAAATTCAAGGACAACAGCTAATGGAAATGGCAATCATAGATGATCTATACAAGGGACGATTACACCCGACAATTATAGACCAGAGCGAGTTAGATGAAGTGCATCAACAGTACGAGTTTTCCCAGACACAGACGGCCTAATAATAGTCATCAAGATGATTTGTTGTTCACATTATATAGAATTTACCCAATACCCACAAATATTAATGAAGAATGGGATGCATTGGTTAAAACAACATATGACTACATATCAGAAGCAGAAGACCGGAGCAAATACATAGGTCTATCGAATGAAGATCACAGCAAATGCATTTTGGTTAGCCAACATACGGACAAAGAAATTACACTATGCAAACGTCCAGGAACCATGCTAACAACTAGCAACACACTATGTGAAGTCGCGCTGATTCAACACAGAACAGATATTAAAGATACCTGTGAACATGTTGCAATCACAAGGAGTTCTGGCCTAGTAGTTAAACTATGGACACCAAACAAATGGTTGTATAAATTCAATACACCAGTCTTTTTCGAAGCAGTTTGTGGGCCAATATAGCCACATTGACACTATCCGGCCTGGGTTGGATGTCCCTAAATGAAGCTTGCAAACATACACAACAAAGAAATGATACTGCCATACGAGTTTACACATCAAAGCATTAGGAATATAACATTCAAGAAGGAAGAACATATGGTTATGATAGAAAATTTACAAGGCAATTGGTCATCATTATCATATTCAAATATATCACAAACATCGTTACCGATCTTGGTGTCAGATCACAGCAAAATAAGAGCAGCATTAAGAGATGGGCATCGTGATTTCGACGAAATATTACTACAATTAACTGATAACCAGCAACGCAAAGAATTACTTAATCGTCAAAATGAAATAACGAAAAACAGTATGTCTTACGGCATATTAATGCTGATATTAATAATAATAGCAGCATATGTATTATACATACATTACTACTCGACAATTAAAAATAAAGCAACAATAAAAGCCGATGAATTTAATACAAATAAATCACCAATAGCAACAATAGATGTAGAAACGGCTGAGGAAAACCTTGAAATGGTGTCAAATACATTTCCCAGCAAGAAAAATCGGGTCATTGCGGAAATCAACAACGCAGAAACCAAACACCACAACACCCATAGCAAGTCAACGAACGAAGACACATGAAATAAAATACGTCAGAAACAACAACAACGCATCGAATTACTTTACGCAGAACAGCAGTCATCAACGAAAACATCGGGACCAGGTTTTTATTATATATAACTGGAAATTACAACCCTTGATTTACTAATAAACATTAAATATTATATAAGTAAAGATCAAATCTTCATAACTAATAGAACTTAACGTAATTTATACCACATAAAACAATGTAAAAAGAAAAAAACTATTATTCTTTTTAATAATAATTTTCTCTTCAGAAACAATTAAAATAATACAAAAGAAAAAAAACTATTATTCTTCTTAATAATAATATTTTTTTTTCTTTTAATAAGGGGGGATATATGTTGTGTATCATAATCGTATAGTTCACAGCTTACATATGATCCACTGTTGTGTATCATAATCATGGAACTTACAGCGTGCTTATGATCCACAATATAACATAACCAGTATATTTTTCTTTATGGCATACTTTTAGGGTTAAGCATTATGCATGTTAAACACAAACTGCATTTAATTGTCTTGGCGCACACAGCTTAACATAGCACAGGTATACACGCCCACGTTAAATAGGTCACTCAGATAAACGCTGACTTAGTTATTTTAGAATGATGAAAGTACTCAATTTATTGTGAAATTATAAATACGCTGACTAAGTTATTTTAGCATGATGAAATTACTCAATTTATTGTGAAATTATAAGAATACGAAGTGTTAAGTATAGACTAAGAATCAATTGTTTTCGATAAGCTGAAGTGTCTACAAATAAATGTTAAGTATAAGTGTAACCAACTCTTAAAGCGAAATAAAGTGTCTTAAAGTAAAAAAGACCCGGTTGTTTTAAATAATATAAAGAAAGTAAAAAGGACTCAGTAAGTATAAAGAGGATCAAGTTAAAGTCCTAGTAGAAGGACTTTTAACATACAACATGACCTATCCAGATTTTTTTGTGGGCTGGTACGAGTTTTCGAAATAAAAGTGGTCCACAATCTTTAACATATCCAAAAATTGATATGGGGTTTTTTGTTTAAAGCTTTTTTTTCAATTTTCAAGAAATGCATATTTTCCATATTAAATCTGAAAAATGGCTCATATTTAAATGCATTTTTCATCATGACCTATCCTGATTTTTTTGTGGGCTGGTACGATTTTTCAAAATAAAAGTTAGATTGGACCATAAGCTTTAACATATCCAAAAATTGCGATGGGGTTTTTTGTTTTAAGCGTTTTTTTCAAGTTTCAAGAAATGCATATTTTCCATATTAAATCTGAAAAATGTCTCATATTTAAATGCATTTTTCATCATGACCTATCCTGATTTTTTTGTGGGCTGGTACGATTTTTCAAAATAAAAGTTAGATTGGACATAAGCTTTAACATATCCAAAAATTGCGATGGGGTTTTTTGTTTTAAGCGTTTTTTTCAAGTTTCAAGAAATGCATTTTATCCATATTGAATCTGAAAAATGTCTCATATTTAAATGCATTTTTCACCATGACCTATCCTGATTTTTTTGTGGGCTGGTACGATTTTTCGAAATAAAAGTTAGATTCGACCATAGTCTTTAACATATCCAAAAATTGCGATGGGTTTTTATTTTTTACGCGTTTTTTTCAAGTTTCAAGAAATGCATTTTATCCATATTGAATCTGAAAAATGTCTCATATTTAAATGCATTTTTCACCATGACCTATCCTGATTTTTTTGTGGGCTGGTACGAATTTTCGAAAGAAAAGTTAGATTGGACCATAAGCTTTAACATATCCAAAAATTTTAACCATGAATAAATTAAAATAAAATGTGGCTGGTACTTCTTAAAAAATAGAAGAATTAACAATCTTTCATTAAAATGTAATATATTCAAAATTGGTTTACGTTATGTAATATATGATCTTCAAATATTTATTTTTTTTTTTTTCAAAAATACCCAATTAAGTGTAATAATCAATGTCCAACGTCCGGTTTCTAATTTTTTCAAATTTCAATAAATGATTTTTTTTCATTTTCAACCTGAAAAATTTCTCATATTCAAAGTAATTTTTCACCAAGATCTTTTCTCATTTGTTTGTGGGCTGGTACAATTTTTCGAAATTAAAGTTAGATTGGTCCATAATCTTTAACATATCCAAAAACTGCGATGGGGTTTTTCGTTTTAAGCGTTTTTTTATGTTCCAATAAATTCATTTTTTCCATATTGAATCTGTAAAATGTCTCATATTTAAATGCATTTTTCATCATGACTGTTGTGTATCATAATTGTTTTCGATAAGCTGAAGTGTCTACAAATAAATGTTAAGTATAAGTGTAACCAACTTTTAAAGCGAAATAAAGTGTCTTAAAGTATAAAAGACCCGGTTGTTTTAAATAATATAAAGAAAGTAAAAAGGACTCAGTAAGTATAAATGGGATCAAGTTAAAGTCTTAGTAGAAGGACTTTTAACATACAACATTTTGGCGCAGCCAGTCTTCGGACCATACATGAACTCCCAAGGGACGAGAAGGACTGGATGGAGATTAATATTGGAAGAAATAACTATTTTGGATCATGGAAAATATTTTTTGTATTTGTAAGTATTGTGAAAAATAGTGGAAACAAAAAATATGTGCGGTAAAAAAAAAAAAAAAATTATGAATTTGTGATATAGAACAAAAGAAATATTTGAGAATTTTAAGAAGCAAAAAATAATGGAATTATGAAAATTGACATTTGTAAAAATAAAATAAAGAACAATTGAAAATTTTGAAATAAATTGTGGAATAAAATAAACTTTTAATAAAACTGTGAAATAAAATTGTGAAATGAATTACATAAATTATAAAATTTTATAAATCAGGAAATTAAATAAGTAAACTAAATTTTTTTATTAAATTGATTAATTGATATATTGAAGAACATTTTTAAAGTAATTGTGAAACATTATAAATTAGTTTGGACATTTAATAAAAATGATTAATAAATTTGTAAATTTAAATAAATTGAATAAAATAAGAATTTTGATACAGCAATGTTTTTATAATGTCGCGAAATTAATTAAAGAACAAAACTGGAAAATTAAAAAAAAAATAAATAAATTGAACAAATAAGTTAATTTAGGATTCATAAATAATATGTTGATATGATTTTGAAATACAGATTAAAAAGGTTAAATAATGAAACATAAAATGTGATAAATAAGGTAATAAAAAATTTAATAGATAAATGAAATAATGGTTAAAAGTTGATTTAATATGAAACTAGTAAAAACAAAATAAATAATTTATTTAAGAAAGGTATAGTTAATTATATGATTAAGTAAATGGAAAAATAAGAAACACTAATAATGGGTACTGAAAATGTATTGAAACGCGTTCATTACGTTCTTCCTTACTTTTCTGGGGCAGAATCTCCATTATTAGAAACAGAATTATATAAATTTATTGAATGTTGTGAAACAGCTAAGCTTAAAATTAAGGAATCGGATAATGAGGAATTTATGAAATGCGTTAAGTTACGTTTGGAGGGAGATGCCTATAAATTAGTAAGGACAAATCAGTTTCAAAAAATAGATGAATTATACGAGTTGTTAAAAAATACGTACTTAAATGAAATTTCTTTAGAATTAGTACTAGAAGAGATTAAAAAGGCTTATCAAAATAGTAACGAGAGTTTGAGAATGTTTGGTAGACGATTAGATGAGTTGCAATCCATGGCTTTGGAAATTGCAAGTAAAAATTCAGTAAAAAGATAAGTGAGGATGAAGTATTTAGATTAGAATTACAGAGCTCAGTGTTGATCTCTTTTAAAGTAGGGGTGAAGGATCCAACTATAAAGGTTGTATTGTTGGGTAGTAAGTCAGAAACATTAGAAGCATTGTTAGAAGAAGCTTTAAATGTACAGGCTGTTATGCAGCGAAGTCCAAGATCGGAAGAGGATGAATATAATTATATGGAAAAAACACAGTCAAGCGTTATATCGGAAAATAAATTGCAACAAATAAATAATGCATTCAACTATAAAAGAAGTGTTCCAACATGTTCATTTTGTAGTAAATTGGGGCATACTAGGGATGAATGTATTATTAGAAAAAATACGCCTTTCTGCTACGAATGTGGAACTTATGGTCACAAATCTAATTGGATATGTGCGAATAATAATAGTAATAAAAGACAGAAAGAGTTAGGAATTGTAGATAAGACGTCGGAGGAGACTGTGATCAAATTTACTACCCCATTGCATTTCCATAGAACAGAGGAGACCAATGAATTAAAATATGAGGAAGAAGAAGGTGATCGCATAATATGCAGTGGGCATGGAGATAGCTTGGGTTTATCTAATGTAAGTGACGTTTTCATTGAAGTACCTTGCGAGGCAGCTAAAAATGGACGACTTATTTTACTGGTAGACTCAGGAGCTGATGCCAGTATAGTAAAAGAAAATGCAATGACAAATTTGCCAGACTTTAACAAAAATATACAAAAGGATTTAAAAGGAGCTTTTGGTGGGAGTGTTAGAACATTAGGTTCCACCAAAGTCCAACATAGGAACATAGGGCGCTTAAGTTTATTGCTACATGTAGTGTCACTTAAACAAGGTGTACCAGCTGATGGAATAATCGGACGTGACAATTTATGGAATCGATCTGTAATAAATGCGATAGACAAAACAATAACATTCTTTGATAAACATAAAAACCATATTATAAAAGTACCAATGAAATCGCAGACAGAAATACAAAATATTTTTTACAATCAACAAATTAAAATTCAAGCGAGAACCGCAAAGATAGTGTCATTACGTTTAAAAACAAAAATTCCAATAGTGTTAATACATAAACAAGAAATTTTTCCAGGAGTATATTTGGGCGAAAGCATATCGAATGTTAGCAAAAATAGAGTTTATGTTTCAGTTTTAAATGCTACGGAAACAGAAATTATAATAGACAGTACTTTTAAACCAAAATTTTCGAATTTTAATCAGTATAAAGAATCGGATACCAATAATTCTACAATAAATAGCATAAATTCAGTAAACATTACAAACAGAATTAATAAATTATTAGAAAAAATGAAAATTGATGAGACTTTAAATAAAGACGAAATCACATCTTTACAAAATATGTGTATTTCGTATCATGATGTTTTTCATTTAGACGGCGATGAATTAACATACACGCCAGCGCTTAAACATGAAATAGCAACACAGTGGAACCAGCCACCGATAAACCAAAAGCAATACAAATTGCCACACACTCATAGAGATGAAATCAAAAGGTTAATAAAATGTTGGATGACGGCATTATATCGCCAAGCATATCACCCTGGAATTCACCGATGTTGTTGGTTCCTAAAAAGAGCGGCAAGGACGGTAACAAAAAGTGGAGGGTAGTAATAGATTTCCGTAAATTGAACGACGTGACAATAAAACAAGTATTTCCGATTCCTCGAATCGACGAAATATTAGACCAATTAGGTCACAGTCGCTATTTTTCAACTTTAGACTTGGCAAGTGGTTATCATCAGGTACTAGTTGAAGAAGGGGATAAGGAAAAAACAGCTTTTAGTACAGGACTGGGTCATTTCGAATTTAACAGAATGCCATTTGGCTTAACAGGTGCACCAGCTACCTTCCAAAGAATAATGAACCACATATTAACAGGTTTACAGGGTATAGATTGCTTTGTTTATCTTGATGATATAGTGGTGTACGGAAAAAATTTAGCTGAACATGAGCTTAGGCTGAGTAGAGTATTGCAGAAATTAAGGGAACACAATCTAAAATTAAATACAGAAAAATGTCAGTTTTTGCGTCGCGAAGTTGTCTATTTAGGACATAAATGTACGGAGCTAGGTGCCCTGCCAGATCCCTCTAAGGTTGAATGCGTAAAAAATATTCCGGTGCCGAGAAATAAAAAAGAAGTGCAAGCGTTTTTGGGATTAATTAATTATTATAGAAAATTTATAAGCAATATGGCAAAATTATCATTACCAATTAATAAATTACTTAGAAAAGATGTTAAATTCACTTGGACAGACGATTGTCAAAGTTCATTTATTAAATTAAAAGAATCAATAATTTCACCACCCATTCTCGCATATCCAGATTTTACAAAACCTTTTTTACTTACAACGGATGCAAGTAATGAAGCAATAGGCGCGGATCGCAAGGCAAAGTAGGGAGAGACCGACCAATAGCATTTGCTAGTAGAGCATTAAATGGAGCAGAAAAAAATTACTCCACCATTGAAAAGGAATTTTTAGCTATAGTCTGGGCAACGAAAAATTTTAGAGCTTATCTTCTAGGCCGACATTTTCAAATTTATACAGATCATCAACCATTACGTAGCACAGCAAATCTCAAAGATCAGACATCAAGGTTAGCCCGTTTCAGGCATAAATTATCAGAATATGATTACGAAATATCTTACAAACCAGGTAAACAGAATTTGAATGCAGATGCTTTAAGTAGAATTCCACATCCAGAACCAGATATTACTGCGGTCCAAACACGGTCTAAGACCACACAGAATAAATTAGATAATCAAATTTCAAAAACCAAAAAACAAGTGCGCACGCCAGTACTGGATGAAATAACAACGGACACCAAGAACGAATTAAACTCAAGTCTACTATTAACTGACCCAGAGGAAATTAAAACTGTTTTAAAAGACTTTCATGACTCAGCATTAGGAGGTCACCAGGGCGCAGTGAAAACATATTTTAGAATCAGAAAATAATTTAAGTGGAAAGGTATGCAGAAACAAATAAAAGATTACGTTAAGAATTGTCAAAAATGCCAAGTAAATAAAAATTCTAGGCTTACTAAAATGCCAATGGTTTTAACTGATACGCCTGTACGACCATTCGATAAAGTATACATGGATCTAGTAGGTATTTTACCGGAAACCATATCTGGAAATAAATATATATTAACTTTTCAAGAGGATTTTTCAAAATATATGTGCTGCATAGCTATCCCAGACGCAGAAGCAAGCACTGTAGCAAAAGCATTTTACGACAAATTATTACACGACATAACATACCAAAAGTATTGATAACCGACAATGGTTCGAATTTTGTTTCAAAATTATTTTCGGACACGTTTAAATTGTTAGGAATTAAAAAGTTACATATTACGCCATATCATCCCCAGGCCAACGGCTCTTTGGAAAGAAGCCATCGACCATTAGCAGAGTATTTACGAAGCTTTGCGAAAGAGGATGGGTCAAACTGGGACCAATGGTTAAATACCGCAATGCATGTACACAATAATACAATGCATATGTCCACCGGTCAAACGCCTTTCCGTACTTTATACGGTTACGATTTTGAAATGCCAACCAATCTAAAACGCAAATGCTCACCAGTATATAATACCGATGATAGCAACAAGCTATTAAAATACCAAATTCAACGCACACACGAAATCGTTCGACAAAATCAAGCCAGAGCCAAAGACAAATCTAAGCAAAGCTATGATAGCTCATTACACCCAATAACATACAAAGTAGGCGATAAAATTTTACTAAAAAATCAAAATAGGAAAAAAAAATTTTCACCAGTTTGGGTGGGACCCTATGAGGTTCTTTCAATAAAAAGCCTTGTAACGACTGAGATTTGTATCAAGGGTAAGGCGAAAAAATTTCATAATAATTTGTTAAAAGCATACAACAGTATAGTTTAATTAAACTCTGTAGAATTAAATAAACACTGTCTGCAACAAGAACCAATAATTTTTAACATCATTGATATAAAGTCAAATAGTTAGTGCAGGACAGAATAGCTAAGTATTACATATTGAGAATGACTGGTATTGCTTCGTGTACTAACGAATTTGAAACTACAAAAGAAAAGAATAGAGAAAAACTATAATTTTTTTTAAATGTAGATATTAAATAAATTAATTTTAAATAATTTATAAAATCCAAAAAAATTTAATGTAATATTGCCAAAATACAAATCGCAGAGAAAATAGCTATGTATTAATTGAAGATGACTAGCATTGAATATAAACAAATAACAAAATCAGGTTATTATTTGAGGTACGAATTTGCAAGGTATAAAAATTACGTTGTCATTAAAATTGCGATAGGTCAGTACCTACCTCAATGGCATTTTAAACATACATGTTCATTGTGCATAGAGCGCAATGCTCCCAGGTCATATTCATATAGAAGGCTTGAATATATTCAAATGCCAACCGATTAAATGCACTTCAGCACTTTTCAGGCAGAAGCCACTAACTTACTGGAACTGAAACGAGATACGACAAAACTGCCTAATATTTTTTATCATTAACAGAATTTACATTCATGAAACTAAATATATTAATGCAGATATGCATTAATATGGCAAACTAACAAATTAACAAACGTTTTACATTCATCATTACACGGTAATGAAAATAAATAAGTACAATTGAGATGTAAAAAAATAAATATTTAACAACTTAATATAGCAAATACATTTATGTAATGCTAAGAGGTCGCGCGCGCTTATTTCTAAAATATTAGTTAGTGCATGAGTAAATAGCTAAGTATTGTTGAATATGACTAGCATTTAACCATGTACTACTGGGATTGTATATACAACATTTTGTATTACAACAATACAGAAACATATCTAAATGTATGTTTCTAAACTAAATCATTTAGTACATGTTAACACATATATTAACTACTATAAATATTTAAAGTATAATTATGGCCAACGCCTTAACAATGTGTACAGGGGTAAAATGAAAAAGAAAACTACATAAAATTATTAAGGATTCCATTTATATATGTAAAAAAATGGAATTTCGTCTTTTTACAATATGAAATAAAGAGCAAAACTTTAGAATTGTCACACTGGTCCTGATGTTGGCAGCCAAGGAAGCAGTCAACATCACACAGACATCAATTAATGATACAAGATTATTCTTTGAGAAGACAACTGATGCTTTGTTCTACAATGATGAATGGACGATATTAGCCAAGTTTAAACCGCTACAACTGAACGATTTCCTGGAGCTGACAAACAAATACATAATCACGGCAAACACAATGTGCGAACAAATGAGCACCGGACCCAGCATAAAAAGATCATGTATAGCAGCAACACGGGAAACCACGGCAATAATAGCCACACTACAGAAAAATGAAGAAATAATTAAGCGCACAATAAAGAGTAACCGACAAAAGAGATCACTCAATTTCATTGGCGAAGGACTCAACTGGGCTTTTGGACTGATAAAGAAAGAGAGACTATCTATAAACATCTCAATGACATTGAAGATAATGAACATAAAACATACGAAATTATGAAAAGACAAATTACGGTGATTTCATCAAATTATAACAAAGCAGAACCCTTACTGAATTCCTTGAAGGAAGTCGAAAATCTGCAAAATGTGTTAAACATAACAATAAGAACACAAAAATACATAAATGAAAAAATAAACCAACAAGTTAGTCATTTACTATTCATGATGGATACCTTGGAAATTCAATCTACAATTAATGCAAACCTAATCGAAATTCAAGGACAACAGCTAATGGAAATGGCAATCATAGATGATCTATACAAGGGACGATTACACCCGACAATTATAGACCAGAGCGAGTTAGATGAAGTGCATCAACAGTACGAGTTTTCCCAGACACAGACGGCCTAATAATAGTCATCAAGATGATTTGTTGTTCACATTATATAGAATTTACCCAATACCCACAAATATTAATGAAGAATGGGATGCATTGGTTAAAACAACATATGACTACATATCAGAAGCAGAAGACCGGAGCAAATACATAGGTCTATCGAATGAAGATCACAGCAAATGCATTTTGGTTAGCCAACATACGGACAAAGAAATTACACTATGCAAACGTCCAGGAACCATGCTAACAACTAGCAACACACTATGTGAAGTCGCGCTGATTCAACACAGAACAGATATTAAAGATACCTGTGAACATGTTGCAATCACAAGGAGTTCTGGCCTAGTAGTTAAACTATGGACACCAAACAAATGGTTGTATAAATTCAATACACCAGTCTTTTTCGAAGCAGTTTGTGGGCCAATATAGCCACATTGACACTATCCGGCCTGGGTTGGATGTCCCTAAATGAAGCTTGCAAACATACACAACAAAGAAATGATACTGCCATACGAGTTTACACATCAAAGCATTAGGAATATAACATTCAAGAAGGAAGAACATATGGTTATGATAGAAAATTTACAAGGCAATTGGTCATCATTATCATATTCAAATATATCACAAACATCGTTACCGATCTTGGTGTCAGATCACAGCAAAATAAGAGCAGCATTAAGAGATGGGCATCGTGATTTCGACGAAATATTACTACAATTAACTGATAACCAGCAACGCAAAGAATTACTTAATCGTCAAAATGAAATAACGAAAAACAGTATGTCTTACGGCATATTAATGCTGATATTAATAATAATAGCAGCATATGTATTATACATACATTACTACTCGACAATTAAAAATAAAGCAACAATAAAAGCCGATGAATTTAATACAAATAAATCACCAATAGCAACAATAGATGTAGAAACGGCTGAGGAAAACCTTGAAATGGTGTCAAATACATTTCCCAGCAAGAAAAATCGGGTCATTGCGGAAATCAACAACGCAGAAACCAAACACCACAACACCCATAGCAAGTCAACGAACGAAGTCACATGAAATAAAATACGTCAGAAACAACAACAACGCATCGAATTACTTTACGCAGAACAGCAGTCATCAACGAAAACATCGGGACCAGGTTTTTATTATATATAACTGGAAATTACAACCCTTGATTTACTAATAAACATTAAATATTATATAAGTAAAGATCATATCTTCATAACTAATAGAACTTAACGTAATTTATACCACATAAAACAATGTAAAAAGAAAAAAACTATTATTCTTTTTAATAATAATTTTCTCTTCAGAAACAATTAAAATAATACAAAAGAAAAAAAACTATTATTCTTCTTAATAATAATATTTTTTTTTCTTTTAATAAGGGGGGATATATGTTGTGTATCATAATCGTATAGTTCACAGCTTACATATGATCCACTGTTGTGTATCATAATCATGGAACTTACAGCGTGCTTATGATCCACAATATAACATAACCAGTATATTTTTCTTTATGGCATACTTTTAGGGTTAAGCATTATGCATGTTAAACACAAACTGCATTTAATTGTCTTGGCGCACACAGCTTAACATAGCACAGGTATACACGCCCACGTTAAATAGGTCACTCAGATAAACGCTGACTTAGTTATTTTAGAATGATGAAAGTACTCAATTTATTGTGAAATTATAAATACGCTGACTAAGTTATTTTAGCATGATGAAATTACTCAATTTATTGTGAAATTATAAGAATACGAAGTGTTAAGTATAGACTAAGAATCAATTGTTTTCGATAAGCTGAAGTGTCTACAAATAAATGTTAAGTATAAGTGTAACCAACTCTTAAAGCGAAATAAAGTGTCTTAAAGTAAAAAAGACCCGGTTGTTTTAAATAATATAAAGAAAGTAAAAAGGACTCAGTAAGTATAAATAGGATCAAGTTAAAGTCCTAGTAGAAGGACTTTTAACATACAACATGACCTATCCAGATTTTTTTGTGGGCTGGTACGAGTTTTCGAAATAAAAGTGGTCCACAATCTTTAACATATCCAAAAATTGATATGGGGTTTTTTGTTTAAAGCTTTTTTTTCAATTTTCAAGAAATGCATATTTTCCATATTAAATCTGAAAAATGGCTCATATTTAAATGCATTTTTCATCATGACCTATCCTGATTTTTTTGTGGGCTGGTACGATTTTTCAAAATAAAAGTTAGATTGGTTCATAATCTTTAACATATCTAAAAATTGCGATGGGATTTTTTGTTTTAAGCGTTTTTTTCAAGTTTCAAGAAATGCATATTTTCCATATTAAATCTGAAAAATGTCTCATATTTAAATGCATTTTTCACCATGACCTATCCTTATTTTTTTGTGGGCTGGTACGATTTTTCGAAAGAAAAGTTAGATTGGACCATAAGCTTTAACATATCCAAAAATTGCGATGGGATTTTGTTTTAAGCGTTTTTTTAAAGTTTCAAGAAATGCATTTTATCCATATTGAATCTGAAAAATGTCTCATATTTAAATGCATTTTTCACCATGACCTATCCTGATTTTTTTGTGGGCTGGTACGATTTTTCGAAATAAAAGTTAGATTGGACTATAAGATTTAACCTATCCAAAAATTGCACTGGGGTTTTTGTTTTAAGCGTTTTTTTTAATTTTTAAAAAATGCATTTTTTCCATATAGAATCTGAAAAACGATCCATATTCAAATGCATTTTTCACCATGACCTATCCTGATTTTTTGTGGGCTGGTACGGATTTTCAAAATAAAAGTTAGATTGAACCATAGTCTTTAACATATCCAAAAATTGCGATGGGGTTTTTTGTTTTAAGCGTTTTTTTCAAGTTTCAAGAAATGCATATTTACATTTAAAGTTGAGATAAGTACACCTTTTAAAAACGGCATTTTTACCATGATGGGGGGTATATTGGTAAAATATTTTAATATTGAAATTAGCTAGAGCTATTTTATTTAACATACATTCAAAATTTATGGCGCTCTTTTTATTTTAAGCGTATTGTTATTATTTTAAAATATATGCAATTTTCGTAATTATAAAAATAAATGACTTTATATCGGTTTTAGTAGATTATTGATTATATTACATGGAAATGCAAAAAATAAGAAGATTTTAATATATAATATTAAAAATAAATGCGCCGAATTCAAATTGTGCGCTAACTTCACAAATTGTGGGATAACTCCAATTCGCTGCGATGCGCTATCTTCACACCAGTGGAAAATGTAATTCGACTATACCATAAAATTAATAATATGTATCATTAAATTTGTATATGTCTTTCTTATTGTAATTAAAATATCACATTATAAAATTTATGGTTCAACCACACACAACAATTTCAATATTACTGAACTAATGGGACGCATCCTATTGACCAATTTTAATGGTATAAATTATTGTTTTTCTATTGAAATACTATCAATTTACCATGGGTGCATCTGTCAATTGTGAAAAAAAAAGAAATGGCAGTGATGCATTGTACTCGGTCTGCTCCAATAACACTACACAACAAAATGAGAAAAAAAGTTTGCGCAGTAAATTCCATTATTTTTGTATTATTGGAAATGACTCGCGGAATTTGAATATATGAATTAAAAAATTTTCTACGGATAGGTTTACGAGATTTCGGGCAATAACTTTTGTATTGAGCTTTCAAAAAGATGGTCACATATATTTGTAAATATCTCGCGTTTAATAAAACCCATAAACGCAATTGTTATATAGAATGAAAGATAATTAAATATTCAATAAACATTTCGTACAATAGTTTGGAATTGGTTTACTGGTTTAAGAAAACTCTGTAGAAGAACTCGAAAAATGTAAATTTTGTCGACTAAAATTTTATTAAAAAATGCATTTAAAAAATGGCAAAGAATTGAAAACGCAAGATGATGCACAGTTTGTAATTAGCCTGTACATTTTTAAAGAAAATAATGTAAAAATAAAAGATATCTATGGATACGTTTTGAGAACATAAAAAATCATGTGAAAGCATTACAATTGGGTATTAACTAAAAAAAATCGCATAATATGTTTATACCCAGTAACAAGTTTCAAAATATATGTGAGGATATTTTAGCGCCTCTTAGTAGGCGTGACTAGTATGGAAAAGTATATATTTTCTTGGTCAACATTACTTTCCGAGTCGATTTAGATATGACCGTCTGTCTGTCCGCCTATACACGATAACTTTAAAACTGCTATTCCGAATGATGTGAAATTTATTTTCAATATATTTTAGTAGAATAGTAATTCAAAGTTCGAAAATGAGTCGATTTAGTCAACGTAATCTACTATTCATACGATATATGGGTTTACTTTTTAGGATCACATATCTCGTTATGTATTAAAGATAAAGTTATAAAATTTAAAATTAATTTCAAGCAATCATCTATCAATAGGTGCTCAAAAAATAATCGTGATCCGCTCACATTTTTTATTATTATAGCACTCAATTATATTGCTTTCACAGAACTTTTTTATCTTCAAATGTTACCCATATATTTTTATCATTTATAGCTGAATTTCTTCGAAAGAGTGTGAACTAATTTTGAAAAATTAAAATTTGTGTATCAAAAATCTTTCAGGATTTTTTTCCATTTTTTTAAATGAATTTTTTCTTAAATTTTTGTTGAATAAAAATGTTTTTTCAAGTTCTACTTTCGAGTTCTCTTAAACTAATGAACCAACTTAAAAATGTTCTAAGAAATATTTTTTCGATATTCAATTAACTTTCATTCGATAGAACGCGAGATATTTGCAAATATATGTGACCACCTTTATGAAAGCTCGGTCCAAAAGTTATTGGCCCATATTTTGTAAACCTATCCAAAGAAACATTATTAAACCATATTTTCGGAAAAAGGGCGTCATTTTACATAATATAAAAATAACATTGACTGCTGCGCAGAATGGATGTTGTGTAGTATAATTAATTCAATGCACGTCGAGTACGTTTAGCGGGAGTTCCGTGTCAATAAAAAAACACGAATTTAAAGCACTGACTGCTGCGACCAAATAAAAAAACACGTAGAATGATTGTTAGAGTTAGTCAAGTTTTAATATTAAATTAACACGGTCGAGTACGAAGTAATATTAAAACAAGTTGGTTTTTATTGGAACAAGACCAGGAGCCGCCGTTGAGGCTCCTGGGAAACTATATTTTTTAAGATACCCAATAAGGGTTTAGTTAACAAAATGAAAATAAAAGGAATATGAATAAGAAATATATTTAGATATTAGACATCTGCACAAATGGTTTTGAAGTTACCTTATTAAAAAACCAGTTGGGAAGGTTAGATCACATGGGAAATTTTAAAGTAGGTGTAATTATGATAGTTAGGATTATCAAAATTATAGTCGGTCTAAGCCGACTATAAATACCCTACACATATGTGTGGTTACCATTCAAAGTGATATATAGGTCACCAGGGTATACGAATCCTGAAAATAACTACAAACATTCAATCGCTGAAGAATTTCCATTCATTTGATACCCATATTTACAAATGGGTAGGTGTACCGAATTTCGATTTTTTTTTTTTGTGAACCACAAGTCTTTTCGCCGGAAAACATTATTATCATGTATTTGAGCATGATATCAATATATATTTGACCAAAAAAGTTTACCTAAGCACGTATACATAAAAATTGATCTTTATATGTACATTTTATATGAGGTATTTGAACATAAGTGGTCGGATCATAGGTCACAATGGACCGATCTCGCCAATTTTTTCGCACATACAGCGTAGGTATATTAGTAATCTAAGTTATAAGTTTCATTTATCTAGCTCTTCAATTTTAAAAGTCTTAGGGATTTCAACAGACAGACAGACGGACAGACAGACGGACAGACAGACAGACGGACAGACGGACATCGCTAAATCGACTCAGGAGGTCATGCTGATCAAGAATATATATACTTTTCCATACCGGAGATGCTTCCTTCTGGGTGTTACAAACGGCGTACCAAACTGAATTTACCCTTTCACTCTTAGTGTAGGGTATAAAAATATATTCAATAAATAGAAGTAATTATAATGATATGGATTCTATTGGATTCAACATATTTTTTTCTTCAATCTTATTAGTCCGTATTATAAGTAACCAGTTGGGAAGGTTAGATCACATGGGAAATTTTAAAGTAGGTGTTATTATGATAGTTAGGATTTTCAAAATTATAGTCGGTCTAAGCCGACTATAAATACCCTACATATATGTGTGGTAACCATTCAAAGTGGTATATAGATCACCAGGGTATACGAATCCTGAACATAACTACAAACTTTCCATCCCTGAAGAATTTTCTTTCATTTGATACCAATATTTACAAATGGGTAGGTGTATTGGCCCTATCTGCTTTGCTAACGAGTATCGAATCAGGATGAACCATGAGCTGTATGAGTTATTCGACGACATTGACATAGTCAAGCGCATAAATATCCCGCGGCCTCGCTGTCTAGTTCATGTCGAATGAATGGATGAAAACACTCCAGCCAAGAAGGAGCTTGAATCGAAACTCGAAGGTGGACAGCGTAGAAGAGGGCGTTCAAATCTGCGTTGGAAAGACCAAGTTGAGGACAACCTGGCAAGGCTTGATACTGGCCTAGCCTCAGCGCGCGCAAAGCAGATCCGACTGGCGCGGCTTTAGCTCAGCGGCCAAAACCGGCCAAAACCGGCCCACGGTTGTAAGGGCCATTTAAGTAAGTAAATGTACCGAATTTCCATTTTTTTTTTAACCACGAGTCGTTTCGCGGGAAATGATTGTAGAATTATTGGTATCCGATTCTTTATACTGATTTAAATTCGATAATTTAGGTTTACAAGTACTGTCTATTATAATTTCTTTTTCCGTAGCATTTAGCACAGAAACATAAACTCTATTTTTGCTAACATTCGATATGCTTTCGACCAAATATACTCCTGGAAAAATTTCTTCTCTATGTATTAATCAAGGATTGAAACCGTAACCGAAACCGAAACCGATATCCGTTTAAAACCGTTTCATTTTTAAAACCGAAACCGTAACCGAAACCGTTATACGAAAATCAGAAATAAACCGATATCCAAAACCGATATAAACGGTTTCGGTTTTATACCGGTTTAAAACGGTTTTTAAAAAAGTACCTATAAATAGAAACAGAAAAACATATTTTATTTTATATAGAAGATTATAAGTAAAATGTCATTTAATAAAATTTTGAGTTCTCAACATTTTTTCAAGGCTAAAGAATGTAAGCATCTTAAAAAAAGGTCTGTGAAGCACTTTTGTAGCGGTAAATAGCTTCAAAAGTGCTTCAAAAGTCGCTTCAATAAGATAAAATAGACAAAACAATGTTTTTTTCGCTTTTCTTCGCTACGCTAGTTCGTACATCGATTGTGCATATGCACATTATTGTTTTTGTTTTATTTTTATACATAGTTTTTTTGTTAATTGTAAAATCATGAAGTTTACTTAAGTCAAGTTCTATGTGCATTATTTTATTCAACTTATAAAACAAAAAAATAATAATATATGAACATTTTCATAGTGTACCTCATTTAGCTTATATATTGCTTTTTGTGTTTTTCTTTTTTTCACAAATCCGCTGAAAGTGCAACAACAATAGAAATGCAAATAAAGCAGCATGACAATATAGCAGCATCCAAGCTTTTGATAGAATTTTTGGCGGGAAATTGTTTGTACCACAAAGAAAACTCGTTGTTGTTTCCAACTACATAGCTGTACTAGATACATACATGAAGTGTGGTGTCATGCGACTGTCTGCTGTCATGCGTCTGTCCGTTGTCATGCGGCTGTCTGTTGTCATGCGTCTGTTTGTTGCCATCAATGATACCGGATAGCAACAAAGAGTTGTCGTTGTGAAAGTGTGTATATACGAATCGTAATTCGTTATTGTTGTATTCTCTTCTTTCTGTTAGTGTTCGCGTTTGCCTTTGAGTTTGTGTTCGCAAAAAAAAAATGTTACCCTGAAAGATATAATTTGTGTTCTCTTTACATACGGTGCGTGTAGCATACGGATTTTTTTTAATCACTGACGAAAACAGAAATATGTTTATACGAAATATTCCTTATATTTATTATGAACAAGACCAAGAACAAGATTACCATTTCTTGCCTTGCTCTTGCAAATGATCATCACTATTTTACATATATTGCAGTTCACTGAATTGTTCAAATTTAATTACTTTGGCTTTTATGGATGGAAAGTGTACAAAATTCTTCTTCTTTACAATTCAGATCATATCTCAGGTTATGTTAAAAGTTGCTTTTCATTGGTTTGTGATCACGAAATTTTAAATGAAAATTTTTCCTTGGCGTAATCAATTACATAATTAATATAACACACTATTTTAACTACAATAGCAACAAACATTGTTTAAGTTACGTTTTCCAATTTACCCCAATATCATAATTTGATCATAACTTAGCACCATATAAACAATGTTAAATTATTGGAAAAATATGGAAAATAGAAAATTTATACAAAAACCGAATTCAAAACCGAAACCGTAACATGAAACCGGTATACCGAAACCGTTTCGTTATAAAAACTTAAAACCGAAACCGTAACCGAAACCGAAACGCGGAAAACACCGAAACCGAAATCGAAACCGTTTAGGTTTCAATCCTTGGTATTAATACTATTGGAATTTTTGTTTTTAAACGTAATGCTACTATCTTTGCGGTTCTCGCATGAATTTTAATTTGTTGATTGTAAAAAATTTTCTGTCTGCGATTTCATTGGTAGTTTTATAATATGGTTTTTATGTTTATCAAAGAATGTTATTGTTTTGTCTATCGCATTTATTACAGATCGAATCCATAAATTGTCACGACCGATTATACCATCAGCTGGTTCTCCTTGTTTAAGTGACACTACGTGTAGCATTGAACTTAAGCGCCCTATGTTCCTTTGGTAGAACCTAATGTTCTAACACACCCACCAAAAGCTCCCTTTAAATCCTTTTGTATATTTTCGTTAAAGTCTGGTAAATTTGTCATTGCATTTTCTTTTACTATACTGGCATCAGCTCCTGAGTCTACTAGTAAAATAAGTCTTTCACTTTTAGCTGCCTCGCAATATACTTAAATGAAAACGTCATTTTCATTAAATAAATTCAAGCTATCTAAATGCCCACTGCGTATTATGTGATCACTTTTTTCTTCCTTTAATTCATATTTTAATATATTGGTCTCCTATTTTCTATGAAAATTCAATGGAGTTTTAAATTTGACCACAGTCTCCTCCGAAGCCTGATCCTATATTACTATTATTTTGGGGTCCCCAGTTTTCTGGCCTAAACTGAGCCCCTGTTAGTTTCCCTGATTATAACTATTATTTCCTGCTGATTCAAAATTTTTTTCGAGTTGCAATTCTCTTTTTTTTATGCCTTACTTATATTATTTTCCATGTTATCAATCATATTATCACTAATAACAAAAGGTATTATACAATTGCCCACATTATTATTAGCACATCTCCAATTAGATTCGTGACCATAAGTTCCACATTCGTAGCAGAAATGTGTATTTTTCCTAATAATACAATCGTCCCTAGTATGCCCCAATTTACTACAAAATGAACGTGTTGGAACACTCCTTTTATAGTTACTTTCATTATTTATTTGTTGTAATTCATTTTCAGATTTTACGCTTGACTGTGTGTGTCTTAATTTATTTTTTTTTCCATATAATTATATGCATCCTCTTCTGACCTTGGACTTCGCTGCATAACAGCCTGTACATTTAAAGCTTCTTCCAACAATGTATCTAACGTTTCTGATTTACTACCCAACAGTACAACTTTTATCGTTGGATTCTTCACCCCTATTTTAAAAGAGATCAACACTGAGCTCTGTAATTCCAATCTGAATATGTCATCCTCACTAATCTTTTTACTGTATTTTTTACTTGCAATTTCCAAAGCCATGGATTGCAACTCATATAATCGTCTTCCAAAATGCTCTCAAACTCTCTTCACTATTTTGATAAGCCTTTTTAATCTCTTCTTGTACTAATTATAAAGAAATTTCATTTAAGTACGTATTTTTTAACAACTCGTATAATTCTTCTATTTTTTGAAACTGTTTTGTCCTCACTAATTTATAGGCATCGCCCTACATACGTAACCTAACGGATTTAATAAATTCCTCACTATCTGATTCTTTAATTTTAAACTTTGCTGTTTCACAACATTCAATAAATTTATATAATTCTGTTTCTAATAATGGAGATTCTAAATATTTAATCGAGTTTTAGCTAATACAGCTAGCTTGCACTTTCACAGCATAATGCTGGAAAATATTTACCCACTTGGGCTCGTGAACAACACATGCATTTGTTACATTATAGTTTTAGTCTACATTTGTGTTGATTTTTTGACAGATTTACATTATACTGTGGACAACTATTAACTAAATTACACATTCGATTGAAGGGTGACGCAGCAACATAATTAGTTCTACTATAAGGTACATAAAAAAGAACATCATGATTTCTGCTACTTCTACGATTATGGTTAAAACTAATATAGTTAAGAAGCTCGGGTGAATCAAGTCTACCGGTAATTAATTGATGTATGTAAATAATATCGGCAATCTGTCTGCGCTCGTCAAGAGTCTTTAAATTTAGTAGTTTCAGACGATCTACGTATGGAGGAAGATGTAAGTTATCCATCCAATTTAAACCCTTGAGAGCGAAACATACGAAGTTTTTCTGTATCCTTTCAATCCGATCACTATGTACCTTGTAGAAAGGAGACCATACTTGACTTGCATATTCCAATTGTGAACAAACTAGAGTGCAATATAGATTCAAAGTTGTAAGGGGACTATTAAATTCTTTAGCCCATCGCTTGATAAAACCAAGTAATGATGAGGTTTTTTTACAAATATATTCAATATTTAATTTAAACGATAAATTTGTATCGGCAAACACACCAAGATCTTTCACCACGTGTACCCGATTTAAAATTTCGCTTTTAGTGAATAGTTGTATTCTACACGGATAGAAAAGATTTGTTTGAATATATTTGAATGTAATTAAAAAGTAATACGAAATTACCATACATGTATTAGGAATGAAGTGTAATTAAATTATAATCGAAATTAAATTTATTTTTGTTCACGTGTAAACATTATTATATTGTCCAGCTGAATCTGTCAAATTGACCATAAATATGTTTCAAAACCAACATGAAATTTTAATTGCATTTGAATAAACTATTTCTTGGCAATTTACTTGGTTAAAACTATGTTTTGAAACACAGAAAATGCTAATCAAATCTAAATACAACGTATGTTCGTTACGCTCGTCTTAATTTGATAATTTATCGACTGACGAGGTTGGCAACGTTGCGCAGCATTTTCTACCTACGCCATCTTTTGAACATATTGATGTTTAAAAACACACAAAAAAAAAAGAAATTGGATTTAAATAAATGTATTCTTCCAGCAATCTTCTTGTATACGAAGTGATCGGCATTTTCTGCGTACGTGTTTTTGTTGTTCGTTGAGAAAAACGCGTCGATAATAATTTTGTTATTTGTAAATTAAATATATAAATTGTGTTTTAAAAAGTACAAATAGTAACAGAGTATAATATTGTGCAGTATATAATTTCTGAAACAAATGTGAAACAACCACAAATAAAAATCTGTGTTTCGATTTTCAAACAGAATTTGGCATGTTTTTTTTCAAAAGCCTCCGTGAATTCCTTGCCTACGCTATGTGCTGTACTGAGATCAACTGTAATTGCCAGCCTGGATCGTCTGGTTTAGCGCGGCTGGTGCAATTGTGCATTCATTGATGCTGTCACTTGTACTTGCAGTTTTAAACGAATTATTTACTTATGTATTTAAAAATTTGTATATGAATTCAATTATTATAAATTCCCACTGTGCATGTTTAAAGATTTTTAATAAAAATTAATAAAAAAACAACATTTTTTTCAGGATTTTTTTCCAAAAATATTTAAATATGTTTCTATGCAAACATACTACTTTTTAACTGAAACAACTGATATGTTTCACTGGAAACATATTTATATTCAGGTCGTTCAAAATCATGTTTTATTTTGAACATATTTATGTATCGGTTCAAATATTTATTTTATTTGGATGTAGTAAGTATTATGTTTCCATTAGAACATACTCCATTTTGAAGGGGCAACATTAAAATGTTTCCGGGATGTTATAATGTAAGACAGAGCTCATTACAACACTGTTCAAGTCTCAATACAACCCTGTTTACAAATGATTTATCAGTCAATTATATATTATGTTTACATAAAATTCCAAACATACATGTTAATGCCTGCACAATTATGTTTGGGAGAGCCCTTTTTTTGCTGCGTGTAGTTTATTTCTTTTGCGAGAAAATGACATGGCTTGATACTTTTATGGATTAAGAATCAAGTTATTCTTACAACACCACGTTTCAAATGATTTTAAATCTGACTGAAGTATATGAACGTAAATTATTTCTGAAGCGTATTTGGTATGACCGATCAGATAAATAAGATCCTATCCACTTAACAAAGAATTCAGGAAATCCCAGAACCTTTAGTTTGAATAAAATTAAGTTATGATGAAGTTTATCGAAAGCTTTACTGAAATCTGTGTAAATGCAGTCAACATGTTCTTCTGACTCTATTGAACTTATTGCAAATGAAGTGAAGTCTTATAGATTAGATACTGTGGATCTTCCGGTTACAAATTCGTGCGCACGTGAGGTAATTGCATCTCTACAGTGGATTTTAACTTGATCATGTACAATACGTTCAAACAATTTTGGTATTGCTGACAGTTTAGCGATTGGCCTATAGTTATGTACATCATTTTTACACCCCTTTTTAAAAATTGGGCTTATAAATGAATTTTTTCAAAATATTGGGAAACTACTTTCGTTTATTGATTTATTAAATATAGAACAAAGTGGTTTACATAACGAAGTACCACATTTCTTTATAACTGTTGCCGGGATACCGTCTGGTCCAGAACTTAAATCATCATCAATCGTCGAAATATATTGCAAAATTTGCTCCGGAGAAAATGATATAGAGATCAATGAAGTTTTAGGAGCAGAATGCATGTAATCAAAATAATTAACATCGGTTATAAAAGAATCATTAGAGAATGATTGTTTAAACAGGCTTGCAAATAGACTACATAAAACATTAGGGTCGGTAGTGAAAACATCATTATTTTTAAAAGAAGCTGGAAAACCATCGCTCTTTTTTTTAGTATTGATGAAACTCCAGAACTTCTTTGGATCTGATAAAATTTGTATCTTCATTTTATCAATATACTCAGAGTAAAGAATTTTAGATCTAGATTGGAATTCCAGAAACATTTTGTTGTATGTTTCTAGGTCACTTGGGTCTTGACTGCTGACATATTTATTCAATGCTCTATTCCTAGAGTTAAGTAGCATCTTCAAATCCTTAGTGTACCAGGGATACGATGAGTTCTTAGTGAACTTAAGGCTATATGGTACAGACAGTGCTATGCAGGAAAAGAGTTCATGGTAGAAATACTTTATGGGAACATCAAGTTCATTATCATGAATATAGTCTGATATTAAGTCAATTTTAGGAGACAACAATCCATTTAACAATGAAAAGTTAGGTTTTTTAAAATTAAATTTATAAGCCTGGTCTGCAGATTTACTATTAATGATATTCGATCTATCATATTGATAAAATATTGATTGAGTCGGATGATATGCATCAATGTCTATTAGAACATTCGTCGAATTTGTAACAACAACATTGTTACTATCTGTAGTTAATACTAAGTCAAGTGTCGTTCCAGACAATCAGTAATACATCTTACTTGTTGTAAGTCAGATGATATAGTGTCAACAAAAATCTGTTCTTGTCGAGATTTAGAGTTAGACGCACAGAAGAATGTGTCATCGTCAGAGTTATTCTATATATATAATAACATCATAACTATTAAGCATTTCCAATACAAAATCTATGGACTTAGATAAGGTCTCATAGACTTCTACGCTACTTTTCGGAGGAATGTAAGCGTTTAAGACATATAAACAAGAATTGTGAAGTACAATCCTAACACAAATAAGCTCTAATGCAGCAGCAATAGGAATTTCTAATAAGGAACTTATTAAATTGTTCCTTATTGCTATTAATATACCACCACCGACTGGAGATTTTTCGATGTCAAATCTATCTTTTCTAAAAACATTGAATGAATTATCAAATAATTCAACGTTTGAAAAGCTATGTTTCAATTAGCGAAATTCTGAGTAGATAAAAAGAGATCCCGAGGCTTTGAACGCAATCCCCTTACGTTTTGGTAGTAAAGGAAGATACGCTTGAGTTTTTTGGAATTTGGTGGACTGTTTTAGTTGGTCTATTGTTTCTTTTGGTTTTGTTATCAGTCCAAAGATTTGAACTGATAATGGCCGCAGCATGTTCTTCAGTAATTGATAAAGTAAAAGAAGCATAAAATGGCCTGTTTCCGATTTTTTTACAAGATAAGTAAGTATCAATTGGCACTAGTTTATTCGTTTTTATAAAATTGGAAATATTTTCTGTTTTCGTGTCAGGCATCAACCGAGATATGAATTTTTTTTTATTTTGGGATTGTCTTTAAACTTGCACTAACTGGTGTCAAACTACTTGTGGTTGTTTTGGGCAGGGTTGATGCTATTAGTGAAGGACTAATAGAAGGAAGAGAAGGGGTAATAGGAGTTCTTTGAGAACTACGTTTTGCCTTAGGAGGACTTAAAGATTTATTATTGTTAGTATTCTTTCTTTTGCGTTTTTTCAACTAATTTAGTTGAAGGTTCGTTATCAGAGACTGATTTATTATTGATAGCTGTATTATCTTCAATAATGTCAGGCTTATGTGCAATATTACTGTTTGCTACTGTTGAGCTGAATTCGTTTAAAGAATTTAATATTTCATTGTAATTGGAATTTAAAATATTAAGTTTTTCAACAAAGATCTTTATTTTAACAAAGAAAACTGATGAAGAAAGAGGTCCACAAGTAGGACAATACCACTGCAGACCTGAGTGCACTGAACATAAAAATTCAGTGCATCCAATGGAAATGGGGACTATGGGGGCGATTATCACAAGACAACGTGTCTGAGTGCTTCAACATGGCGAAGCCAGCGCAATCCTTGTCGGTGTCGTCTCAAGTCAACTCACTGGTCACCAGAATTGGCAAATTGTCAAATGGTGATACTTCTACTTCGGTGGAAGTTCTCCTCGCGGAAGTCCAAGGAAACGGCGCTCTACACCACCCGGTGTAGAAGTCGGCTAAAGTGAGTGGCGAGCATCTCCCTCAAAGTGAGGGTTCGTGCTTTGAGTTTGGGTCCCACCACGGAAAAAACTTAAGTGCCCAATGAAAACAAAAAAGAAGCCTTGGATAAGCACCGATTAACACGATGACAACCAACGCAAACATTTTAAGGACCATGATTTACGGATATGCATCTGGAATGTCCGGACCCTTTATAGGGAAGGTGCCTCTATCCAGCTGGCAGATGTCCTCGAAAAATATAAGGTTGACATCACCGCTACTCGAAACAAGCGTCCTGTGATATCTACTACAGCTGCCATGCGGAGAGACACGAATTTGGATGTGGATTTGTGGTCAGCAAGAGACTCCGCCACCTTGTCTCTAGGTTCACGCCCGTGGACGAAAGGCTGGCAACAATCCGCATTAAGGCTAAATATTTCCAAATCAGACTAATTTGTGCAGACGCTCCGACGAACGAGAAAGATGACGAGACAAAAGGGCGCTTCAATGATCGCCTAGACAACGCATACGAGCGCTGCCCCCGCCACGATATCAAAATCGAGCTAGGTGGGCAGAGAAGCCATCTATTGTCCCACAATCGGAAAATTTAGCCTTCATGCCAACACTTCTGATAACGGAACGAGGCTACTCGACTTCACCGCAGCACGAAACATGTTAGTTAGTAGCACTAGATTCGAACATTTTGATATTCACAAGGCCATATGGTTGTCGCCCGATCAAAAAACTCGAAACCAAATTGATCACGTTGTGATTGACGGACATCATTCTTCGAGCGTGATGGACGTACGCTCTATCCAATGTGCCAATATGGACTTGGATCATTACCTTGTAGTAGCCAAGGTACCGCACACGCCTAGCCTAGCCGCCTATCAGGAGGTTCAAAATCCGGAGCCTCTTCTTGTAAAGATGAGAAAGGTAATCTAGTCACAGATATCCAGAGCACACTGAATTTATGGAGGGATCACTTCTCTAAACTGCTGACCGGTAATGATGACAGCAATTCCACCGAATGAGAAATAAACCCGGAAACCCCAGTACTTGATGACGACGTTTGTTGTGAATCAGAAACGTTTTTTTTGTTGTATTTCAGAAAGCCTGCACATAACCAGTATGCACATAAAGTTCAAATCTAAAAGCACAATAACAGATGCATGTTAACTTAACATAACGTTTACGACGTAACTGGAACAAGTACATAATGTTTATGAGTGCATACTTTCAGGATATAAAATTAAGTCCGCTTGAAAGCAACGAAAAATGCACTGGTTGCAATTTGATCCAAGGCACACGCTAGCAAGTGTGCCGTCTGTTTAAAAGCAACAACAAAAGCATTGGTTGTAATTTAAGTCAAGACTAACGCCAGCATGGGAACCAATTAAGAATTTAGCACATTGGAATTTTCTCAGTTAATGATTTCACAATATTAGTAAATATCTGATGTGGGGTTCATGAGGTTTTTAGTAGTACGTAGATTTAAGAATATGCTTGCTTGCATTTATGAGTTGTGAAATAAGTATAAGCAAGGGGTTCGTGAGTCGCACGATACCGAGGTGATGAGTAGAGGTTAAGTTTAGATTTTAAGCATTATGATTTTAACTGCCTTAGAGTGCAGACGTGTTTTCAGTTTAAACTCAAGCTTGTAAAAATACTTAAAAATAATTAATAAAAGTATAAAGCAAGTCTAAAATATCCTTGAGTTTTTATTTAATAATAAATGTTAGGAAAGAATTGTGGACTTCGAGGGAAAATTGTCACTGACGGTTTCACCAATAAAGGCAAGTACAAAAGGACCCCTGGAGCCCGCAACATTTTGGCGCAGCCGGTTTTTCAAGAATCTACAAAAAGGACTGAAGGACGAATTTGAAGGAGCATTAACAAAAAAATAAATGAAGAAACACAGAAGTGGAAAGGAAGGTATAATTAAATATTGAATAAATTTTAGAGAGTTTGAGTGAAAGCAGTAAATAAATGGTGAAATTAAATTATAGAAAGAATGAAATTAAACAAATTTATAAATTTTAATAGAAAATTTTAATGATTATATGGCGAACTTTGAGGAATTGGAAGTAGCATATAGAAATATATTAGGACAACTTGGCAGATTTACTGAGAAATTGTGGAATCAAATTAGTACGGAAGTTAACAATAAAGAAACTTTAGAATTAATAAAAAATAAAGTCAGTTCCACACGGGTATACTCAGAAGTCGAAAGAGTTGACGTAGTTTTTGAACAATTAGTATATTTCTTGGAACATAAAAGTGCTCATAAAATAAAAGAATTAGAAGATTGGAAAGGGGAATTTACTGCATTAAATTAAAAATTAAACGATATTGTACAAGAACGGCAGGAGTTGTTAGATCAGGCTAGTGGAATAGAGGAAGAAAACGAAAAATTAAGAACTTTGCTGAAAAATAAAGATATTTCGGACGAATCAATTGAACGAGCACTGAGCCAACAGCCCAGACTAGAATTCGAAACATTAGAAGAAGCTAATAATAAAGTAAGGGAATTAGATTCGAAAATCAGATTTTTAGAATCAGAAGTTAAGCTAGCCCACGAAACATCATTATATCATAAGGAGGCATTACAGATTGAAGGAAAATTTGATAAAATAACAGCACCGGAAACAACATTAGAAATGTCGTTAGATACTGTATCGAATTACGTAGGAAGTGTGGTTCCATTTTTTATGGGATCGGAATCACCATCCGTTAAAACTGAACTTTATAGATTCATGGACGCTTGTGCGTTAGCAAGTCTAAAAATTACAAAGGAAAACAAAGAAGAATTCATTAGCTGTGTCAAACTGCATCTTCTTGGTGACGCTTATGATCTAGTCCGCACAAGAAAGTTCAATGATTTAGAGGAGTTATTTGACGTTCTAAGAAATACATATTTAAAAATGACTACGTTAGATTCGGTTCAGGACAGTATTAGAAAAGCATATCAGACGGATGGTGAAAGTCTGAGAACATTTGCAAGAAGATTAGAAAGATTATGGGCAAACGCTAATGAAATAGCAGATTCAAGGTACAAAAATAAAAATCTACCTACAGATGTTTTTAATACGGAACTAGTAAACTCAGTTCTGACAGCATTCAAGGTAGGTGTAAAAGATCCGACAATAAAGGTTCTATTATTAAGTAGCAAAGCAGAAAACTTGAATGATTTATTAGATGAAGCATTAAAGGCCCAGATAACAATTCAAGGGGGTCCGAGGTTCCCCGAGGAAGTGTACAGTTTCGAACAACGATCTGTAACCAGTCCAACGAATAGTATTCAAAACAATCATTTTCAAACTACCCCACTAAATCACAAAATATCAACACAAAATAAAACAGAAGGATCAAAAATGCGACCAACATGCTCTTTTTGCCAGAAAAAAGGACATACACGAGACGAATGTATTACGCGGAAAACACACCGTTTTGTATAGAGTGTGAAAAATATGGGCACGAATCTAGTTGGAGGTGTGCTTCCATTAGATTAGAAGCTCAAAATAAGGAAGGGTTTGGACGTACACAAAACCATCCAGTCGTTAATAGGGAATTTTTAAACAACAATTTGCAAGCAGGACATAACACTACGTACCGTACCAATAATAATAATAATAGAAATAATAACAATAGAAATGGGAATACCCCTAGAAATAATTTAAAATGTGATTGGTGTCGTAGACTTGGTCATGTAGAAACTGATTGCTACGCCAAGAGGGATTATCTGGCGAGGGAGAATAATGATCAAAAAAAGGGAAACTACCAGGGGCCCAGCCAAGGCCAGTAAGCTGGGGACCCATTAAAAATAGCAAAATTAGGTCAAAAAGGGTAGAAATAGTAAATCATAAGGCTGAAGGGTCTGTGATCACATTAACTACCCAAACTCCTAAAAATAAGAGAAAACCGGTGGAGGAAAATATTGCAAATCAGACGTCTGAAGTGACCGTTGATACACATATTGATCCACCGTGGTTTGATTGTGAGGGAGTGACAATGGTAATTTTTGCATTAATACATTTCTTTATATATATGATAATAGCAATAGGGGCAAAAATGATTAAATTAGTAGCAGATGAAACTAATCGGCAAAGATGTGTATTGGAAGAAATGCAAATAGGTCAAAAGGTGAATAATATGTTTACAGGAATGTTGAAAAAGTTTGAAAATTTTATAACATGTTATGATAAAAAAATCAGACAACAGTTGAATGGATTAAATAAAAAGAGAATTAACAAAATATACAATAGAAAGGGGGACTGCTTCAAATTGTCTAATGTAAGTGATGTGTTCATTGAAGTACCTTGCGAGGCAGCTAAAAATGGAAAACTCATATTACTAGTAGACTCAGGAGCAGATGCAAGCATAATAAAAGAAGGTGCATTGACACAACTACCGGGATTTGACAAAAATAGTAAGAAAGCTTTTAATGGGGCTTTTGGTGGATGCGTAAGGACGTTAGGCACGACCAATATACAACACAGTAATATAAAGTGGTTACATTTAATAATGCATGTAGTATCTCTTGAACAAGGAATACCAGCAGACGGAATAATAGGACGGGATAACATATGGAACAGATCCGTAATAAACGCAATTAATAAGACCATAACATTCTACGATAAAGGAAAGAATCACACTATCCGATTACCAATGAAAACGCGAGCCGACATAGAAAATATTTATTACAATCATGAAATAAAAATCATGCCGAGAACCGCAAAAATAGTAGAAATTACACTAAAAACAAAAATTCCAATTGTATTAATACATAAACAAGAAATTTATCCTGGAGTATATTTGGGAGAAAGCTTATCGAATGTTAACAAAAATAAAGTTTATGTCTCAGTATTAAATGCTACAGAAAAGGACATTATAATAGACAACAATTTTAAACCGAAACATTCAAATTTTAATCAGTATAGGGAATCAGATACAAACAATTCTACAATAAATACTATAAATTCAGTGAATATAAAAAATAGGATTAATAGATTATTAGAAAAAATTAACATCGATGAATCTTTAAATAAGGAGGAAATCACATCATTACAAAATCTTTGTATTTCTTACCACGATGTTTTTCACTTAGAAGGTGACGAACTGTCATACACGCCGATACTTAAACACGACATAACAACACAATGGAATCAACCACCAATTAACCAAAAGCAATACAAACTTCCACATACACATAGAGAGGAAATTAATAGACAGGTTAACAAAATGTTAGATGCTGGCATTATATCGCCAAGCATATCACCCTGGAATTCACCATTACTATTGGTACCGAAGAGGAGCGACAAAGACGGTGACAAAAAATGGAGACTTGTCATAGATTTCCGTAAATTAAATGACGTAACCATAAAACAGGTATTTCCTATCCCGCGAATAGATGAAATATTAGATCAATTAGGTCACAGTCGGTATTTTTCAACTTTAGATTTAGCAAGTGGCTATCATCAGGTCTTAGTAGAAGAAGGTGATAAAGAAAAAACTGCCTTCAGTACAGGACTTGGACATTTTGAATTCAATAGGATGCCTTTCGGTTTAACAGGGGCACCAGCAACTTTCCAGAGAATAATGAATCACATCTTAACAGGATTACAGGGTATCGATTGTTTTGTATATCTTGATGATATAGTTGTGTATGGGAAAAATATAAGCGAACATGAACACAGATTAAGTAAAGTATTACAGAAACTAAGAGACCATAATTTAAAATTAAATACCGAAAAATGTCAGTTTTTACGTCGTGAAGTTGTATATTTAGGGCATAAATGTTCAGAACTTGGTGCGCTGCCAGACCCCGCTAAGGTCGAATGCGTAAAAAATATTCCAGTACCAAGAAACAGAAAAGAAGTACAAGCATTCTTGGGATTAATTAATTATTACAGAAAGTTCATAAGCAATATAACAAGGTTAGCTTTACCAATTAATAATTTACTTAAAAAGGGCGTTAAATTTAAATGGACGGAAGGTTGTCAAAATTCATTTATTAAATTGAAAGAATCAATAATTTCACCTCCAATATTAGCATATCCAGATTTTACAAAAACTTTTTTACTAACAACAGACGCAAGTAACGAAGCAGTAGGTGCAGTCCTATCTCAAGGTGAAGTAGGAAGCGACCGACCGATCGCGTTTGCAAGTAGAACTTTAAATGGGGCAGAAAAACGATATTCTACCATTGAAAAGGAATTTTTAGCAATTGTTTGGGCAACAAAGAATTTTAGAGCATACCTATTAGGGCGACCATTCAAAATTTTTACAGATCATCAGCCTCTAAAAGGTATTGCAAATTTAAAAGATCAGACATCCCGCCTTGCTCGTTTCCGACACAAATTATCGGAATATGATTTTGAAATAATGTACAAACCAGGCAAAAAGAATTTAAATGCGGATGCTTTAAGCAGAATTCCATATATAGAACCAGATATTACAGCCGTACAAACACGATCCAAAACTACACAAAATATTTTAGATAAGCAAATCACAAAAATAAAACCACAAATCAGTACACCAGTCGTAGATGAAACAATAATAGATACAAATAATGAAACGAATTCGGCTCAAATATTAACTGATCCAGATGAAATTAAAACCGTGATGAAAGATTTTCATGATTCAGCACTAGGAGGCCATCAGGGCACACTTAAAACATACTTTAGGATTAAGAAACAATTTAAATGGAGGGGAATGCAGAAACAAATAAAAGAATATGTTAGAAACTGTCCTAAATGCCAAATGAACAAATGTTCAAAGTTAACAAAAATGCCAATGGTTTTGACAGATACGCCAACACGTCCATTCGATAAGGTTTATATGGACTTGGTAGGAATTTTACCTGAAACAGTGTCAGGAAATAAATATATTTTAACTTTTCAAGACGATTTTTCAAAATACATGTGCTGCGTAGCTATCCCAGACGCGGAAGCAAGCACAGTAGCCAAAGCTTTTTACGAGGAAATTATCACGCGTTATAATATTCCAAAAATTTTAATTACAGATAATGGTTCAAATTTTGTGTCAAAATTATTTTCAGACACGTGCAAGTTATTAAACATTAAAAAAATGCATATAACACCTTATCACCCGCAGGCGAATGGCTCGTTAAAACGAAGTCACAGACCTTTAGCGGAGTATTTGAGATGTTTTGCAAAAGAGGATGGGTCCAACTGGGACCAATGGTTGAATTCGGCAATGCATGTGCACAATAACACAGTGCATATGTCAACAGGGCAAACGCCTTGTCGTACTTTATACGGGTTTGAATTTGACATGCCAACCAACCTAAAACGAAAATGTTCACCAATTTATAACAGTGAAAATTACAATAAGGTATTAAAATACCAAATACAGCGTACACATGAGATAGTCAGACAAAATCAAGAAAAAGCTAAGGAAAGATCTAAACGAAGTTATGATAATACATTAAATACGGTAGTTTTTAAGGAAGGAGATAAAGTTTTATTAAAAAACCAGAATAGGAAAAACAAATTTTCACCAATCTGGGTAGGACCCTATGTTGTCCTTTCGATAATAAGTCCTGTGACAATAGTAATCTGTATCAAGGAAAAATAAAAAAAATTCCATAATAACTTGTTAAAAGCATATAACTCTTAAGTAATACACAATTGAACGAACAAATATTATTCACTGTCACTATAATTGGGGTAGGTCAGTGCTTCACTTTCACGGTCAAGAGCATTGTTTATGGAAACAAACGACAGAAAGATCATTGCACTTAAAATACAGATATAGGTTAGCATATCGCACACTACCGTGGAGGGGAGATAGAAGTGAGGAATTTATGTGTAGTTATAAGCGAAAAAAAAAAAACAAAAGAGAAAAAAAAAGAAGAAAAAAAAAATATGCAATTCAGCAAAACTAAGCCACGGCACTAGCTCAGTAAAGCAGGGACCAGCTAGGCAACGATAAACAAGGTAAACTACACTATCTCAAAAGACAATGAGAACGACAAGCCAACCACAACAAGCATGTACAACATGCGCTAATGCATGCGCAAAAATGCAATTTAACATTTTATGCGATTAGCTTACTAAAAAAAAAAAAACAACAAACATACGGTTAAAGAAATGAAACTAAAATATTTTAGTTACAAAGCAATATGCTTTGATTTATTTTACTTTATTTTATTTTTCTTCTTTTCTGTACAATTTCATTTTCGTATAACTTAGTTTTCTTTTAATGTTTCAATGATAATAGGTACCGGATTGACGGCGGTAGCCATAGTGTAGTGAAGTATGCACCAATGGTTGCATCCAACCACATCACTTCCCGGCAAACCGCCAGGAAGTCAAGTAGGCTCTGGCTACCCCTTAACGCCAAAATTAAATTGTTGAGCTTGTAGCCAACCTGGTGACCATCTCTATCTTCATCCTCCCAACAATTAGTTTGTAGCTCTTGTATATATTCTTCAAGGTAATCAATAGGGTTATTTTCCCAGAGGGCCATGAGCCTACGTTCTTCGTTGGCAATCTCCAAAACGCGTTCGACCTCTGCATCGCGCCTCAACCGATCCACATACTCCTCCCACTCGGTACTGAAACTAAATGAAATGGAGTTCGGTCCAGAATCGCCGTCTGAGTCGTCCGGTGGGCGAGGGGCATAACCGGCATCGTGCGGGACTGCCAAGAAAAAAAAATAAAAAAAATAATAAATATAAATACATAGTTGAAATAAATAATTAATTTATTAATCGTTTTTTATATAAAAAAAAAAAATATAATAACTTACCTCGATCAGAATAATGTACGGTAACCGGAATGGGCCTAAACTCAGGAGCCGGCTCTAGGTTACGTTCAGCGTCGAGAATACGAGCGAGTTCTAACTCGTTCCTCCTTGAGGCTTGTTCCGCCAAATATCCCTTGCAAGCCTCTTCATTGAAGTATTCACACTTATCTGACAGGGGGAGTAGTTAAAGTTATTATACTTCTTAAATAATTTTAGCTAATCACCAAAATTCTTACCAGCCATTATGAAGATGTTGACACGTTCAGAATAAACACACAATTAAAACGACACATAAAATAAATTTTAAAAACAAGAGTCGACTCCAGAAAAATAAATGCAAAAGGTACGAATATGATCCGTCCTTATCTGTACATAAGCTGGGCAAAATCCAGGAAAAACTTAAACTTATTTATTAAAAACTTTAACTTATTAAAAGTAAAAATGTTGAAGTAAGCAAAATTGCATTTTGTTTAGTACAACATTAGTTGAGACAACACCAAATTCTAGCACATACAAATAGAATCATATTCACCAACACGAATTTATTTGATTCATATGTAGAATCATATAGTTAAATACAATTATAAGCATACATAGAGAAAAAAAGGGGTTACCGCGTTTGAATTCAAAATTATAGAAAAAGGAATTTAAAAGACAAAATTAATATTTTGACACAAAATAATAAAAATGGTATTCACATTTAGCATTAGAAATCATAAGGGTCAACTTACTTTGTCAAGAAGAATGTATAATGCAACAAAAAAAAAAATTTATTAACATGTATCAGCATAGCAATTGTAGTAATTATTATTATGAACTTTGTTGTTAACGATAAAAAAAAAACAGTTGACAATAGGAATATAAAAATAAACCTTTGATTAAATTTGATAATATTGTATCCTAAACAATTGTTTTTCTTTACGATAGGGAGTAAACATAATAGGAAAATGAGTTTTATATTGGTACTGGTCCTGATGTTGGCGGCGGGAGAAACAGTCAATATCAAACAGACAGAAATTAACGACACAAGAATCTTCTTTGAGAAGACAACGGATGCGTTATTTTATAATGACGAATGGACAATAATTGCAAATTTCAAACCACTGCAATTAACCGAATTTTTAGAACTAACAAATAATTATGCGGAGACAACGCAGGAGATGTGTGAGCAGATGCGTGTAAAAATGCCTGATATGAACATCAAAAGTTCATGCAAAGCAGTAACCCAGGAAACAAAATCTATTATTACCACTTTAAAAAAAAATGAAGAAATAATAAGGCGAACAGTTAGGAGCAGACGTCCGAGACGAGCTCTAAATTTCATTGGCGAAGGCCTCAATTGGGCATTTGGGGTGATGGACAACAAAAACAAGCAGACTATATATAAACATTTCAAGAATATTGACCAGAATCAAAGCAAAACCTTCAAAATTATGCAAAAACAAATGAACTTTGTTGTTAACGATAAAAAAAAAAACAGTTGACAATAGGAATATAAAAATAAACCTTTGATTAAATTTGATAATATTGTATCCTAAACAATTGTTTTTCTTTACGATAGGGAGTAAACATAATAGGAAAATGAGTTTTATATTGGTACTGGTCCTGATGTTGGCGGCGGGAGAAACAGTCAATATCAAACAGACAGAAATTAACGACACAAGAATCTTCTTTGAGAAGACAACGGATGCGTTATTTTATAATGACGAATGGACAATAATTGCAAATTTCAAACCACTGCAATTAACCGAATTTTTAGAACTAACAAATAATTATGCGGAGACAACGCAGGAGATGTGTGAGCAGATGCGTGTAAAAATGCCTGATATGAACATCAAAAGTTCATGCAAAGCAGTAACCCAGGAAACAAAATCTATTATTACCACTTTAAAAAAAAATGAAGAAATAATAAGGCGAACAGTTAGGAGCAGACGTCCGAGACGAGCTCTAAATTTCATTGGCGAAGGCCTCAATTGGGCATTTGGGGTGATGGACAACAAAGACAAGCAGACTATATATAAACATTTCAAGAATATTGACCAGAATCAAAGCAAAACCTACAAAATTATGCAAAAACAAATAACGGTAATGTCAACCAACTATAATAAGATGGCAAAACCATTATTAGATTCAATGAAGGAAGTAGAAGCTGTACAAAAAGAACTTACCAAAACTATTGCACAACAGACAGCTATTCATACGAATATAAACAATTCAATCGACAAACTACTATTCTTAATGCATTTATTAGAAATAAAAACAACGATAAATGCAAACCTGATTGAAATACAAGGACAACAATTAATAGAGATGGCTGTAATAGACGATCTATATAAGGGACGCCTGCATCCGTCGATTATTGATCAGAGGGAGCTGAATGAAATGCTTGCTAAATTAACTCTAAGAGGAAAGGCCAATTGGTTCATACAACAATCATTTGAAATGCATCATTCCTCCACCGTACGCGTTTTTCCGGATGCTGACAGTATTATGATCGTCATCAAAACACCGTTGCCTGACGATTTGATTTTCACATTATACAGAGTCTATCCAATACCCACCAACATTAATAAAGAATGGGACGCGTTGGTTAAGACGACATACGACTACTTAGCGGAAGCTGAAGACCGAAGTAAATTCATAGGATTAACAACTGCTGATTACGATAAATGCATAACTATCAGCCAGAGCATGAATAAGGAGGTCACACTATGCAAACGACCCGGCACAGTACTAACAAACAGCAACAAACTTTGCGAAGTGACTCTAATACAACACAAAACAGTTCCATCAGACAATTGCAATCACGTTGCGATCAAAAAGAGTTCCGGTTTGGTCGTGAAGCTATGGTCTCCAAACACTTGGTTATATAAATTTGAAACACCAACAAAATTCGAAGCAGTATGCGGCACTAACATGGCAACGTTAACATTATCTGGACTAGGTTGGATGTCGGTTAATGAGGCATGCGATCTTCATAATCAGGAATTGATATTACCATATGAACATACACAAATTACCAACGAGGAAGTAACATACAAAAAAGAAGACCACACAACATTTCTTAAAATCCTGAAAGGAAACTGGTCATCATTCCCTACCCCAAATGTAACAGCTATACCACTACCAATCTTAGTTTCAGACCACAGTGAAATGAGATCAGCACTAAAGGACGGTCAGCGAAATTTAGACGATCTGTTAGCAGAAATAGATTACAATAAAGAACGAAAGGAGTTATTCAACCGCCAAAATGATATAAAAAACACCGGTATATCATTCGGGATAGTAATTTTGGCACTAATATTGTTATTGACCGCGTATGTGGTATATTTGCGGTACCATCAACTATGTAAAAAGAAATCTAACAACAAAAATGATAAAATTAGTAAGAATAAATCGAAAATTGCATCCGTCGATGTGGAAGCAACCAAAATGAACGAGTTTGAAATAAAGTCGAAGAAACTTCCAATCCAACAGCCACCGCTCCAAAGAAACAACGCAATACATTAAAAAGAGAAATGAAACCAACAACGCCAACTGCAAGTCCACGAACGACAACAAAGCAAATAAACGCCATAACAACGGCACCACAATCTATGCCAGCGCAGAAACCCCTGACCGAAGAAGAGTCGCAGCAGTCAGTACCAAGAACATCAAGACCAGGGTTTTATTGTGTATATTTTTTTTTATATTCCATTGAAGTATAATTAGGAAGTCAGACTCAGACAACATTAGGCGTTTGTTTCTGGAGGTAGATAGTTAGGCAGCAAGCAATTATTATTCAATAAATTACTGTCTAACGACATTTTAAAAAAAAACATTAATTATATGAAAAGTATAAATATAAATAATAATTGAAGACATATTCAACAACTAAAATAAAAATTAAATGAATTATTTTCAAAAAAAAAAAAAAAAAAAAAAACAAATTAAAGCATTTAATGACTTAGATGAATAAACAAGAAAAACAACAGAGCAACACGGAACGCAGCGATTGCAAAGCGGTAACTTGATCAACTACTGTTTTGTCAATTGCAACGTTCAGTGACTTGTAATGTTATACATTTTTATTTTTAACGTTACATAAAGTATATAAATATAAATATCACTTAAACTGCAACCATTAATTAAGTAATTGAGTAACGAAAATAAGCATTAATAAGACTCCTAAAATGAAAATAAGTAAAATAAATTATAATAATATGAAAAATAATTATTGATTTTAAATATTATTGTAAGTTAAATAAATTAAGAAATATATTGAAATATTAATGATGTAAAAAAAAAAACTATTATTCTTTTTAATAATAATTTTTTCTTAAAATAAGGGGGGAAGAATGTTGTGAATCAGAAACGTTTTTTTTGTTGTATTTCAGAAAGCCTGCACATAACCAGTATGCACATAAAGTTCAAATCTAAAAGCACAATAACAGATGCATGTTAACTTAACATAACGTTTACGACGTAACTGGAACAAGTACATAATGTTTATGAGTGCATACTTTCAGGATATAAAATTAAGTCCGCTTGAAAGCAACGAAAAATGCACTGGTTGCAATTTGATCCAAGGCACACGCTAGCAAGTGTGCCGTCTGTTTAAAAGCAACAACAAAAGCATTGGTTGTAATTTAAGTCAAGACTAACGCCATGGGAACCAATTAAGAATTTAGCACATTGGAATTTTCTCAGTTAATGATTTCACAATATTAGTAAATATCTGATGTGGGGTTCATGAGGTTTTTAGTAGTACGTAGATTTAAGAATATGCTTGCTTGCATTTATGAGTTGTGTTTTAAGAAATAAGTATAAGCAAGGGGTTCGTGAGTCGCACGATACCGAGGTGATGAGTAGAGGTTAAGTTTAGATTTTAAGCATTATGATTTTAACTGCCTTAGAGTGCAGACGTGTTTTCAGTTTAAACTCAAGCTTGTAAAAATACTTAAAAATAATTAATAAAAGTATAAAGCAAGTCTAAAATATCCTTGCGTTTTTATTTAATAATAAATGTTAGGAAAGAATTGTGGACTTCGAGGGAAAATTGTCACTGACGGTTTCACCAATAAAGGCAAGTACAAAAGGACCCCTGGAGCCCGCAACACGTTGAGATTCCGGCACCCGGCCATGACGAGGTCAGAACAGCTATTGCTAGGCTGAAAAACAACAAAGCCGCAGGTGCTGATGGCCTGCCTGCTGAGTTGTTTAAGACTGGAGGCGACGAGCTAATATAGAGCATGTACGAACTCGATGAATTCATGCCAAGTGACTGGAACCTCAGTGTACTCTGCCCAATCTTTAACAAAGGGGAACTCACTATCTGCGCCAACTACCGTGGGATCAGCCTACTCAATATCGCATACAAGGTTTTATAGTGCGTATTATGTGAAATACTGAAGCCCATCTTCAACAGACTGATTGGACCTTATCAGTGCGGCTTCAGACCTGGAAAGTCCACCATAGACCAGATTTTTACATTATACCTAATCCAGGAAAATACCCTAGAAAAACAGATCGACACCTACCACCTATTAGTCGACTATAAAGCCGACTTCGACACTCCGATAAGGGAACGATTATACGCCACAATGTCTGAGTTCGGTATACCTGCGAAACTTATAAGGCTTTGCAGGATGACCCTGAGCAACACACGTTGCTCAGTGCGAATAGGAAAAGACCTCTCCGAGCCATTTCATACCGAGGTCTCAGACAGGGTGACTCCCTATCGTGCGACTTTTTTAACTTATTAATGGAGAAAATAGTTCGAGCTTCCGAACACCGTCAAAGCGGCACTATCCTCAACAAAAGTGTCATGCCGACGATATTAATATCATTGGCAGGAGCATACGAGCAGTCAGCGCAACATTCTCCAGTCGCGTCAAATGAGTCTAGCGGTAAACGAGGACAAGGCGAAGTCCCTTGTGTCAACAAACAAAAAAGAGTCCGTTCGCCTTGGACAAAAAACTGATTTTGACACCCACAAGTTCGACATTGTGAAGGACTTCGTCTACCTGGGATGCAGCATAAACAGCAGTAACGACGTCGCCCGTCCTACTTTATGGTGCAGAAACATGGACGTTGGCCTCCACCGATGAGAAGGTACTGGGAGCGTTCGAGAGAAAGATTCTCCGTAAAATCTTTGGCCCTATTTGCTTTGCTAACGAGTATCGAATCAGGATGAACCATGAGCTGTATGAGTTATTCGACATAGTCAAGCGCATCAAGATCCAGCGGCTTCGCTGGCTAGGTCATGTCGGACGAATGGATGAAAACACTCCAGCCAAGAAGGTGCTTGAATCGAAGCGAGCGTCCAAATCTGCGTTGTGAAGACCAAGTTGAGGACAACCTGGCAATGCTTGGTATTTCTAACTGACGTCAGCGCGCGCAAAGCAGATCCGACTGACGCAGCTTCATCTCAGCGGCCAAAACCGACCCACGGTTGTAAGGACCATTTAAGTGTAAGTAAGTAAGCTTGGTATATTGAGAAATACAAAATGTTGTTTATCTTTTAATATTAATCCATAACCATATTAAACCATACTTATTATTCGAAATATATGGGTTTCAAGTGATCTGGATTTTTAGTCAAATATTTATGATGATATAGTATCAAAGTAAGTTAATATGTTTGGGCCAAAGTCACCTCACCCGCGAGGTGACTTTGAAACATTTTATTTTTTATTTTTTACAATTACTGTTATTACACTATGGATATTTATATTGCTGAGCATTAAAGAGGACATACTTACAATATTTTATAAAATAATGAAATATTAATTCCTTTACATAATAGCGAATTATAAATACACAGAAACAAAGAATGCGTTCTACAAATTAAGTCCGTGCAGTCTAATATCCATTTTAAGGCATTTCAGACTTAAACGCATTCTAGCTAGTGCAAAATAAGAACGCTTCAAATTTATATTGAATTTAAGTCCGCACGGACTTAATTTAAGTCCGTACAGACTAAAATTTTCTTCAGAATCGCAGGTTCAAATCTCGACCAGGGTGAATTTTTTTATTTTTTTTAATTCGTTTTGAAATTTTATTTTATTTCTTAAATTAAGAAATTAAAAAAAAATATATTCAATAAATAGAAGTAATTATAATGCTATGGATTCTATTGGATTCAACATATATTTTTTTTTTCAATCTTATTAGTCCGTATTATAAATCACCAGTTGGGAAGGTTAGATCCCATGGGAAATTTTAAAGTAGGTGTTATTATGATAGTTAGGATTTTCAAAATTATAGTCGGTCTAAGCCGACTATAAATACCCTACATATATTTGTGGTAACCATTCAAAGTGGTATATAGATAACCAGGGTATACGAATCCTGAAAATAACTACAAACTTTCCATCCCTGAAGAATTTTCTTTCATTTGATACCAATATTTACAAATGGGTAGGTGTACCGAATTTCGATTTTCATCCCTAAATCGACTCAAGAGGTCATGCTGATCAAGAATATATATATACTATTCCATACCGGAGATGCTTTTTTCAGGGTGTTACAAACGGCGTACCAAACTGAATATACACTTTCACTCTTAGTGTAGGGTATAAAAATGTAATATTTATATACTTAGTATGATTATTTAAAAGTTAAAAAAATAATTTAAAAAAAAATGTACCTCGCGGGACTCGAACCTGCATTTCCGGAATATAAGTCTTGAGTTCTCACCGTTACGCTATCAGTCTGAATCGCCAGAGAGAATATATTCAAAATCTGGATACAACTATCAAAGCAAGACAACTAGATCATTGAAAATGTTTTTTTGTGTGTATCTGAAAACCGCCCTTATAAAATGATCACTTCAAATTTGTTTTCCTCATTTTTTTCAATAATAAATAATAGTTTTGTGCTACAGCCCTGCTTTCTCGCCACGTTAAGATGTGCGTGTTATATTTATGTATACTCAAAGTGGTGGGACCTACAGTTTAATGCCGAATTCGAACGGCGAATGAGAAAGGCGTTTCATAGGCAATGTTTTACTCTCGTATGCTTTTCATTTACTGCCGAGAGGTAGAGTGGTATAGAAAAATGTTTTCCTAGCCATAGTCCAAGCTTGAACATGGGACCTTTGGGCTTGCAGAATAAAATAAAACAGAATATTGCAGCTGAAAAAGAGTATTCCCGCTAAATAATATTTCCTCTAAATAATAAAAATATATTGTATTTTTGCAACTGCAATATGAGTTGGATATGAATTTTCATATTATATGTGTTCCACATTCAAATTGATATATTCGCCAGTCACAATCAATTTTCGTTTTGTGCCCTCAGTAACGTGGAGCCTGAATTGTTTACCTACCTCGGGAAGCCCTGTGTTTAATTTATAATTTTGACACATCAGAAAAAATTGAAAATTTTTAAAAATTTGCTTTTGAAACAATAATATCAATCAAAATAAAATAGATGCGTAGCCTAATGGGGAAAGCAGTTGACATCAACGCCGGAGTCAGAGGTTCGATGCCAGCTTGTGACAACTGAAACAAAACATTTTTTCTACAATTGTTAAATTATATAACTAAATAAATAAACAAATAAATAAATAATAAATAAAGAAAACTCGAGGGAATAATAGAAGTCCACTCTTCTATTATTCCCAAAAATTATAGCTGTGTTTTTTTCATAATTTAAATTTAAGATGGAACAAATTTTGTACGCAAAACAAAAACAATTTGAGATAGATAAATCTATCTATCTATCTCAAATTTGGACATTTTAAACATACTTTAATTTTTAGTCTGCGCAGACTTAATTTAAGTCCGTTTCCGACTTCATTTCATGTTTAGTCCGTGCGGACTCAATATAAGTCCAACTTTGGTTGGTGATATATTAAGATATTTATACCCTACACTAAGAGTGAAAGGGTATATTCAGTTTGGTACGCCGTTTGTAACACCCAGAAGGAAGCATATCCGGTATGGAAAAGTATATATATTCTTGATCAGCATGACCTCCTGAGTCGATTTAGCGATGTCCGTCTGTCTGTCCGTCTGTCTGTATGTCTGTTGAAATCACTACTACTTAAACAATTGAAGAGTTAGATAAATGAAACTTATAATTTAGATTACTTATGTGCGCTGTATGTGCGAGAAAATTGGAGAGATCGGACCATTGTGACCTGTGATCTGACCATTTATATTCAAAAATACCTAATATTAAATTTACATCTACAGATCAATTTTACTGTATAAGTGCTTAGGTAAACTTTTTTGGTCAAATATATATTGAAATCATGCTCAAATACATGAAAATAATGTTTTCCGCCGATACGACTTGTGGTTAAAAAAAAAAAAATCGAAATTCGGTACACCTACTCATTTGCATATATGGGTATCATTTGCGCCTTTTTAAATGAGCGGAAACTATAGAGAAAGACGAAAAAATTGCAAAAAAAAAACATAAAATTACAAATTTTGCACCTCTACAGAAGGTCGAAAAATATAGAGAAAGGCGCAAAAAGCATAAAATTGCAAATGCGCCTTATTTACAAAATGTTTGCGCCTCTATAGAAGGGCGCAAAATATAGAGAAATGCGCAAAATTCTCAAAAAAGCATAAAATTGCAAATGCGCCTAATTTACAAAATGTTTGCGCCTCTATAGAAGGGCGCAAAATATAGAGAAAGGCGCAAAATTTTCAAAAAAGCATAAAATTGCAAATGCGCCTTATTTACAACAAGTTTTCCCCTCTTTAGAAGTGCGCAAAATATACAGAAAGGCGCAAAATTTTCTAAGAAGCATAAAATTGCAAATGTGCCTTATTTACAAAATGTTTGCGCCCCTATATAAGGTCGAAAAATATAGAGAAAGGCGCTAAATTTTCAAAAAAGCATAAAATTGCAGGTGCGCTTAATCTACAAAATTTTTGCGCCTCTACAGAAGGGCGCGAAATATAGAGAAAGGCGCAAAATTTTCAAAAAAGAATAACATTGCAAATGCGCCTTATTTACAAAATGTTTGCGCCTCTATAGAAGGGCGCAAAATATACAGAAAGGCGCAAAATTTTATAAAAAGCATAAAATTGCAAATGTGCTTTATTTACAAAATGTTTGCGCCTCTATAGAAGGGCGCAAAATATAGAGAAAGGCGCAAAATTTTCAAAAAAGCATAAAATTGCAGATGCGCCTAATCTACAAAATGTTTGCGCCTCTACGGGGCTCAACATTTTCAAAAAAGCATAAAATTGCAAATGCGCCAAATTAACAAAATTTTGGCGCCTTTACAGAAGGGCTCAAAATATAGAAAATGGCGCAAAATTTTCAAAAAAGCATAAAATTGCAAATGCGCCTAATTTGAGGCGCATTTCCTTTATTTACAAAATGTTTGCGCCTCTATAGAAGAGCGAACATATAGAGAAAGGCGCAAAATTGCAAATGCGCCTTATTTACAAAATGTTTGCGCTTCTACAGAAGGGCGCAAAATATAGAAAAATTCCCAAATTTTGAAAACATTACAAAATGGAATTTTATACGTTAATGTGCGTTAAGATGTGCGTGTTATATTTATGTATACTCAAAGTGGTGGGACCTACAGTTTAATGCCGAATTCGAACGGCGAATGAGAAAGGCGTTTCATAGGCAATGTTTTACTCTCGTATGCTTTTCATTTACTGCCGAGAGGTAGAGTGGTATAGAAAAATGTTTTCCTAGCCATAGTCCAATCTTGAACATGGGACCTTTGGGCTTGCAGAATAAAATAAAACAGAATATTGCAGCTGAAAAAGAGTATTCCCGCTAAATAATATTTCCTCTAAATAATAAAAATATATTGTATTTTTGCAACTGCAATATGAGTTGGATATGAATTTTCATATTATATGTGTTCCACATTCAAATTGGTATATTCGCCAGTCACAATCAATTTTCTTTTTGTGCCCCCAGTAACGTGGAGCCTGAATTGTTTACCTACCTCGGGTAGCCCTGTGTTTAATTTATAATTTTGACACATCAGAAAAAATTTAAAATTTTAAAAAATTTGCTTTTGAAACAATAATATCAATCAAAATAAAATAGATGCGTAGCCTAATGGGGAAAGCAGTTGACATCAACGCCGGAGTCAGAGGTTCGATGCCAGCTTGTGACAACTGAAACAAAACATTTTTTCTACAATTGTTAAATTATATAACTAAATAAATAAACAAATAAATAAATAATAAATAAAGAAAACTCGAGGGAATAATAGAAGTCCACTCTTCTATTATTCCCAAAAATTATAGCTGTGTTTTTTTCATAATTTAAATTTAAGATGGAACAAATTTTGTACGCAAAACAAAAACAATTTGAGATAGATAAATCTATCTATCTATCTCAAATTTGGACATTTTAAACATACTTTAATTTTTAGTCTGCGCAGACTTAATTTAAGTCCGTTTCCGACTTCATTTCATGTTTAGTCCGTGCGGACTCAATATAAGTCCAACTTTGGTTGGTGATATATTAAGATATTTATACCCTACACTAAGAGTGAAAGGGTATATTCAGTTTGGTACGCCGTTTGTAACACCCAGAAGGAAGCATATCCGGTATGGAAAAGTATATATATTCTTGATCAGCATGACCTCCTGAGTCGATTTAGCGATGTCCGTCTGTCTGTCCGTCTGTCTGTATGTCTGTTGAGAAAGGCGCAAAATTTTCAAAAAAGCATAAAATTGCAAATGCGCCTTATTTACAACAAGTTTGCCCCTCTTTAGAAGTGCGCAAAATATACAGAAAGGCGCAAAATTTTCTAAGAAGCAAAAAATTGCAAATGTGCCTTATTTACAAAATGTTTGCGCCCCTATATAAGGTCGAAAAATATAGAGAAAGGCGCTAAATTTTCAAAAAAGCATAAAATTGCAGGTGCGCTTAATCTACAAAATTTTTGCGCCTCTACAGAAGGGCGCGAAATATAGAGAAAGGCGCAAAATTTTCAAAAAAGAATAACATTGCAAATGCGCCTTATTTACAAAATGTTTGCGCCTCTATAGAAGTGCGCAAAATATACAGAAAGGCGCAAAATTTTTAAAAAGCATAAAATTGCAAATGTGCTTTATTTACAAAATGTTTGCGCCTCTATAGAAGGGCGCAAAATATAGAGAAAGGCGCAAAATTTTCAAAAAAGCATAAAATTGCAGATGCGCCTAATCTACAAAATGTTTGCGCCTCTACGGAAGGGCTCAACATTTTCAAAAAAGCATACAATTGCAAATGCGCCTAATTAACAAAATTTTGGCGCCTTTACAGAAGGGCTCAAAATATAGAAAATGGCGCAAAATTTTCAAAAAAGCATAAAATTGCAAATGCGCCTAATTTGAGGCGCATTTCCTTTATTTACAAAATGTTTGCGCCTCTATAGAAGAGCGAACATATAGAGAAAGGCGCAAAATTGCAAATGCGCCTTATTTACAAAATGTTTGCGCTTCTACAGAAGGGCGCAAAATATAGAAAAATTCCCAAATTTTCAAAACATTACAAAATGGAATTTTATAGACATTTTGAGCCTGCCTAAAAGATCGCAATATATAGGTAAAGTCGAAAACTAAAAAAAAATACAACCCGTTAGCGTAAAATATAGAAAAAGGCGCAAAATTTTCTAAAAAGCATAAAATTGCAAATGCGCCTAATATTCAGAATTTGTAGTCCTTTTTACAGATAAAGGCGCTAAATTTTCAAAAATAAAGACAAAATGGAAAAAGCGCCTAAAATGCAGAATGTTTGCGGCTTTTAAAAAGATCACAAAATATAAAAAAAAGCGCCAGTTTTTCAAAAAAACATATTTGTTTTCTTTACATTGTGATTGCGAGGCAGAAACTGTCCAAAATTAAAATAATCATTATCCATGTCAATTGAATTCAAAAAGCCAACATGTTGACATTTTTTTAAATCTTTGCCATGTCGAAAAACAATGAATTTGAGAAATTTTCGAACATGAAACTGACACAAAATAACATAGTGAAAACCGAGCATATATATGCGTCATTTTCATTTTGTGTTTGTTTTGATAATTTTGCGCTTGTAAAGACGTAAGTTATGCGCTGTTTTAATTTTGATTGTTATTTGAATAGTTTACGCCTTTTTGAGCTTTTCTCTCAACATTGCGCCTTTGCGTAAAAATTACTAACTATCTCCAGATTACTAATATTCTGTAAATTACCTTTTTAATTGTTCGCTTTTTTTAAATTTTGCGACTTAAAAAAAACTTTTTGACATCTTTGTTAAAATTGCGGGTAACTTTTATTTTAAAGTTGACTTTGAATTGTCTACGAATATGCGCCATTCTATGCACAAGATTCTGAAGAATACACAATTCGAGTTTTAAATATTTTGAGATCTATATCAAAATGTCCCAAGACAAAAATTTTAGGCAGGGTCGAGGCAGTTTAGAAACATTTGTTCGACATATTTTAAAAAGAGATAGGCGGAGTTTGTATCACAAGCTGTCTGCCCGATCCCAAAATATGCCGTGAATCCGTCATTAAAATTCCACAAAATTTTACAACCTGCTATACACTTCCCAAAATATTCCATTTATCTGTGTGTTGGTCTCGGGGTATTAATATTAAATCGAATTTAAACATTATAGGCGCATATCCATAGACTATTTTTAGTTTTTAAAAAAATATACATATTTTTTTGTATGTCTTCGTTGTACAACTATAAGTCCAAATACCTTTTTGGAAAGTTTGACAAGTCATAGTTTTAGATGTTTTGGTGTATTTTTCATAATTAAAAATCAAATATTCACATAATATAGTTTATAAGTATGTCCAATCGGCACTACGCTAAAAGTTAAAAAAAGAGTAAAAGTGATTGTTTCAAATTATAATTGAAAAAGTTTTTAACAAAAAAAAATCGATATTGAAACAAAATTTATTTGATGACTTTTGATTTTTTCAAATTTATATGTAAAAAGTCATTGTAAGAAATTATGGCACTGTAAAACAATGGATACCATTGATAACATTCGATGAATATTTTTAATTTATAGTCTTATTTTTATTATAGTACTGTTAAATTTAAAAATATTTTTTAATAATTATATTTGAGAAATATAAATAAAAGTTAATATTATTAAAGTTAAAAATAATTATTTTTGATAAATACTTTAAAAATTCAAATATAATTTTTAATTTAGATACATATTTATTAAAATCTAAATTTATTATTATTTAAAAGATTTACTTTTGCGTGAAAAGTGAAATAAATTCCATATGTTTTCTCTTGACACGCTGTCAACGCAAAAGTAAATCGTATCCCCAACAGTGCAAAACTGTTGAAAAAGTAACATTCAAACGACTGCTTGACATATAATTCATAGACTCTTTTAAAGATGATATATGTTTTATAAGCAATAAAAAATTTTCATTAAAATGAATTCAACAGTGATGTCATTGTTGCTTGAAAAGTTACAATTTTGTTGAAAAAATTGAAAAATTTATTTGAGGGAAGAATATATTCTTGATTGAAGATTATTATTGTCGTAGCAAAAATTTTCATATAACAATGTTTCAACAGCTAAAAGTATTTGTTTTAACCACCTTTAAATTTTTCAGTGTTAACATTTAATTCTCATATTCCAACATATTAATATCTTTGTAAATGTATCTTTGTAAAAGCATTAATTTGATTTACAAACAATTCAATGTAGTATGTAAAATATACGTATGATATCAATACATTACATTATTTATGTTAGAAATTAATATATTTTCTTTCTAATAAACCATATATGGGCCATTCCACACCAAATCGACCAAAAAAGTAAATTTTGAGATTTTACCTTTTCGATTCCAATGAAATTTGGACAGCTGATAAATCTTAGTGAGATATGTATTGTTCATATTTCAATATCTCCTAAAGTAGAAATGCTAGAAACTCCGTTGATGGCTCGTTTTAAAGCTAATAGAACAATATTTTATACCAATTAAGTTGTAAGTTCTAAACTTGAACATGTGGCCCGTGGTAATTATCCCTGCACTTCAAAATATATGTCCTTAAAAATAATCCTTTTCAAAATTCTGAAAAAAATAATATATTTTGGGTGATTTAATACAAATGTACATGCCAAATTTCAAGATGGTATTTTGATGGCATCATATTTTAAAAAACAAATTTCTAAATTTTTATTTATTTTTTGTATTTGAGTTAAGGAGGGTATAAACTAGAAATATTATCTAGAAATATTAAAAAATATAGATCCACATAAGCCCATTACAAAAAGAGGTATGTTTATTATAAAACAGTCATAATTTATTTTTTTTTTTAATTGATATTACATATCAGTTGACTATTTTACTTGATTATTTTGTGTTATCTATATATGTTTAATTTCATTAAATAAGCTTGGTATTGGGGCTATGAGGGGCGATTATCACCAGGAAACGTGACTGAGCGCTTCAACATGGCAAAGCCAGCGCAATCCTTGTCGGTGTCGTCTCAAGTCAACTCACTGGTCACCAGAATTGGCAAATTGTCAAATGGTGATACTTCTACTTCGGTGGAAGTTCTCCTCGCGGAAGTCCAAGGAAACGGCGCTCTACACCACCCGGTGTAGAAGTCGGCTAAAGTGAGTGGCGAGCATCTCCCTCAAAGTGAGGGTTCGTGCTTTGAGTTTGGGTCCCACCACGGAAAAAACTTAAGTGCCAAATGAAAACAAAAAAGAAGCCTTGGATAAGCACCGATTAACACGATGATAACCAACGCAAACATTTTAAGGACCATGATTTACGAATATGCACCTGGAATGTCCGGACCCTTTATAGGGAAGGTGCCTCTATCCAGCTGGCAGATGTCCTCGAAAAATATAAGGTTGACATCACCGCTACTCGAAACAAGCGTCCTGTGATATCTACTACAGCTGCCATGCGGAGAGACACGAATTTGGATGTGGATTTGTGGTCAGCAAGAGACTCCGCCACCTTGTCTCTAGGTTCACGCCCGTGGACGAAAGGCTGGCAACAATCCGCATCAAGGCTAAATATTTCCAAATCAGACTAATTTGTGCACACGCTCCGACGAACGAGAAAGATGACGAAACAAAAGGGCGCTTCAATGATCGCCTAGACAACGCATACGAGCGCTGCCCCCGCCACGATATCAAAATCGAGCTAGGTGGGCAGAGAAGCCATCTATTGTCCCACAATCGGAAAATTTAGCCTCCATGCCAACACTTCCGATAACGAAACGAGGCTAATCGACTTCGCCGCAGCACGAAACATGTTAGTTAGTAGCACTAGATTCGAACATTTTGATATTCACAAAGCCACATGGTTGTCGCCCGATCAAAAGACTCGAAACAAAATTGATCACGTTGTGATTGACGGACATCATTTTTCGAGCGTGATGGACGTACACTCTATCCGATGTGCCAATATGGACTTGGATCATTACCTTGTAGTAGCCAAGGTACCGCATACGCCTAGCCTAGCCGCCTAGCAGGAATTTCAAAATCCGGAGCCTCTTCTTGTAAAGATGAGAAAGGTAATCTAGTCACAGATATCCAGAGCACACTGAATATATGGAGGGATAACTTCTCTAAACTGCTGACCGGTAATGATGACAGCAATTCCACCGATTGAGAAATAAACCCGGAAACCCCAGTACTTGATGACGACGTTGAGATTCCGCCACCCGGCCATGACGAGGTCAGAACAGCTATTGCTAGGCTGAAAAACAACAAAGCCGCAGGTGCTGATGGCCTGCCTGCTGAGTTGTTTAAGACCGGAGGCGATGAGCTAATAGAGAGCATGTACGAGCTCGATGAATTCATGCCAAGTGACTGGAACCTCAGTGTACTCTGCCCAATCTTTAACAAAGGGGAACTCACTATCTGCGCCAACTACCGTGGGATCAGCCTACTCAATATCGCATACAAGGTTTTATAGTGCGTATTATGTGAAATACTGAAGCCCATCGTCAACAGACTGATTGGACCTTATCAGTGCGGCTTCAGACCTGGAAAGTCCACCATAGACCAGATTTTCACATTGCGCCTAATCCAGGAAAAGATCCTAGAAAAACAGATCGGCACCTACCACCTATTAGTCGACTATAAAGCCGCCTTCGACACTCCGATAAGGGAAAGATTATACGCCGCAATGTCTGAGTTCGGTATACCTGCGAAACTTATAAGGCTTTGCAGGATGACCCTGAGCAACACACGTTGTTTAGTGAGAATAGGGAAAGACCTCTCCGAGCCATTTCATACCGAACGAGGTTCAGACAGGGTGACTTGCGACTTTTTTTAACTCATTGATGAAGAAAATAGTTCGAGCTGCCGAACTCCGTCAAAGCGGCACTATCCTAAACAAAAGTGTCATGCTGCTCGCATATGCCGACGATATTGATATCATTGGCAGGAGCACACGAGCAGTGAGCGTATTAATACTATTGGAATTTTTGTTTTTAAACGTAATGCTACTATCTTTGCGGTTCTCGCATGAATTTTAATTTGTTGATTGTAAAAAAATTTCTGTCTGCGATTTCATTGGTAGTTTTATAATATGGTTTTTATGTTTATCAAAGAATGTCATTGTTTTGTCTATCGCATTTATTACAGATCGAATCCATAAATTGTCACGTCCGATTATACCATCAGCTGGTTCTCCTTGTTTAAGTGACACTACGTGTAGCATTGAACTTAAGCGCCCTATGTTCCTTTGGTAGAACCTAATGTTCTAACACACCCACCAAAAGCTCCCTTTAAATCCTTTTGTATATTTTCGTTAAAGTCTGGTAAATTTGTCATTGCATTTTCTTTTACTATACTGGCATCAGCTCCTGAGTCTACTAGTAAAATAAGTCTTTCACTTTTAGCTGCCTCGCAAGATACTTAAATGAAAACGTAATTTTCATTAAATAAATTCAAGCTATCTAAATGCCCACTGCATATTATGTGATCACTTTTTTCTTCCTTTAATTCATATTTTAATTTATTGGTCTCCTATTATCTATGAAAATTCGATGGAGTAGTAAATTTTACCACAGTCTCCTCCGACGCCTGATCTATAATTCCTAACTCTTTCGGCCCTATATTACTATTATTTTGGGGTCCCCAGTTTTCTGGCCTAAACTGAGCCCCTGTTAGTTTCCCTGATTATAACTATTATTTCCTACTGATTCAAAATTTTTTTCGAGTTGCAATTCTCTTTTTTGTATGCCTTACTTATATTATTTTCCATGTTATCCATCATATTATCATTATTAACAAAATGTATTAAACAATTTCCCATTATTATTAGCACATCTCCAATTAGATTCGTTCATAATTAAAAATCAAATATTCACAAAATATAGTTTTTAAGTATGTGCAATCCACCCAGAAAAATTCATGGTAAATTGATAGTATTTCAATAGAAAAACAAATTTTATACCATTGAAATTGGTCAATAGGATGCGTCCAATTAGTTCAGTAATATTGAAAGTGTTAATACAATGTGTAGTTGTACCTTAAATTTTATAATGTGATATTTTAATTACAATAAGAAAGACCTATACAAATTTAATGATACGTATTATTAATTTTATGGTGTAGTCGAATTACATTTTCCTAATAATTTATTAAAACGAAAATGTATTTTAGTTAATTTATTGTATATATTTTATTTAAATGTCGAAATTGATATTCACTTTTACAATACACACATAAAAAGACGCTTCTTGCTGCAAAAGGTTATAAAACATTTAATGTTTGCTTTGGTTTTCAATAATTGATTGTAGTACTTGAGTCTGCAGTTATTTTTGAGTCCGTTGCCATAATAGAAGTTCGATGTATTATTTATTTTCTGTAATAAATAAAATATAAATATAAATAAATATATAAATATAATTAAATACATTGAGTCCTTACCAATGTCGCGTTTAATAATGTGGATTATTACAAAAAAATACATGCGATCATTTTGAGTAAACACGCAGAATGACGTACAAAACGAACATGTTTGTATTCGTTTTTATGTTTTTTTACACCATGTTTATTATAATAGGAGGAAACCATTAAAACAACCGTTTTTTTTCTATTTAAAATAATAATATTGAAATATTTAAATTTATGGTATTGAATTTTTCAAATACTATTGAATTCATTAGAAAACTTTTGATTTAAAAAGAAAAACTATTAATACATGAACCATAAGTTCAATGGTCGTACCATAAAGTACTTAATGGTACATTTTCTTCTGAGTGTCGGCACTGCGCTAAAAGGTTATGATTGTTTCAAATTATAATTGAAAAAGTTATTAACAAGAAAAAATCGATATTGAAACAAAATTTATTTGATGACTTTTTAATTTTTTCAAATTTATATGTAAAAAGTCATTGTAAGAAATGATGGTACTGTAAAACAATGGGTACCATTGATAACATTCGATGAACATTTTTAATTTATGGTCTTATTTTTATTATAGGACTGTTAAATTTTAAAATATTTTTTAATAATTCTATTTGAGAAATATAAATAAAAGTTAATATTATTAAAGTTAAAAATAATTATTTTTGATAAATACTTTAAAAATTCAAATATAATTTTTATTTTAGATACATATTTATTAAAATCTAAATTTATTATTATTTTTGTTATATATATGGAAAAAAAGTCGTTACTCCTACCAAAAAATCTCCAAACAAACAAACAAATTGGCTGAACTTTAGATAACCGGATGAAGTGAAATATTTTTTCTTCAAACTATCCCCTCTGTTTGGGTCCCAGACTAAATTGGGGATCGGTCGGACTTGTGGTACCCCAGATAAATCGAAACCTTATATACCTACCTATCACGATTAATATGTTTTTATGTTACAAGTATATAGATACAAATGTGGGTACCCAAACGAAAAGAAATTTAATCAGGAGTCTATTATACACTTTTGCATTTATGTTTTAAAAAATAAAAAATTTAATATTTTATAAAAAAATTTCGCCAGCGGCGCTTCTTCGATATAACTTGCCAACGAAATATTATAATAACTGTTGGGCCACTTCTAGAAAATTTAAGAAAAAGCGTTTTAGCGTTACCTATTCATTTCAACATTTTCTTCGTCATTTTGATAAATAAATAAATATTTTTCTCAACAATCAGCATTTCATTTTAACTTTATTTTTTACATAATTACAAATACTAATCGCTATGGTTATTAGATAAAAATAACCATATAATTACAAATGTGGCATTATTACCTTTCATTTGATTACCTATATGATCAAATATGTAGATGCACCGGATATCGTTTTTTCTAGAGTACCACAAATCCGACCGCACCCTATTTTTTTTTGTTTTTTAAGCAAATAAAACGGTTGATTTAAAGAAAAAAAGTTGGTTTAAAGAAGTACAGTTGTGTATAATTCATTATTCACTGTATTTGATGAGAATATATAAAAAAGGGCGCAAAATAAATTTTTGGGGCGCATTTTAGAAAAAATTGGAAAAAGGCGCAAAAAAAACCAAATGCCAACCAAATCATACAAACTTACAGTGTTCGCAATTTTTACAAAGTTCCACACCTCAGAGGCACACATTGAACCATTTCGCTGCAAAATAACGAAATATTAGATTTAAAGAATGGAGATAATGTTATCTGCATTTTTACCCACATTTTCAGATTATTGCCTTTAGAAGACGTCATTTCATTTCATTTAAATTTTGAAATTGTCGATTTTGGTGTGAACTATGATGTCCTGGCGGGTCATTTCCCATCTTCGGATTTCGCTGAAAATTCACCACATATATTTAAAATCATGAAATCCATCGTCAGTCTATGATATATGTTTATAAATGCAAAATTAATTAAATTAATGATGCTTACCAAAAAATTGTTGAATAAGTCCAATTAATAAAATATTTGTTTGAAATTTTCAAATGTCATTGATATACGTATATCAATATATCGTATTAATTATACACTTGTACGCGTTAATTTAACATTGTGATCATGTTATCATGCTAAATTCACCCAGTGTTATTTTAATAATATGAGCCATGTAAAAAATATCTTCTTAATTTTCAAAATTGTTTTTGTTTTCTGTAGAAAAATTTATCATGTGTATTTAACACGAGCCGTGTTAAAAATTTATCTGTCAAAATTTTCTGAGTGTAATAAACAAAATGCAAAATATATTGTTTTTTATTATTCGGTTTAATGGATGGATCTGAAGCAATTTTGTTATTTGAGGACCCCACCTCTTTTTTTATGGCGAATATATTTGCCGAAGAGAGTATAAGAGTTTTCCCAAGCGTTCATGCGGTATGTCAAAATTTGTAATTAGTAGGAGTGAAGTGAAATTATTATAAAAATATAAAAAAAAATGTACATCCTTTATTTTGGGCAAAAATGAAAACAACCATAACTAAAAGCCCACCAGGTGTCCATGGTGTCCTTGTAAAAAGGGCAAAATACATTCTAATAAAAGTTAGTTGGCTGAAAATCACAACTATGAAAATCACAACTATTATTTTTAAGATCGGTAAATGAATGGCAAACAGCTATTCTAATGGTGACTTCACCAGCAATAATTTTTGAACATTTTTATGATGTACCCTCAAATGTATTGTGGATACATCGCATGTCTTGCCAGAAATTTCAAACATTATTTGTCTGTCACATGGTTTAACAAAACTGAAATGTTGCAATAGCAGTAGCAATTGCTGTGGCTGCGACTACACTACACACCATTCTGCGCAGCGGTCAAAGTTATTTTTGTATTATGTAAAATGACGCCCTGATTCCGAAAATATGGTTTAATAATGTTTCTTTTTAAATTGGTTCATTAGTTTAAAAGAACTCGATAGGGGAACTGAAAAAAGCATTTTTTCAACAAAAATTTAAGAAAAAATTCATTTTAAAAAATGGAAATAAATCGAGAAAATAAGATGATACAAAAATTTTAATTTTCCAAAATTAGTTCACAATCTTTCGAAAAAATTTAGCTAACAATGACAAAAATATATGGGTAACATTAGAGGATAAAAAAGTTATGTGAAAGCGATATAATTGAGTACTATACAAATTGGCATAAAAATAAAAATGTGAGCGGATCACGCTCATTTTTTGAGCACCTATTGATAGAAGATTGCTTGTAATTAATTTTAAATTTTATTACTTTATTTTTTAATACTTAACGAGATATTCTTACTTACTTAAATGGCCCTTACAACCGTGGGTTTTGGCCGCTGAGATGAAGCCGCGCCAGTCGGATCTGCTTTGCGCGCGCTGACGCCAGTTAGAAATACCAAGCGTTGCCAGGTTGTCCTCAACTTGGTCTTTCCAACGCAGATTTGGACGCCCTCTTCTACGCTGTCCACCTTCGAGTTTCGATTCAAGCACCTTCTTGGCTGGAGTGTTTTCATCCATTCGTTCGACATGACCTAGCCAGCGAAGCCGCTGGATCTTGATGCGCTTGACTATGTCAATGTCTTCGAATAACTCATACAGCTCGTGGTTCATCCTGATTCGATACTCGTTAGCAAAGCAGATAGGGCCAAAGATTTTACGGAGAATCTTTCTCTCGAACGCTCCCAGTACTCTCTCATAGGTGGTGGCCAGCGTCCATGTTTCTGCACCATAAAGTAGGACGGGCATGATGAGTGACTTGTAGAGCGTTATTTTTGTCCGGCGAGAGAGGGCTCTGCTTCTCAATTGCCTACTGAGCCCAAAGTAGCATCTGTTGGCAAGAGTTATTCTCCGTTTCATCTCCAGGCTGACGTCGTTGTTGCTGTTTACGCTGGATCCCAGATAGACGAAGTCCTTCACAATGTCGAACTTGTGGGTGTCAAAATCAGCTTTTTGTCCAAGACGCACGGACTCTTTTTTGCTTGTTGACACCGCTAGACCCATTCGACGCGACTCTTTCTCCAATCTGGAGAATGCTGCGCTGACTGCTCGTGTGCTCATTCCAATGATATCAATATCGTCGGCATATGCGAGCAGCATGACACTTTTGTTGAGGATAGTGCCGCTTTGACGGAGTTCGGCAGCTCGAACTATTTTCTCTATCAATAAGTTAAAAAAGTCGCACGATAGGGAGTCACCCTGTCTGAAACCTCGTTCGGTATGAAATGGCTCGGAGAGGTCTTTTCCTATTCTCACTGAGCAACGTGTGTTGCTCAGGGTCATCCTGCAAAGCCTTATAAGTTTCGCAGGTATACCGAACTCAGACATTACGGCGTATAATCGTTCCCTTATCGGAGTGTCGAAGGCGTCTTTATAGTCGACTAATAGGTGGTAGGTGTCGATCTGTTTTTCTAGGGTCTTTTCCTGGATTAGGCGCAATGTGAAAATCTGGTCTATGGTGGACTTTCCAGGTCTGAAGCCGCACTGATAAGGTCCAATCAGTCTGTTGACGATGGGCTTCAGTCTTTCACATAATACGCTCGATAGAACCTTGTATGCGATATTGAGTAGGCTGATCCCACGGTAGTTGGCGCAGATAGTGGGATCCCCTTTCTTAAGGATTGGGCAGAGTACACTGAGGTTCCAGTCACTTGGCATGCTTTCATCCGACCATATTCTGCTTACGGACTCGTGCATGCTCTCTATTAGCTCTTCGCCTCCGGTCTTAAACAATTCAGCAGGCAGGCCATCAGCACCTGCGGCTTTGTTGTTTTTCAGCCGAGCAATGGCTGTTCTGACCTCGTCGGGTGGCGGAATCTCAACGTCGTCATCAAGTACTGGGGTTGCCGGGTTTGCTTCTCTATCGGTGGAATTGAGGTCATCATCACCGGTCAGCAGTTTAGAGAAGTGATCCCTCCATATTTTCAGTGTGCTCTGGATATCTGTCACTAGATACCCGTTCTCATCTTTACAGGAAGAGGCTCCGGATTTTGAACCTCCGGATAGGCGTCTTATTTTCTCGAAGAATTTTCGAGCCTCATTCCTGTCCCCATGCATCTCAATCTCCTCACACTCACGTCTTTCTGCCTCGCTTTTTTTACGCCTGAAAAGACGTCTCTCTTCCCTCCTCTTCTCTTTGTATCGCTCCTTCGCAGCTCGCGTAGCTACTGACTGCAGGGTGGATTTGTACGCAGCGTCTTTCTCTGCAGTGGCCGCGCGACACTCTTGGTCATACCACTGATTCCTCAGGGGGCGTTGGAATCCAAGCACCTCTTCGGCAGCCGTACGCATAGAGCAGGAGATATGATTCCACTGCGCGCTTATATCATCGAGAGGAGGAGTGCTTTGTCTAAGCAGGTGTGAGAGTCGAGTGGAAAAGGCTTGCGTTGTCTGTTGTGATTGCAGTTTTCCGACGTCTAGCTTTCTCTGCGTTTGGTTCCGTACGTTCTTCGCAGCGCTTAAGCGTGTGCGGACCTTGGCTGCTACAAGGTAATGATCCGAGTCCATATTGGCACCTCGGATAGTGCGTACGTCCATCACGCTTGAAGCGTGCCTTCCGTCAATCACAACGTGATCAATTTGATTTCGAGTTTTTTGATTGGGCGACAACCATGTGGCCTTGTGGATATCGAAATGTTCGAATCTAGTGCAACTAACTACCATGTTTCGTGCTGCGGCGAAGTCGATTAGCCTCGTTTCGTTATCGGAAGTGTTGGCATGGAGGCTAAATTTTCCGATTGTGGGACAATAGATGGCTTCTCTGCCCACCTTGGCGTTAAAATCGCCTAGCACGATTTTGATATCGTGGCGGGGGCAGCGCTCGTATGCGTTGTCTAGGCGCTCGTAGAAGCGCTCTTTTGTCTCGTCATCTTTCTCGTTCGTCGGAGCGTGTGCACAAATTAGGCTGATATGGAAATATTTAGCCTTGATGCGGATTGTTGCCAGCCTTTCGTCCACGGGCGTGAACCTAGAGACAAGATGGCGGAGTCTCTTGCCGACCACAAATCCACATCCAAATTCGTGTCTCTCCGCATGGCAGCTGTAGTAGATATCACAGGACGCTTGTTTCGAACAGCCCTGTCCCGTCCATCGCATCTCCTGGATAGCGGTGATGTCAGCCTTATATTTTTCGAGGACATCTGCCAGCTGGATAGAGGCACCTTCCCTATAAAGGGTCTGGACATTCCAGGTGCATATCCGTAAATCATGGTCCTTAAAACGTTTGCGTGGGTCGTCATCGTTGTAATCGGTCGTTATCCGAGGCTTCTTTTTTGTTTTCATTGGGCGCATAGGTTTTTTCCGTGGTGGGACCCTAACCCAACGCACGAACCCTCACTCTGAGGGAGATGCTCGCCACTCACTTTAGCCGACTTCTACACCGGGTGGTGTAGAGCGACGTTTCCAGGGACTTCCACGAGGAGGACTTCCACCGAAGTGGAGGTGTCACCATTTGACAATTTGTCAATTCTGGTGACCAGTGAGTTGACTTGAGACAACACCGACGAGATATGCGATCCTAAAAAGTAAACCCATATCTCGAACTTTGAATTACTATTCTACTAAAATATATCGAATATAAATTTCACATCATTCGGAATAGCAGTTTCGTTATCGTGTATAGTCGGACAGACAGACGGTCATATCTAAATCGACTTGGAAAGTGATGTTGATCAAGAAAATATATACTTTTTCATACCAGTCACGCCTACTAAAATATCCTCACATACATTTTATAACATGTAACCCATGGGTATAGGGTATAAACATAAAATGCGATTTTTTTTAGTTAATACTCAATTGCAATGCTTTCACATGATTTTTTCTGAGGAATATTTAATTGTATACCTTAATTTTAAATTTTTAATTATGCTGAACCTCAGAATATTATTCATATATCAGAAATTTACGTCTTATATCCCCTTAAATTAAAAACATTATATAAAGTATAAAAAACTAAAAAAAAAAATTGAAAAATATAATTGGGCGGACCACGCCTATATTTAAAATTTTGAAAGGCTAATATTTCATAGATTTGATTTTAATAATTTACGAATCAAATTTTTACTATGAAAACCCGGGATATAATGAAAAAAAAAGTGGGCGGATCACGCCCATTTTTGGACCACATATTTTTAGGTAAATTCTAACAATACGTTTTAAATTTTGTAACTATACCTTGAATACTTTTCGAAATATTAGTTTCGAAAGAGTTATATAAAAGTGACTTGTATGGGAGGTGGGCGTGTCCGTTGACCGATTTTGCTCATTTTCATACTCAGTTCCTACTTTTGGCTAAAATATATTGAGACGAAATTTCATCGCATTCTGATCAGTATTTCTCAAGTTATTCTGTATTCGGACAGCAAGACAGCAAGACGGACAGACAGACAGACGGACATGGCCAAACGGACTCGGGTAGTGATGCTGATCAAGAATATATATACTTTTCCATACCGGACACGCCTCGTAAGGGGCGTTACAATATATGCACAAAGTTAATATACCCTGTACCTCATAGGTGTAGGGTATAAAAATGACTACTGCTGCTATTTTTCACATTGTTATGACAACAGTAGGGCGAATCTGTAACTTATTAACGACAAAAATCGATATCGTTAACTATTTTTATGGACACACATTTTTTCATGACGATCACTTCTGCATGCCACAATTGTTGTTAGTTAACGATATCGATATTTGTCGTTAATAAGTTACAGAATCCTGTAGGAGCGTTCGAGAGAAAGATTCTTCGGAAAATCTATGGCCCGATATGCGTTGAAAACAAGTACAGAATCAGATGTAACGACGAGCTGTATGAGCTCTACGCCGACATTGACATAGTCAGGCGCATAAAGATCCAGCGCCTACGTTGGCTTGGACATATCGAGCGTATGGATGATAGCGCTCCAGCAAAAATAGTGTTCAATTCTTTACCCAGTGGTGGTCAAAGTAGGAGAGGGCGTCCGAATCTCCGGTGGAGCGACCAAGTGCGAGACAACCTGACAACACTTGGAGTGCAAAACTGGCGCCAGCGCGCGCAATGCAGAAGCGACTGGCGAGAGGTGATTGCTGCGGGCGAAACCCATAATGGGTTGTAATGGCCAAATAAGTAAGTAAGTTACAGAATCGCGCCTCAGTTGATGAAATCAGAAATTCTCGGGATTCGGGATCCTTCGTCCGAAGGATTCTTAAAAAAAACAAAAATTATGAAAAGTTTGACATGCATATTAAATGAATTGTGATTAAATTGAAAAATGATTGAATTGTTTTTATTATTAATTGATATGTTTTCGTTATTAATATTTTTATTTTTGTTTAATTACACTAATCAAGACGAATTTTCCTATGTACACCCTATACAGCTGTTTTATACAATTCGTTGGTGCTGATTTATACTGGATACTAAAACCTAATTTTCCCATTTGTTCTTTTTAATATTTCATTTTGGCCAAAATTACAAATTGTTCGAAAAAATCAATTTGGGTAATGTTCCAATTCTAGTCATAACCCCCAATTTTACAAAAAAGACTTAAACTTTTATAACTTTAAACGGATACTGCGTATATTTTAAAAATTAGAACGATGCAAAAAAGTTAGTAGTTCTGTGTCTTTTTATAGATCAAGTTTTTTCTCGCAAACAAAAAAGTTTTTTATTCCGAAAATAAAAGGTTTTTCAAAAAAATATCTGGCAACACTGGCTGTGGCAGTCAAACATAACTACCGATAGTCGTTGTTCGGTTGTTGCAAAATAACCGACAGTCGTTGTTCGGGTTTTTGCAAACAACTGTTGTTCGGTTGCTGTGAATTACTGTGAATTGTTCAACGCGGCTGAGTAAGACCTATAGCAACAACACACATGAAACATCAGTTTCTATTGTTGTCATGTGTGCCATGCAATAACATGATCGAGAGGACGCTGCAGCGCGGCGCGTGCGTATTCAGTGTTGCTTAGTGGCAATTAATTTATATTATTTGAATGTTGCATTTTAAAAGTTAAATTTGTATGTTTAGATTATAAATGCACTTAATACTATGAAACAGTAAATAATAATAAAAAACCAATAAAATATGATATTTCACTAAAAATTAAATTGTTCACTAAAAATTTAAATTTTTATTAAAAATTGAAAATTTCACCGAAAGTTCTATTTTTCACTAAAATTATAATTTTCACTGAAAATCCAATTTTGTACTTAAAATTTAATTAAAATTCATTTTTTAATAAAAATGTAATTTTTTCAATTAAAATTTGATTTTTCACAAAAAAAAAAAATTAATTTTTCACTAAAATTGCTATTTTTGGCTAAAAATTCAATATTTAACTAAAAATTAAATTTTCAACTAAAAATTCAATTTTTCAATAAAAGTCAATTTTTTACTTTGTCACTAAAAATTAAATTTTTTAATAAAAAATTGAATTTTTTATAAAACATTCAAAAAAATAAATAATTAAATAATACAAAAGAAAACAATTAAAACGAGTTGGGAAAGTTAGGTCACATGGGTAAGTTCGGTCACATGGGGCGGATTTTTATAGTCGGTCGGGCCCGACTATGGAATACCCTACACCTTTGGTGGGGATATTAATGTGGGATATTTAATTGCATACCTTAATTTTAAAGATTTTAATTAAGTATGCTGAACCTCCCCACCCTCAGAATATTATTCACATATCAGAATACTATTCTTATATCCTCATAAATTAAAAAATTTATATAAAAGTATAACAAGCTAATAAAAAAAAAACAGAAACATGTAATTGGGCGGACAACGTCTATATTTAAAATTTTGAAAGGCTAATAATTCATAGATTTGATTTTAATAATTTACGAATCAAATTTTCACTATGAAAACCCAGGAAATAATAAAAAAAGTGGGCGGACCACGCCCATTTTTGGACCACATATTTTTAGGTGAATTATAATAATACGTTTTAAATTTTATACCTATATCTTGAATACTTTTCGGGTTATTAGTTCCTAAAAAGTTATATAAAAGTGACTTGTATGGGAGGTGGGCGTGTCCGTAGACCGATTTGGCTCATTTTCAAACTCAGTTCCTACTTTTGGCTAAAATATAATAATACGATATTTTATCGCATTCTGATCAGTATTTCTCAAGTTATTCTGTATTCGGACAGCAAGACGGACATGGCTAAACGGACTCGGGTAGTGATGCTGATCAAGAATATATATACTTTTCCATACCGGACACGCCTCCTAAGGGGCGTCACAATATATGCACAAAGTTAATATACCCTGTACCTCATAGGTGTAGGGTATAAAAATTATTAAAACAATTAAAAAATTAATTTAAAAAAAATAAGAATAACCGTAGTCACCGGAACGAGGAAGGGTCGCAGTCGAAATTTATTTAGAAAATATGGGACATGGGACATTTTAAAGTAAGGACATTTTATAGTAGGTGTTATTATGATAGTTAGCCGCCGACTATAAATACCCTACACATATGTGTGGTTACCATTCGAAGTGGTATATAGGTCATCAGGGTATACGAATACTGAAAATAACTACAAACTTTCAATCGCTGAAGAATGTCCATTCATTTGATACCCATATTTACAAATGGGTAGGTGTACCTAATTTTAGATTTTTTTTAAGAACCACAAGTCGTTTCGCGGGAAAACATTATTTCCATGTATTTAAGCATGAAGTAAATATATGTATAACCAGAAAAGTTTACCTAAGCACGTCTACAGTAAAATTGATCTGTAGATGTAAATTTTATATGAGGTATTTGAATATAAATGGTCAGATCACAGGTCACAATAGACCGAAATCGACATACAGCGTAGGTATATAAGTAATCTAAATTATGAGTTTCATTCATCTAACTCTTCAATGTTTTAAGTAGTAGGGATTGCAAGAGACACTCGGACAGACGGACGCTGAATCAACTCAGAAGGTCATTCTGATCAAGAATATATATACTTTTCAATACCGGTGATGCTTCCTTCTGGGGGTTACAAACGGCGTACCAAACGGAATATACCCTTTCACTCTTAGTTTAGGGTATAAAAATGGGAATTGTAGCCGCGGTAGCTCAGTGGTTAGTGCGTTGGACTGCGAGCCGAGAGGTCCCCGGTTCAAGCCTGGACTGGGGCTAACAACATCTCAAATTGGCTCAAAAAATAGAGCCAATTTGACAACATATTTTCGGAATCTGCGCTACAAATGCATACAATATTTGCTGCAACTTTTACTGCACCATGTCAAAATTGAAGTTTATCGGGCAGTGTAATCGTTGCTTTTAGGATAATGAAATTGACATAACTCATGCGGACACTGTTCGGTCCTGCATATCAATACCAAAATTAGATCCAGCGAATGCGGCATGTACCTTAAGAAATTCTATAAAATTTATTTTCGATATAATAACGAGATCAAGTTTTCTTCTCGTTGTCATTTCGAGAAACATTCTAAACAACTAAACAATAAAATCTTTATATATAACGAAATTGAATATAATAACGAGATTGAATTTTTTATCGAAGCCACATCGTTGTTCTTAAGGTTCCAAATTTTATTTTGAATTTCAAATGAATTTTCTTAATTACAAATGGTGTCTTTTGAATTTCAAATGAAATTTCTGAATTACAATTGATGTCTTTTGACTTTCAAATGGAATATTTGAATAAATGTTTTTTTAAATTTTTAATGGAATTTTTTAATCACAGTTGTTGTATTTTAAAATACAAATGGAATTTCTGAATTACAATTGATGTCTTTTGAATTCAAATGGAATTTCTAAATTACCATAGATTTCTTTTGAACACTTCTGAACTATATTTCTGAACTACAATTGATGTCTTTTGAATATAAGTTGAATATTTTATATATAACGAATTCGACTCAAATTCTGGAATCCCCGTATTGCCATCATCACTAGTTGTTGCTGAATAACCCAAAATCCGTTCCATTGCCCGCGACCTCATTTTGATATTGTTTCCCATGTGTAATAACTGCGTTTTCAGCGCACTTTTAACCAGTTTATTGACCCAAATACATACGGCGCTGTTTTAAGAATTATAATATTTTTATGACTTTTTTTCCTATTGTTATTTTTTTCTGCATTCAACAACTTTATTTAATCTCTAGCTGTTGTTGCTTTGCGTATTTATTTGTGCTGCCGTCGTCATTGTTGTTGTTGAGGTAAACATTTGAAATTATGTCAACGAACTCAGGGCAGCAGCGCAGCCGAACAGCCAAACAACAAATCATTAAATTGAAAATGTAGATAATAAATAAAAAATATTTATACATATATTAGACAATTATTTTATTATTAATATTGTATAAATATGAAAAAAAGTTAAAAAATTCAATTCAAATTGTAATATTAAAAATAAAATACGTAAATCTGAATAACAGAATTTTAATATGTGTTAATTAATTTTTAATAACAAAATTATATTTTTTAACACGATATTTTCCCATGTCTATATTACTCGAAATGCTGATGTTCGTTCAACTGCATACTAGGGATTCCAATCCCGGGATTTAAATAAAATCAAATGGTATTTTAAAAATTGAACTGCTACACAGACAAAAAAAAGTTCATACTATTTATAAACTTCTTCATCCATTTTATGAATTTGTCATTAAGATCAATAACTACACGCTGCAAAAAAGGGCTCTCCCAAACATCATTTTGCAGGCATTAAAATGTATGTTTGGAATTTTATGTAAACATAATATATAATTACCTGATAAATCATTTGTGAACAGGGTTGTATTGAGACTTAAACAGTGTTATAATGAGCTCTGATTTACATTATGATATCATCCCTTATGTATCCCCTTAAAATGGTGTATGTTCTAATAGAAACAGAAATATGACTACATCCTAACCAAATAAATATTTGAATAGAAACATAAATATGTTCAAAATAAAACATAATTTGGAACGACCTGAATATAAATATGTTTCCAGAGAAACATATCAGTAGTTTCAGTTCAATAAGTATGTTCTGATCGAGATTTAGCTAATGTTTGCATGAAAACATATCTAAATATTTTTGAAAATAATTCCTGAAAATAAAATAAAAATAAAAAATATATTTTTTTATTAAAAATCTTTAAACATGCACATGGAAATTTATAATATTTGAATTCATATAGAAATTTTTATATACTGCACTATTAAATTATATACTATTATATTATTTGTACTTTTTGTTACACAATTTGTATATTTTTTTAATTCACAAATGACAAAATTATTAGCTATACGAACACGTTTTCTCAACGAACAACAAAAGACACGTATGCAGAATATAGTGGTCACCGAGTATCAACTGCGTATACAAGAAGAATGATGCAAAAATACTTTTATTTACATCTAATTCAATTTTTTGTTTGTTTTCAAACATCAGTGTGTTTAAAAGGACCCAATACATACTTCAAACGATGACAAAAAGGACTTAGGTACAAAATGCTGCGCCACGTTGCCAACTTCATCTGCCGATAACTTACCGAATGAAGGAAAGCGTTGCAAACATACGTTATAATTAGATTTGAATATCATTATCTGTTTGTTTTGAAACATAGTTATAACCAAGTAAACTGCCAAGAAATAGTATATTCAAATGCAATTAAAATTTTATATTTGTATTGTAACATATTCAAACAAATCTTTTCTGTCCGTGTAATCAACTAATTCATCCCATTTATGAATCGTTCAATAACCATAATAAAAAAGTTGATAATGTTTAAGAACACATTCAAAGTATTTGTAAAAAAATCAGGGCTCTTTTAACTATTTAAAAATATATATTTTTTTATTTTCATATAGTGATATTCCATTTTAAATCGATTGAAAAATAAGCATTTTGCATGAATGTTCTCTCATACGCAACTAAAATCAAAATTTTGGACATCTAGCTTTTATTAGACCAAAATATATTGTGGGTTAAAAATGTAAAATGGTTTATCTCAATTGCGTTTATCTTAAATCTTACTCACAGAGGTACACCGAAAAAATACTGCATTAAAACAAATTGAAAATTTTTAAAATAAATACATATGGGCATTTCCTGGGATTCCGGACGGGACATTCGTACGCTTACTTACTTCCTTATTTGGCCATTACAACCCTTGGCCGCAGTAATTCTGCATTGAACGCGCTGGCGCCAGTTTTGCACTCCAAGTGTTGTCAGGTTGTCTCGCACGTGGTCGCTCCACCGGAGATTCGGACTCCCTCTCCTACGTTGACCACCACTAGGTACGGAATTGAACACATTTATTGCTGGAGCGCTTTCATCAATACGCTCGACATGTCCAACCCAGCGTAAGCGCAGGATCTTAATGCGCCTGACTATGTCAATGTCGGCGTAGATCTCATACAGCTCGTCGTTCCATCTGATTCTGTACTCGTTTTCCTCGCATATCGGGCCATAGATTTTCCGAAGAATCTTTTTCGAACGCTCCTAAAGCGCGCTCATCGGTGTTGGCAAGCGTCCATGCCTCAGCGCCATAGAGGAGGACTGGCATGATTAGCGACTTATAGAGCGTAATTTTTGTCCGTCGAGAGAGGGCTCTGCTCCTCAATTACCTACTGAGCCCAAAGAAACACCAACAAAAAAAATTATAGAATTCTATACGGTAGATAAAAAGTGATAAATACAATAGTGGGTGTTCCGGACGGGACAAAAATGGAAGCAAATATCGAGGTTAGTATGGATATTCAAAAAATCGGGGAATTTTGTGTATAAATGATTTTTTTGAAATATTTTTAAAAATATTTGAAATCATTTTCTTTCTTTGTATATTTACACTCTGTTCCTAAAGTTTATAGGTTTTTCATAATAAATCACAGAAAAATTACGGATGGAACATTCCGGACAGGACCAAAAATTCCGTATAGAAATTATCAGTACGATTTTTATTCTAAAAATACTTTTTGCGTACAATATATATTTTTTTTAATTATCTCTGAACATAGCTGAGACAATTGACTTTATTTTTGTTTATATACACAGAAAAAAAAATTTCATTAATGGAATGAACGCCGTTAATTGAGACACCGTTCATAATATATATTGAAAAAATCATTCTATTTATGAACTATTCTTCGTATATACGAATCGCACAATTTGAGCGAAATTTATATAATAATTGTTATGAATTGCGTTTATTCAGGGATTCATATGACTCAAAGCAGCACTGTCTCCATGTCACGTGCAATTCAGCCGAGCATAAAGGCGATACTAAAAAAAAACCAATCCCTTTAGTGGAATTGAAAATACAACACAAGAATTGAAAATACAACACAAAGTAGGTAGGTATTTGAGTATGTGTGTATAGTCGTATGTGCAACTTTTGACCATGCTATAAATAGATATTTTTATTTTACTGACCAATCAAAGCGCGTCATGCCGCATAACACGCAGTGATTATTTTGTCGCGACGCGTCGATAGTCGATGATAGCAGATACAATTCTAAGTTTTTATTATTCCTATGTCATTTTGTACAAATAGACCGAATCGTTTCCTTTGTTGTTTACAACTCCAAAGAAACGTGCGCCGCAGGTACTTTACATCACGCAACAACAAACAGCAGAAATATGCAGCAACAGCAAGGGTAGACATAAAATAAAATGTAAGTAGTTAAAAAAATAAATAAATTGAAAATAAATATTATGAAAGCGTTCATCAATATTATGAACTTATTCATTACGGTTTTATGAACGATTCATAAATTGAATGAATTTGGTCATTGGTTGAGTAATAATGAAAAATTCATAGAATTAATGAACAAATTCATAAATAGTATGACATTTTTTTTCTGTGTACACTTTCTTCCTAAAGTTTACATTTATTTCGTAATAAATCGCAGAATAATTCCGTATGGAAATTTGTACTTCGATTTTTGCTAAACATAATTTTGTATATGACAAAAAGTGATGTACTATTCAAATTTATAGATGTTTTCTAATTTTTAAAATTTTTTTTTTTGATATTTTTTATACTATAGTTTTACACTTTTGGTACTCAAAGTTCCGGACGGGACATCTTTTGTTTGAATTAAGGCCGATACAGTTTGCATGTGTAACGTGTTTCACCATTTTGTTTTTATTAAATTTAGAATTGAAAAAACTCTTTCAACGTTCGCTGACGTTCGCAATTCGCCGAGCTTTGACCCTGACCACCTTCGATTTGCTTCATATTTTAATATGTTGTTATTATTGGTCAATGAAGTTTAAATTTAATTTTTCAGACTTCTATCACACCCCTTCACCCCTTTTCAAACTCTAAAAACACGATATGTGCAGTTTTGCAAAAAACTTACTTTTTAAAATTCTGAAAAAATGTACATACATTTTTGACATTGAACAAAGACACTCTGATTTGGAGTAGTAAGAATTATTCTTCTCTTAACTTTGAAAATTCAGTTTTTTATACCCTACACTAAGAGTGAAAGGGTATATTCAGTTTCGTACGCCGTTTGTAACACCCTGAAAAAAGCATCTCCGGTATGGAAAAGTATATATATATATATTCTTGATCAGCATGACCTCCTGAGTCGATTTAGCGATGTCCGTCTGTCCTTCAGTCTGTCTGTTGAAATCACGATTACAGAAAAAGTTGAAGAGCTAGAGCAATGAAACTTTAGATTTAGATTACTTATATATCTAAGCTGTCTGAACAAAATTGGCATAATCGGTCTATTGTGACCTGCTAACCGACCACTTATGTTCAAATACCTCAAATAAAATTTACATCTACGAATCAATTTTACTGTATACGTGCTTATGTAAACTTTTTTGGTCAAATATATATTGACATTATGCTCAAATAAATGAAAAAAATATTTTCCCAAAAAATGACTTGTGGTTCCCAAAAAAAAATCGAAATTCGGTACACCTACCCATTTGTAAATATGGGTATCAAATGAAAGAAATTGCTTCAGGTATGGAAAGTTTGTAGTTATTTTCAGGATTCGAATACCCTGGTGACCTTTATACCACTTTGAAAGGCTTAGACCGACTATAATTTTGAAAATCCTAACTATCATAATAACACCTACTTTAAAATTTCCCATGTTATCTAACCTTCCCAACTGGTTAGTATATAGTATAGTATATCGCCATAATTTTGGATTGGTTTGAGTTACATCAATAAAAATTGGTATATAATCATATGTCTGCACTCCAGACTCTGGAGTACAAACCGTGTTACAAAAAATTGATTTTTATTGCCAACTGCCACGCCTAGCTGCCATATGACAGCTATAGTAAACACGCTTCTGAAATTAGAAGGTGTTATTATTGAATCTTTAATGGTTATGGAGATAAAAATTAGTAAAGTTGAGATATTTTCATGAAAAATCTTTCAAAAATTGTAAACAATCCAAAAGTTATCCGATTTTAAAATTTTTTTGTTTATGAAAACTTACATTGAGATCTTAATAAAATGTGATTATATCTTTTAGTTTTAAAGATATAGACTTGGGCATAATTTTTTTTTTTCATTTTTGAAGACATTACATATGTACATAGATTGTACATTTTATCATGAAATTAAAATACTAGTATGGGACTTAAGTTGTTTGGTAAATATAAAATTGTAAAGTCGATTTTTTTTTTGTTTTCCATTTTTTCAGTTTTTTTGGAATATTGGACTTATACGCCAATCTCTGTAATAATTTTTCTTCTTCAGAACACGTACTTTTGTTATATTTTTTTGATAGATAACATTAATGAGAATCTGGTAGCCGCGGTAGCTCAGTGGTTAGTCCGTTGGATTGCGAGCTCTCACCCGCCGTTCGGATTCGGCAATAAACTGTAGGTCCCACCACTTTGAGTACAAATATAACACGCACAGCTCAAAATTTTTGCGCCTCTACAGAAGGGCGCAAAATATTGAAAATTTTCAATAAAGCATAAAATTGTAAATGTGAATTATTTACAAAATGTTTGCGCCTCTACAGAAGGTCACAAAATAGAGAATGGCGCAAAATTTTCAAAACATCACAAAGTAGAAAAGACGCCTAATTAACAGAAATGTTGCGCATTTCTAAAAGAGCGCAAAATAGAGAGAATCGCGCTAAATTTTCAAAAGAAAAACACAACATTGAAAAATTAGCTTAATATACAGAGTTTTTTCGCCATTTGTAAATATGTTTCTTTTCCATTTTGTGTTTGTTTTGATAATTTCGATAAAATTCGGAAAGTTATGCGCTGTTTTTTTTTTTATAATATTAACCAACGCTCAGGGGATGCCCCCTATTCATGCAATGCACAGTGTAGATCGAAGAAAGGATAATAGGTTATTGGGAGGGAGGGAAGATGGAGTAGTGTCGGTGGATGTTTGTTTTGAACTTGCCAATATCAAAAATGTCAGGAAAAACCGACGCAGGGAGATTGTTCCACAAACTTATCGTGCGGCTGAAAAACGAATTATCTCTGTAATGCGTAGTTCTGTTGAAAACCGAGTGGACTACGAAGTGGTGGGATTGGTTCGATGACCGAGTAGAACGAGAGAATACACGACCTGGTATAATTATGCAACTTTTAAAATAAACTTTAAATTAAAATCAGCTTTTGGACATTTTAATCTTTGTTAAAATTGTTCAAAATAGCGGGTACACTTTTATTTTTAAGTTGACTTTAAATTGTCTACGGATATGCGCAATTGTATTTTGACAAAGATTTTGAAGAATGCACAATTCGAGTTTTAAATATTTTGAGTTACATATCAAAATATCCCAAGACAAAATTTTTGGAAGGGTCGCGGCAGTTTAGAAACATTATTTCGACATATTTTAAACAGAGAAAGGCGGAGTTTGTATCACAAGCTGTCTATTTTCTGCCCGATCCCAAAATATGCCGTGAATCTGCCATTAAAATTCCACAAAATTTTACAACCTGATATACACTTCCCAAAATATTCCATTTATCTGTGTGTTGGCCGGAAATATGCCCTAAATATTCCTGAAAATTACATAAATTTTATCTCGGGGTATCAATGTTAAATCGAATGTCAACATTATAGGCGCATAACCATAGACAATTTTAGTCAACTTTAATAATAAATTCGACTTTTTTGAACATTTTTGTATAGAATAAATTATCAAAAAGATGATTTTAAATTTAATTTTGACTTTAAATTGTCTATACTAATGCGCCAGAGATTTTAGAATATATACATATTTTTATACCCTACACCAATGAGGTACAGGGTATATTAAGTTTGTGCAGATATTGTAACGCCCCTTAGGAAGCGTGTCCGGTATGGAAAAGTATATATATTCTTGATCAGCATCACTACCCGAGTCCGTTTAGCCATGTCCGTCTGTCTGTCTGTCCGTCTTGCTGTCCGAATACAGAAAAACTTGAGAAATACTGATCAGAATGCGATGAAATTTCGTCTGAATAGGAACTGAGTTTGAAAATGAGCCAAATCCATCAACGGACACGCCCACCCCTCATACAAGTCACTTTTATATAACTCTTTAGGAACTAATAACTCGAAAAGTATACAAGATATAGTTATAAAATTTAAAACATATTGTTGTAATTTACCTTAAAATATGTGATCCAAAAATGGGTCCACATTTTTTTTTTTTTTTCATTATTTCCCGGGTTTTCATAGTGGAAAATTGAACCGTAAATTATTAAAATCAAATCTATGAAATATTAGTCTTATTAAATTTTGAATATAGGCGTGGTCCGCCCAATTATATTTTTCTATTTTTTTTTAATAGTTTTTTATACTTTAAATCAATTTTTTAAATTATGGGGATATATGACGTAAATTTCGGATATATGAATAATATTCTGAGGGTGGGGAGGTTCAGCATAATTAAAAACTTCAAAATTAAGGTATGCAATTAAATATCCCACATTAATATCTCCACCAAAGGTGTAGGGTATTCCATAGTCGGGCCCGACCGACTATAAAAGTCCGCCCCATGTGAGCGAACTTACCCATGTGACCTAACTTTCCCAACTCGTTTTCGTTTATTTTATGCCACATTTAAAGTTCTGAAGTGGTATCTGTTTATTGTTTCTTGCTTGTTTTGTATATCTTCGTTGTAAAACAATAATACAATAACAAGTCCAAATAGCATTTTTGAAAATTCGATAAAAGTTCGACAATTCATATTTTTAGAAGTGTTGGTGTATTTTTCATAATTAAAAATCAAATATTCACAAAATATAGTTTTCAAGTATGTCCAATCGGCACTGCGCTATAAGGTTATGATTGTTTAAAATCATAATTGAAGAAGTTATTTGCAAATAAAAACCAGTTGGGAAGGTTAGATCACATGGGAAATTTTAAAGTAGGTGTAATTATGATAGTTAGGATTAACAAAATTATAGTCGGTCTAAGCCGACTATAAATACCCTACACATATGTGTGGTTACCATTCAAAGTGATATATAGGTCACCAGGGTATACGAATCCTGAAAATAACTACAAACATTCAATCGCTGAAGAATTTCCCTTCATTTGATACTCATATTTACAAATGGGTAGGTGTACCGAATTTCGAATTTTTTTTTGTGAACCACAAGTCTTTTCGCCGGAAAACATTATTATCGTGTATTTGAGCATGATATCAATATATGTTTGACCAAAAAAGTTTACATAAGCACGTATACATAAAAATTGATCTTTATATGTACATTTTATATGAGGTATTTGAACATAAGTGGTCGGATCATAGGTCACAATAGACCGATCTCGCCAATTTTTTCGCACATACAGCGTAGGTATATTAGTAATCTAAGTTATAAGTTTCATTTATCTAGCTCTTCAATTTTAAAAGTAGTAGGGATTTCAACAGACAGACAGACAGACAGACGGACAGACGGACATCGCTAAATCGACTCAGGAGGTCATGCTGATCAAGAATACATATACTTTTCCATACCGGAGATGTTTCCTTCTGGGTGTTACAAACGGCGTACCAAACTGAATATACCCTTTCACTCTTAGTGTAGGGTATAAAAAAGTGTTTACATGAAGATAAAAATATTAACCAGAAATCCTTGTTTCCCTCTTCAACAACATTTTAGTTATCCGTACTACTTTAGATACCCCTTGAAGACTTGAAAAATCTGAAAATTTATCTTTTTTTCACCTGAAATTAAATTTAAAATTTCTACTTAGGGATTGCTGCTTATGGATTTTTGCCTCTATAATTTTAGTTCAAAATTTATGTAGTGATTTTTAATCATTTTTTCTTTAAAACTAGTTAACTTAGAAAAACCACGATTATTCGATTATAAAGGTAACAAATGTAAATACAATAAAATCAGTTTTTGAAAAATATATTAATTTTTAAGAGAGAGTTCCAGAAAATACATCCGCGTATACTGTAAGGTACCCAATGTTCATCACTATATTTTATTCTATGTTTTTAATTGTCAAAAGAGTTATGTCAAATCTATGTCAGAATGATAAATGTCAAACTAGGATTAAGTATAAATAGACAGTTTTTATAATAATAAAACCAATCATCACTGAACAGCCAACTAATCGGAATCTTCTTTTGATTAAGCCAAATCATCGGCTAAAAACATTATAATTGCCTTGGCGCTTTTTAGTGCCGGCATCCAATCCTAAGGCCAGTGGCGTTTATAAGCGCCGGCAATTAAATCAGGCAGGACCTAAACACGTAAATTATTTATTTAACGTCCGCCCCAAAGATCCATCATTACATGGCGATCTTGCCAAATTTGGCGAAAAATTTTATGCCCACTGTGGCACCAAAGGAGGAGAACATGCCAAGCGCACCAGCAAGCGACGTCCCGCGCTACACCGCTGCACCAATTTCTGAACAAAACGCAGCTGATCACGCAAATACAGCGCCAAAACAAAAAAAGACGAAAAACGAGCAGAAACAACTCAGCAACAAAACAAATAAATAAACATAATAAGCAGAATAAATAAAAACACATTTATTTTCACATATATGTATGAATTATATTTGTATATTCAATACACAATGAAAAGTTACACAAATTAAATTTTTTTTAAACGATAAACTAAACTAAACAGCAGCAGAAAAAACAAAATAATAACGTAAAGCTACATGCAAGGCTTAGACATCAAACGTCAAAACTGTCATATAGCGAAAAGCACAGGGTGCACACAAAAATAAATTAAAAGTCATTTTTACATATAAACAAAATAAAAATAAAATGAATATGAAAAAGAAATATATAAAATAAAATATAAAATAAATTTAAATAAATATATATATAAAAATATATTTAAAAAAAAATATATTTAAAAAAAAAAAAAAAAAAAAAACAAATATAATAGAAATAAAAAACATGCAATTTTGAAATGAAAGTGAATGAACTCATAACAACTACATTATGTAGCCATAATTACCATTTAAATTGTTTTAATGATAATTATTTAGAATCGCAAACATGTCCCACTTGTAATAAATACATAATGGTGTGATTCAGCGAGAGCGAAAAACAATAAAAATAATAATAACAAAATATATATGTATATGTATATAAATATATATATATATATATATATATATATATATATATATATATATATATATATATATATATATTTGCGATTCTAAATAATTATCATTAAAACAATTTAAATGGTAATTATGGCTACATAATGTAGTTGTTATGAGTTCATTCACTTTCATTTCAAAATTGCATGTTTTTTATTTCTATTATATTTGTTTTTTTTTGTTTTTTTTTTTTAAATATATTTTTTTTTAAATATATTTTTATATATATATTTTTTTAAATTTATTTTATATTTTATTTTATATATTTCTTTTTCATATTCATTTTATTTTTATTTTGTTTATATGTAAAAATGACTTTTAATTTATTTTTGTGTTCACCCTGTGCTTTTCGCTATATGACAGTTTTGACGTTTGATGTCTAAGCCTTGCATGTAGCTTTACGTTATTATTTTGTTTTTTCTGCTGCTGTTTAGTTTAGTTTATCGTTTAAAAAAAATTTAATTCGTGTAACTTTTCATTGTGTATTGAATATACAAATATAATTCATACATATATGTGAAAATAAATGTGTTTTTATTTATTCTGCTTATTATGTTTATTTATTTGTTTTGTTGCTGAGTTGTTTCTGCTCGTTTTTCGTCTTTTTTTGTTTTGGCGCTGTATTTGCGTGATCAGCTGCGTTTTGTTCAGAAATTGGTGCAGCGGTGTAGCGCGGGACGTCGCTTGCTGGTGCGCTTGGCACGTTCTCCTCCTTTGGTGCCACAGTGGGCATAAAATTTTTCGCCAAATTTGGCAAGATCGCCATGTAATGATGGATCTTTGGGGCGGACGTTAAATAAATAATTTACGTGTTTAGGTCCTGCCTGATTTAATTGCCGGCGCTTATAAACGCCACTGGCCTAAGGATTGGATGCCGGCACTAAAAAGCGCCAAGGCAATTATAATGTTTTTAGCCGATGATTTGGCTTAATCAAAAGAAGATTCCGATTAGTTGGCTGTTCAGTGATGATTGGTTTTATTATTATAAAAACTGTCTATTTATACTTAATCCTAGTTTGACATTTATCATTTTGACATAGATTTGACATAACTCTTTTGACAATTAAAAACATAGAATAAAATATAGTGATGTACATTGGGTACCTTACAGTATACGCGGATGTATTTTCTGGAACTCTCTCTTAAAAATTAATATATTTTTCAAAAACTGATTTTATTGTATTTACATTTGTTGCCTATATAATCGAATAATCGTGGTTTTTCTAAGTTAACTAGTTTTAAAGAAAAAATGATTAAAAATCACTACATAAATTTTGAACTAAAATTATAGAGGCAAAAATCCATAAGCAGCAATCCCTAAGTAGAAATTTTAAATTTAATTTCAGGTGAAAAAAAGATAAATTTTCAGATTTTTCAAGTCTTCAAGGGGTATCTAAAGTAGTACGGATAACTAAAATGTTGTTGAAGAGGGAAACAAGGATTTCTGGTTAATATTTTTATTTTCATGTAAACACTTTTTTTTTTATTTGCAAATAACTTCTTCAATTATGATTTTAAACAATCATAACCTTACAGCGCAGTGCCGATTGGACATACTTGAAAACTATATTTTGTGAATATTTGATTTTTAATTATGAAAAATACACCAACACTTCTAAAACTATGAATTGTCGAACTTTTATCGAATTTTCAAAAATGCTATTTGGACTTGTTATTGTATTATTGTTTTACAACGAAGATATACAAAACAAGCAAGAAACAATAAACAGATACCACTTCAGAACTTTAAATGTGGCATAAAATAAACGAAAACGAGTTGGGAAAGTTAGGTCACATGGGTAAGTTCGCTCACATGGGGCGGACTTTTATAGTCGGTCGGGCCCGACTATGGAATACCCTACACCTTTGGTGGAGATATTAATGTGGGATATTTAATTGCATACCTTAATTTTGAAGTTTTTAATTATGCTGAACCTCCCCACCCTCAGAATATTATTCATATATCCGAAATTTACGTCATATATCCCCATAATTTAAAAAATTGATTTAAAGTATAAAAAACTATTAAAAAAAAATAGAAAAATATAATTGGGCGGACCACGCCTATATTCAAAATTTAATAAGACTAATATTTCATAGATTTGATTTTAATAATTTACGGTTCAATTTTCCACTATGAAAACCCGGGAAATAATGAAAAAAAAAAAAAAATGTGGACCCATTTTTGGATCACATATTTTAAGGTAAATTACAACAATATGTTTTAAATTTTATAACTATATCTTGTATACTTTTCGAGTTATTAGTTCCTAAAGAGTTATATAAAAGTGACTTGTATGAGGGGTGGGCGTGTCCGTTGATGGATTTGGCTCATTTTCAAACTCAGTTCCTATTCAGACGAAATTTCATCGCATTCTGATCAGTATTTCTCAAGTTTTTCTGTATTCGGACAGCAAGACGGACAGACAGACAGACGGACATGGCTAAACGGACTCGGGTAGTGATGCTGATCAAGAATATATATACTTTTCCATACCGGACACGCTTCCTAAGGGGCGTTACAATATCTGCACAAACTTAATATACCCTGTACCTCATTGGTGTAGGGTATAAAAATATGTATATATTCTAAAATCTCTGGCGCATTAGTATAGACAATTTAAAGTCAAAATTAAATTTAAAATCATCTTTTTGATAATTTATTCTATACAAAAATTTTCAAAAAAGTCGAATTTATTATTAAAGTTGACTAAAATTGTCTATGGTTATGCGCCTATAATGTTGACATTCGATTTAACATTGATACCCCGAGATAAAATTTATGTAATTTTCAGGAATATTTAGGGCATATTTCCGGCCAACACACAGATAAATGGAATATTTTGGGAAGTGTATAGCAGGTTGTAAAATTTTGTGGAATTTTAATGGCAGATTCACGGCATATGTTGGGATCGGGCAGAAAACAGACAGCTTGTGATACAAACTCCGCCTTTCTCTGTTTAAAATATGTCGAAATAATGTTTCTAAACTGCCGCGACCCTGCCAAAAATTTTGTCTTGGGATATTTTGATATGTAACTCAAAAAATTTAAAACTCGAATTGTGCGTTCTTCAAAATCTTTGTCAAAATAAATGGCGCATATCCGTAGACAATTTAAAGTCAACATAAAAATAAAAGTGTACCCTCTATTTTTAAGAAAGATTATAATAGAAATAAAAAACATGCAATTTTGAAATGAAAGTGAATGAACTCATAACAACTACATTATGTAGCCATAATTACCATTTAAATTGTTTTAATGATAATTATTTAGAATCGCAAACTTGTCCCACTTGTAATAAATACATAATGGTGTGGTTCAGCGAGAGCGAAAAACAATAAAAATAATAATAACAAAATATATATGTATATGTATATAAATATATATATATATATATATATATATATATATATATATATATATATATATATATATATATAATTATACACAAAAACTAATAACTACAATATGAAAACAAAAATTAAAAATTTACATAGATCTCTTTTAAATTTTAAGCTTTGCATTATATAAAATCAAATTATAATATTTAATTAATATCAAAATATAAAATGAATGGAATCCATAAGAGAATATTTGTTAGAGTTAAAGAAACTCGAGAGTAATTTAAAAAAGAGCAAGAATAGAGAGAGAAATGAATTAATAAAAAATTAGAAAGATTTAAAATTTTAGAAGAAAATTTAAATAAGATCAGTGGGAAAACTGATGATAAAGATTATATAGCTCATAAAGCTGATATTTTAAAACAGCTTAGGGTTTTAAAAGAGAAAATAAAAAGTTTACTCTTAAGAGAAGATTCAAAAAGAGTTAACATTTAAACTGAGTGTGATTTAGATTTATCCACCGTTTGGAAAGAAGAAAAATTGAAAAAAATGGCTCACTTCGATATATCTATGGTAGGTAAAAACCTACAAATTTTTAAAGGCGCATTTAAATATTTAGATGATTTTATCATACAGGCGGAGCTATTGCATGATTTATTGGTTGATGATACACCATTATTCATTAAGTTCGTCTACAATTTTAAACTAACAGCTCAAGTCCGTAGCATTTTGGGTCATTCTAATAGACCTACAACATTTTCAGATTTTAAAAAATTGTTGGAAAACGCATATCCTAATTCAAAAACTTTGCAACAAGTTTTAACAGAATTTGGTACAATAAAACAAACCAATAAAAATATTTCAGATTTTATAGAGAAAATCGTAGAGCTTACAGAACAATTTAGCGCATTTGAATTAAAAACGTTATCGAGTCTTACACAAGAAGTAAAAGAAGCAGTGTATAAAGTTAGCGATAGTATGGCTTTAAATGTTTTTATGAAAGGAGTAAATATAGAATTCCAACAGCTTTTGCTTGCAAATGTACCGAACACATTTAAAGAAGCGGTCGAAACAAACAGCTGAAAGAAGTTTGGGAAAATAAAAATATTTTTAAAATACGAAACAGAGGAGATAGATTTAATAATGTAAATTTCAGAGGAGGTAGAGGTTAATTTAATGGATAGTAGGCAAATGAATAACAATAATTTCAGGTATCAAAATAATAATAACAATTATAAAAACAATTATAATAACAACTTCAGAAATAATAATTTTAGAAACAACAACAATCATAACAAAAATAATTCATATAGCAGCGTCGGATTTAATAATAATCCGGATAGGGGACGCAGTAATGCGAATCAAAATAGTAACAACAATTTCAACAGAGGTAAAAATAATACATATAGGTCATATTTTTACACTAACGACCAGGGAAACTTCGAAGGCCGGGTAGCAGAAGACGTTTTCCAGAGAGGCCACCACCAAAATTAAGAATATTTAAAATATCGGAGAATTTAAACAATTATATAATATTAAAATGTAAAACCAATAATGAAGAGTTAACATTTTTAATAGACACAGGAGCGGATGTCTCTGTGTGCAAAATAAAAAATGACTCAAATATTTATACAGGAGAGGTGTCCAAATTAACTGGAATAACGAGAGAAGCTATAGAATGTTTAGGTACAGCAAATTTGAATTTGTCAATTATGACAGAAAGTATTCAACATATTTTTCATATAGTTGATAATGATTTTCCAATCACAACTGATGGAATTTTAGGGCGCGATATTTTAGCAAAGTTTATGTGTCGAATAGATTATGAGACATATAAATAACCAAGTGTTTATTTTACCAATGATTTCAAAACAATTATATACAACAAATATTATTATACCAGCAAGGTCAGAATAAATTGTGCCTCTTAATATTAATACAAATGAAGACAGTATAGTATTAAGTGAAGAAATATCGAAAGGCATATTTTTAGAAAACAGCTTAATACCATCAAAAGGAGTAGCACATGTAAAAGTATTAAATACCACTGATACTGATTTAATTTGAAAAAGTCTCGATTGTAAAGTACAACCTTTAAAAAATTATAATATTTTTTCTTACAATGAAATAAATAGAAAAAATGAGAACAGACTACATACTCTATTGGAGAATTTAGACATAGGTAGTAGCGATCCAGTTGCAAAAAATTCATTAATTAATATTTTTAAAGAATATCAGGATATTTTTCATCTCTCTGGAGAGAAACTTAGTGTAAATAATTTTTACACACAACAAATACAAACAACAGATTTAACACCCGTTGATATAAAAAATTATAGACTATCGCAAAAGCAAATGAAAGAGATAAATGAGCAAGTCAATCAATTATTAGACGACGACATTATTGAGCATTCGGTAAGTCCGTACAACTCACCATTGCTCGTAGTACCCAAGAAATCAACTACTATATCATTGTTTTTGGATGTAGTTTGAAACATCACAATGATAATTTAACAAAAGTATTTCATAGATTGAGAAAATTTAATTTAAAACTAAATGCGAATAAATGCAGTTTCTTAAAGGCTGAGGTCGTATATCTCGGTCATCTTTTAACTAATAATGGAATCAAAACTGATCCAGCTAAAAACAATGTAATAAAAAATTATCCAATCCCTAAAAATACAGATGAAGTAAGGAGATTTGTGGCTTTTTGTAATTATTACAGACGTTTTATTCCAACTTTGCAGATATAGCAAACATTTTAAACGCTCTTTTAAAGAAAAACATGAAGTTTGTTTGGGACAAAAATTGTCAAGAATCATTCAATACATTAAAATCACAACTTATCAATCCACCAATTTTACAATATCCAGATTTTACCAAACCATTTGTGCTAACCACAGATGCGTCTAATTATGCATTAGGAGCAGTATTGTCACAAGGTGACGTTGGTTACGATTTACCAATTTCATACGCAAGCAAGTCACTATCGAAGCATGACTTGAAAAAACCAATAATAGAGAAGGAACTTTTAGCTATCCACTGGGGAATAAATTTCTTTAGACCATACCTCTATGTTAGAAAATTTTCTGTAATCACAGACCATAGACCATTAGTATCACTTTTCTCGCATAGGAATCCGTCATCAAAAATGACTAGAATCAGATTGGATTTATGTGATTACGATTTTGAGATTATATATAAGAAAGGAAAGATGAACACCAATGCAGATGCATAGTCAAGGATAGTACTTAATAGCGAACCATTAAAAGCAATGATACCGGAAATGAAACTAGAAATGATGTAATTTTAGCAGTTACTAGAAATATGCATAAAAAATTGCATTCAGACAGGAATGACAACAACGAAATTAAGGAGTGCATATCCGAGCAAAAGCTTGATCAACTTTTCATATGGGATTGTACATCCATAGCAGACTTGAAAAATATAAGAAAACTAAGGTTTTTACCACACGGTTCTGGAAGATGTAGCATTGAAGTTAATAATTATGAAGTAGTAGCAAGATATAGCGAAAATCCACTCTGCACACAGCTGACTTTGGAGAAACTATCATCAAAAATGCAAAATTTAAAAATATACGCATTAGCTTTAAACAAGAAAGATATAATATTTGAATATATGGCCATAGAAGAATTTAAAACAATATTTAACAAGTTGCAACAAGAGAGAAATAATTTAAAGATATTAATGTATGAGGAACCAAGAAGAATTTTATGCAAAGAAACACAGGAAAAATTAATTAAAGAGTATCATAATTCTACATACGGAGGTCATTTTTAAAATTAAAACAGAGATATATATGGAAATATATGAGTAAAATGATAAAAAATATGTACTTAATTGCGAACAATGTAAGATAAATAAACAAACGAAACATACAAAAGAGAAATTCACTTTAACAGACATGCCAGGAACAAGTTTTGAAGTAGTATCGATAGATACCGTAGGTCCTTTATGATTGTCGAAACATTATAGATATGTACTTACGATACAATGTGAATTAACCAAATATGTAGTAGCATGTCCAATGGAGACAAAATATGCAAAAACTGTAGCTAAAACTTTAGTAGAACAGTTTATATTAACATATGGCAATTTTAAAATTTTAAAATCGGATAGAGGTACAGAGTTTACCAACCAATTAATGTCTGAAATATGTAACCTATTAGATATTGAACAGATCTTTTGTGCTCCGTATCATCATAAGACTTTGGGCTCGGTAGAAAGAAATCATAGGGTACTTAATGAATTTTTATTAAATTTTTGTAAAGATGATGAATGGGACTATTGGATTTCCTATTACTCTTTCGCATACAATAATACTCCGCATGTAGATACAAATTACTCGCCTTATGACCTAGTTTTTGGAAAACTACCATATTTGCCAAACGATAAAATTAATAAAGAGAAAATAGCGTACAATATAGATTATTATGCACAAGAATTAAAACATAGATTGAAATTTTCATTTGAGAAAAAAAAAGTAGTAGAAGAGGTAAAAAAGAAAAGAATAGAGAAAAATCATGAATTAGAAATTTAAGGTAAATTAAAAAAATATCACAACAACATGTTAAAGAAAATATATATATATATATATATATATATATATATATATATATATATATATATATATATATATATATATATATATATATATATATACATATATATATATATATATATATATATATATATATATATATACATATATATATATATATATATATATATATATATATTGTTAGTTTTAAGCTCAACAAACATTGTTAGTTTTAAGTTTAAAAATTATTATTTTTGATTGAATTATAAAAATTATAATTTTTCACTTCAGGGTGAGGGTGTAAGGTACCCAATGTACATCACTATATTTTATTCTATGATTTTAATTGTCAAAACAGTTATGTCAAATCTATGTCAAAATGATAAATGTCAAACTAGGATTAAGTATAAATAGACAGTTTTTATAATAATAAAACCAATCATCACTGAACAGCCAACTAAACGGCATCTTCTTTTGATTAAGCCAAATCATCGGCTAAAACCTTATGATTGCCTTGGCGCTTTTTAGTGCCTCCATCCCAATCCTTAGGTCAGTGGCGTTTATAAGCGCCGGCAATTAAATCAGGCAGGACTTAAACACGTAAATTATTTATTTAACGTCCGCCCCAAAGATCCATCATTACAATACCATTTAATTATTTTTCATTTTTATTATACCCTACACCTATGAGGTACAGGGTATATTAACTTTGTGCATATATTGTAACGCCCCTTAGGAGGCATGCCCGGTATGGAAAAGTATATATATATTCTTGATCAGCATCACCACCCGAGTCCGTTTAGCCATGTCCGTCTGTCTGTCTGTCTTGCTGTCTTGCTGTCTTGCTGTCTTGCTGTCTTGCTGTCTTGCTGTCTTGCTGTCCTGCTGTGCTGCTGTCTTGCTGTCCGTATACACGATAACTTGAGAAATACTGCTTAGAATGCGATAAAATTTCTTTTCAATACATTTTAGCCAAAAGTTAGTTTTGTCAATGTAAATGAGCCAAATTGGTCAACGGACACGCCCACCTCCCATACAAGTCACCTTTACATAACTCTTTTTAAACCAATAACTCGAAAAGTATTCAAGAAATACATATAAAATTGAAAATGTATTGTAAGAATTCACCTAAAAATATGTGATCCAAAAATGGGCGTGATACGCCCACATTTGATTTTTTTATTACATCTCACTTTTTCATGGTGGACATTTTATTCGCAAATTATTGAAAACAAAATTATGAAATTTTAGCCTTAAATCTCTACATATGTTTTAAAAGTGGGCGTGATTAGCCCACATTTATTTTTCTACATGTTTCAATATTTTTTGATTTTTTTTTTACTTTTAGATCAATTTTTTAAATTAATGGTATATACGTCGTCAGACATTTCATATGTAAATAATATTCTGAGTGTAAAAGTGTTCAGCACAATTACGAACTTTAAAGGTAAATTTCCCACATTAATATTCACATCAAAGTGTAGGGTATTCCATAGTCGGGACCGACCGACTATAAAAGTCCGTCCCATGTGACCGAACTTACCCATGTGACCTAACTTTCCCAACTCGTTCATTCAGATCATGTATTTTCAAATCATAAATATATTGTGGAACATTCCCGGCCGAAAATAATGACTCTCAATATTTCTGAAGCTGCCAAGCTTCCTCATCAGCGGACTTCTGCACAATTTCTGCATAGCAGAGCCTACACAGAAAAAAAAGTTCATACTATTTATGAATTTGTTCATCAATTTTATGAATTTTTCATTACGACTTAACCAATGACCAAATTCATCCAATTTATAAATCGTTCATAAAACCGTAATGTAAAAGTTCATAATATTGATGAACGCTTTTATAATATTTATGAAAAAATTCATGATATTTATGAACTTTTAAACTATTTAAAAATAAAAAATACAATTTTTAATTTTCTTGTATTTTTTTATTATATTTTTTTATATTTTTTTTATTTTATTATTTATTTTTTTAACTAATTAAATATTATTGTTACTCTTGCTGTTGCTGCCTATTGCTACTGTTTGTTGTTGATCACTGTTGTATACCTGCGGCGCACGTTTCTTTGGAGTTGTAAACAACAAAAGAAACGATTTGCTTATAAGTAAGAAATGACATACGCATAGTAGTGAAAAAATTCACTGCCCATCAGGGTTCACACTATTCCGCAGTGTAAAAGTAGCAAATCATGATTAAAAAGGTACTTGTGAGCAAAATTTAGCAGAATTTCTTTTTTTTTCCCAAATACAGTTGGTTTCGCTGCCACATTTATCAAATATCTGTTAAATTCTATTTCTACAGAGCCAATATTTTCGGCAGCGACGCCAGCAAACTCGTTAGAATACTCTATTTAATAAATACTCTCTGCCCAAACGTAGAGCCAATTATTAAGAAATTTCTAAAATGGAGAAAAATACAAATTCGGGATCTAACTGGAGTATGTTGCACTTACAAAAAATTTATTTGAAATGAAATATGTATTTTTCTTAATTATTTTAAATTGTAAATTTAGCCCACTGTAACTCAGGATATAGTTGTAAAAATGTGTAAATATCAAAATTAAAAATGTAAATAAATTTATATATTATAGAAAATTTAAATATTATAGAAATCTGTTATGAAGCGATTTCTATAATTTAAAAAGTTTTTTTTAGTTAAATATATTTTTGCTTATATTTACAGCTGATAAATATAAAAACCTGAAACGTACAAGATTTCATAAAAATTTACTAACATTTCTCGGAAATGTATCAGAAAAAACTGCTGCTGTAGTAGGTAGTAGAATCTATCAATTTAAAATGAAAAGTAGCAGATCTGCTCCGATCGGAGCAGAATGTGAACACTGTTGCCCATCATACGGCATGACGCGTCAGCCAAATAAAAATATCTATTTATAGAATGGTCGAAATGGCTGCAGTTGCACACATACGATCATACACAAATACTCAAATACCTACCTACCTACTTTGTGTTGTATTTTCTATACTCGTTTTTGTGGACTGTTTTTTTTATTTTTCAGTATCGCCTTTACACTCGGCTGAATTCCACGTGACGTAGAGGCTGCGCTGCTTTGCCTCAAAAAATTAATATGAATACCTCAATGAACGCAATTCATAACAATTACGAACGTGTTTATTATAAATATCAATTTCGCTTAAATTGTGCGATTCGTATATACGAAGAATTGTTCATAAATAGAATGATTTTTTCCATATATATTATGAACGGTGTCTCAATTATCGGCATTTATGAACAAAATTTTGTCTGTGTATAAGAACATTTTGTGCAATGAACTAAATGCGAATTTTTGTTCATGCACAAAATAACCAGGCAAATTCGAAAATTTTCATCGGAAACAAATTGTAATGATGGATCTTTGGGCCGGACGTCTTCTATTCAAGGTGCCGATTGTTTGGCTGTTCAGTGTTTGGCTGTTCAGTAAATTTATTATTATAAAAACTTTCTATTTATACTTAATCCTAGTTTGACATTTATCATTTTGATATAGATTTGACATAACTCTTTTGACAATTAAAAACATAGAATAAAATATAGTGATGTACATTGGGTACCTTACACCCGTTCGTAACATCTTGCCCAAATTTCAACACTCTACGAATATTGGAAGACGGTCCTACACGGGAATATGTGTTGGCAGTCACCGAACAAATCTTCAAAATTTGTATTGTCCTATCGCGATGATAACTATATGTAATGATAGTATAAATAAATTCAGTAATTTACATATGACCATTTTGTCCTGAGTTTGTATATTGAGGACATTAAGGACATAACAATATGAAATACGCAAGTAACAAATAAATGTATATGTTCTGATACACTTCGTCAATTTCATCAATATTTATATATTAAGCATCTGGAATGCTGAATATTGGCCAATATCTTTATTTTGAGCTGTTTTGACACACTTACAAATTTCATCCAATTCTGAGAAAGTCCTGGATAATTTTTTTTTTTTTTTTTTTGATTTGTTTGGAGTGACTCATTTGAGTTAATTTAAATAATTTAATTAAATATTGCAACTGGTGTACGAAAGTGGTATATCAAATTAAAGGTAAATCATTAGATCTTTTGTTTATTATATAAAAACTATACATTATGAATATAATATTTTTAGTAAATTAGACATAAAATAAAAATAGAAACATTTTTGTTCTAAAAGCGCTATATCTTTATTAATATCAGACCAATTTGTATTATATTTCATTAGAAAGTAAATTAAAAAAGCTTTAATTTAATATATATATTGATGAAATTGACGAGGTGTATCAAAACATATACATTTTTTTGTATCTTGTTTATTATATATTGAAAGGTCCTTAATGTCCTTCATATACAAACACAGGACATAATGACCATATGTAACTTACTGAATTTATTTATGCTATCATTACATATAGTTATCATCACGATATGACAATACAAATTTTGATGATTTGTTCGGAGATCGCCAACACATGTGACCGTGTAGCACCGTCTTCCAATAATCGTAGGGGGTTGAAATTTGGGCAAGATGTTACGAACGGTACTTCCTCACATAATCTGAGGTACGTTGACTTATAGTTCAAAAAAACGGAATTTGAACCACCCTAATATATATACATATATATATGTTTTTATTTTTTTTATTTAAATTTTTTTAATTTATTATAATCCGTTTCGTTAACATGTTGTTGTGATACTTTTTTAATTTACCTCGAATTTCTAATACTGAGTTTACTCCCTCTCTTTTAATTACTTTAAATGGTCCGCGATATGGTGATTGATTTTTACTAGTACTTATTCTCCTACCTCTAATATGAGTGGATTTGTAATATGATTTTTCTCTATTCGTTTCTTTTTTACCTCTTCTATTAATTTTTTTATTTTCTCAAATGAAAATTTCAATCTATGTTCTAATTCTTATGTATAATAATCTATGTTGTACGTTATTTTCTCTTTATTAATTTTCTCGTTTTCCAAAAACTAGCTCATAAGGCGAGTAATTTGTATCTACATGCGGAGTATTATTGTATGCGAAAGAGTAATAGGGGATCCAATATTCCCATTCATCATCTTTACAACAATTTAATAAAAATTCATTAAGTACCCTATGATTTCTTTCTATCGAGCCCAAAGTCTCATGATGATACGGAGCACTAAAGATCTGTTCAATATCTAATAGGTTACATCCCAGTATACAATGACTCGGAGCCTCCAGTTTATCGAACAATTCTCAAAGTGGCTTCGAGAAAAAAATCGATCTCGTTATTATATTAAAACTAATTTTTAATGATTTTTGTATTCAATTGTTTAGAAGTTTTCTGAAATGTCTACGAAAAAAACATTGATCTCGTTGTTATATCGAAACTAATTTTTAAAGATTTTCGCATTCAGTTGTATCTCCTTTCAGGTACATGCCTGCTTTTGTCTGCTGGATCCGAACAGTTGAAACACCCTTTTGCGTTCAAGTAATGTCAGTGTCCGCAAGAATTAGGTCAATTTCATTATAAAAGCAACGATTTTCATTTCTTTGTTAATAAATGTTAGAACTCATGATTGCGACTCTTTTACGATTTTAAAAATAAGGTCACCAGGTGTCCAGTGACCTTTTCTTTATGGCTGTATTTACTTTTGTTTAAAATAAATAGAGTAGACATTACTTGAAAATAGTGAGCTTTGAATTTTCATTTTTTATTTATTTTTGTTTTTGATGTCAGAAATATTTTCGTTCAGAAATAATACCAGTTGGGAAGGTTAGATCACATGGGAAATTTTAAAGTAGGTGTTATTATGATAGTTAGGATTAGCAAAGTTATAGTCGGTCTAAGCCGACTATAAATACCCAACACATATGTGTGGTTACCATTCAAAGTGGTGTTCAAATCCTGAAAATAACTACAAACTTTCCATCCCTGAAGAAATTTCTTTCATTTGATACCCATATTTACAAATGGGTAGTTGTACCGAATTTCGATTTTTTTTTGGGAACCACAAGTCATTTCGTGGGAAAACATGTTTTCATTTATTTGAGCATAATATCAATATATATTTGACCAAAAAAGTTTACCTAAGCACGTATACAGTAAAATTGATTCGTAGATGTAAATTTTATTTGAGGTATTTGAACATAAGTGGTCGGTTCTCAGGTCACAATAGACCGATTATGCCAATTTTCTTGTTCAGACAGCTTAGATATATAAGTAATCTAAATCTAAAGTTTCATTGCTCTAGCTCTTCAACTTTTTCTGTAATCGTGATTTCAACAAACAGATAGAAGGACAGACGGACAGACAGACAGACAGACAGACAGACGGACATCGCTAAATCGACTCAGGAGGTCATGCTGATCAAGAATATATATACTTTTCCATACCGGAGATGCTTTTTTAGGGTGTTACAAACGGCGTACCAAACTGAATATACCCTTTCACTTTTAGTGTAGGGTATAAAAAAAATGTAAACACATGCTAAGTTCGTAGACTCATTTTCGAAAACTATTTTGTTTAAATTGACTATGAAAATAATATACGACAAATTAATATAGAGTACTCAGTAGGAGCAACTGATAGAAAATAAAATGCAATGGAAAATGATGATGGTTACTAATTGTGTTACGAAATTAAATTCAATAGAAAAAAAAATATTAATGCGATCCATGGTGCCGACCATGATGCGAAGGACATAATAAAAAAATAGAGGGATAGAGATAGGTCAAGAAATTTCTTTTTGTTTTTTTCGGTTTTTTTTATTGTCATTGCGGATGACATATATAGATGACGCATTTATTTCAACCAATCGGAATGCCCCATTCTGTCGTCAAGAGCTTCTAGAACGGAGAACAATTCACGTAACGAGAAACCTTCATTATCTCGGTTCGATATCGGCCGACCGTTTTGGTAGAATTTTCCTATATTATCATTACGAGAAATGGCATCGATATCGGAAAAATTCTTCGACATTGGCAACATTTTCGTTGCGATATCGAAACAGTTTGGTACACGCAGGGAAAAATATAATTGAATATGTTTGAATTCAAATATGTTCTTAAAAATCAATAAATATGCTTGCAATTTTGTTCTAAATATAATATATTCACAATTTTAATAAATAAGTTTAGATGTAAATTTAATATGTAATATGTGAATATAATTATTTAAGCCATAAACATATTTTATTTGCACCTCCATTATACAATAATTATGTTTGCATAAAAAATATATATTATGTTTCGATATAAATATATTATGTTTGCATAAACTATGTATATATCGTTGTTTCTTTTTTACTCATGTAATATTTGCATGCGAGTGAAATAGATAAAATTGAGAGCACAATGAGCGAAGTTTTTATGGTTTGATTTATTCTCTTTATTTGCTGTGTCAGACAAACAGTTGAGTGCAACGTGAGTGGTTGTCGTCGCCGTCTTAAATAAGTAAGTATAAAAAGTGTTAAAAAAATCGAAAATTAATAAAAATTAGTGAAAAATAATTAAAATATGTCTGTAGTTTAATAAATAAATAGTTAAAAATGTCAGTATAAGTAGATAGAAGAAAAAAAGTCTAAAAGTCATTGCACTACAATTAAACTTATATTTGCAAATTAAACTGCAAAGAAAATTATCTTTGCGCTTTTTGTGTGTATAATAATAGTTACATCTATGTCATCAGTCAAACATAATTTGCTTTGCAAATCAATTTGCGAATAATTTTATATTTGCTTTATTTTTTAATTTCTTGCTCAATATCTAATTAAACAATATATTATTTATTTTCAGCACCCTTGCTTGTGCAGATGTTCTGGATAAAGCTCTCAACATCTAGATCAACCACGACATGGCCACCCAGACAAGTCTGCGCTGGGCAATACATATGATACAAACATAATATGTTCACAGGCGAAACATATTTATATTACTACCAAATATATATTATGTTTAGAGACAAACATATTATGTTTGAAATATAAAATTTTCCGTTCCCACCCAAACATATTATGTTTAGATCCAAACATATTGTGTTACATTATCCCAAATATATATTATGTTTATAGTGTTTTCCAAACATATACATTGTTTGCTGCTAATTATGTTTGGGAGAGCCCTTTTTTTTCCCTGCGTGTATACTGGAATATTTCAGACATTAATTGGTTGGTAAACTCTGTACCTCTATCCGATTTTAAAATTGCTACATATTAATATAAACTGTTCTACTAAAGTTTTTGCATCTTTTGACTCTATTGGACATGCTACTACGTATTTAATCTATAATGATTCGACAATCGTAAAGGACCTACGATATCTATCGATACTACTTCAAAACTTGTTCCTGGCGTGTCTGTTAAAGTGAATTTCTCTTTTGTATGTTTCGTTTGTTTATTTATCTTATGCAATTAAGTACATATTTTTTATCATTTTACTCATATATTTCCATATATATCTCTGTTTTAATTTTAAAAATGACCTCCGTGTGTAGAATTGTGATACTCTTTAATTAATCTTTTCTGTATTTCTTTGCATAAAATTCTTATTGGTTCCTCATACATTAATATCTTTAAATTATTTCTCTCTTGGTGCAACTTTGTAAATATTGTTTAAAATTTTTCTATGGCCATATATTCAAATATTATATCTTTCTTGTTTAAAGTTAATGCGTATATTTTTAAATTTTGCATGTTTGATGATAGTTTCTACAAAGTCAACTGTGTGCTCAGTGGATTTCCGCTATATCTTGCAATTACCTCATAATTATTAACTACAATGCTACATCTTCCAGAACTGTGTGGTAAAAACCTTAGTTTTTTTAACATTTTTCAAATCTGCGATGGATGTACAATCTCATATGAAAAGTTGATCAAGCTATTAGAAGATATTTTCAAACCAAAAGGTAATCTTTTAAATTGAAAATTACCATTTCCTGTGGAAAAAGATGTCAGAGGTTTCGAGCCCTCATCCAAATTTATCTGGTGGAATGAACTAGTCATGTCCAATGTTGAAAAGTATTTTGCTCTTCCTAACTTGTCGAGCACATCTTCTATTCTTGTTAAAGGAAATTTATCGTTAACGATTTTATCGTTTAACTTTCGAAAATCTAGAACTAAACGCCATTTCATTTCATCATCAGTAGTTGATTTCTTGGGTACTATGAGCAATGGTGAGTTGTACGGACTTACCAAATGCTCAATAATGTCGTTGACTAATAATTGATTGACTTGCTCATTTATCTCTTTCATTTGCGTTTGCGGTAGTCTATATTTTTTTTTATATAAACGGGTGTTAAATCTGTTGTTTGTATTTGCTGTGTGTAAAAATTGTCTCCAGAGAGATGAAAAATATCCTGATATTCTTTAAAAATAATAATTAATGAATTTTTTGTAACTGGATCGCTACTACCTATGTCTAAATTCTCCAAAATAGTATGTAGCCTGTTCTCATTTTTATACCCTACACTAAGAGTGAAAGGGTATATTCAGTTTGGTACGCCGTTTGTAACACCCAGAAGGAAGCATCCCCGGTATGGAAAAGTATATATATTCTTGATCAGCATGACCTCCTGATGCGAGGTCATGCTGTCCGTCTGTCTGTCTGTTGAAATCTTGATTACAAAAAAACTAGAAGAGCTAAATAAATGAAACTCCTTATTTAGGTTACTTATATATATCGCGCTAACTGAATCATGGCTAAATAAGAGGTTTTCAAACGCTGAATTATTTGATAATTCTTTCAATGTTTATAGAAAAGATAGATTTGACATCGAAAAATCTCCAGTCGGTGGTGGTATATTAATAGCAATAAGGAACAATTTAATGAGTTCATTATTAGAGATTCCAATTGCAGATCACTAGGGCTTATTTGTGTCAAGATTGTACTTCACAATTCCTGTGTATATGTTTTAACTGCTTACATTACCCCGAAAAGCAGCGTAGAAGTCTATGAGACCTTATCTAAGTCCATAGATTTTGTATTAGAAATGCTTAATTGCTCTGATGATATTATACTTTTAGGTGATTTTAATTTACCAGATTTAAAATGGAATAACTCTGACGACGACGCATATTTTTGTGCGTCTAACTCTAAATCTCGACAAGAACAGATATTTGTTGACACTATATCATCTGACTTTCAACAAGTAAGTTGTATTACTAATTGTCTGGAACGACAACTTGACTTAGTATTTACTACAGATAGTAACAATGTTGTAGTTACAAAATCGACGAATGTTCTAATGGACATTGATGGATATCATCCGCCTCTAACAATATTTTATCAATCTGATAGAGCGCATATCATTAATAGTAAATCTGCAGACAATGTTTATGAATTTAATTTTAAAAAAGCCAACTTTTCATTGTTAAATGAATTTTTGTCTGCTAAAATTCATTTAATTTCAGACTATATTTATGATAATGAACTTGATGTTGCCATAATCTATGTCTACCATGAACTCGTTTCCTGCATAGCACTGTCTGTACCATATAGCCTTAAGTTCACTAAGAACTCATCGTATCCCTGGTACACTAAGGACTTGAAGATGCTACTTAACTCTAGGAATAGAGCATGGAATAAATATGTCAGCAGTCAAGACCCAAGTCACCTAGAAACATACAACAAAATGTTTCTGGAATACCAATCTAGATCTAAAATTCTTTACTCTGAGTATATTTATAAAATGAAGATACAAATTTTATCAGATCCAAAGAAGTTCTGGAGTTTCATCAATACTAAAAAAAAGAGCGATGGTTTTCCAGCTTCTTTTAAAAATAATGATGTTTTCACTACCGACCCTAATGTTTTATGTGGTCTATTTGCAAGCCTGTTTAAACAATCATTCTCTAATGATTCTTTTATAACCGATGTTAATTATTTTGATTACATGCATTCTGCTCTTAAAACTTCATTGATTTCTATATCATTTTCTCCGGAGCAAATTTTGCAATATATTTCGACGATTGATGATGATTTAAGTTCTGGACCAGACGGTATCCCGGCAACAGTTATAAAGAAATTTGGTACTTCGTTATGTAAACCACTTTGTTCTATATTTAATAAATCAATAAACGAAAGTAGTTTCCCAATATTTTGAAAAAATTCATTTATAAGCCCAATTTTTAAAAAGGGGTGTAAAAATGATGTACATAACTATAGGCCAATCGCTAAACTGTCAGCAATACCAAAATTGTTTGAACGTATTGTGTATGATCAAGTTAAAATCCACTGTAGAGATGCAATTACCTCACGTGAGCACGGATTTGTAACCGGAAGATCCACAGTATCTAATCTATTAGACTTCACTTCATTTGCAATAAGTTCAATAGAATCAGAAAAACAAGTTGACTGCATTTACACAGATTTCAGTAAAGCTTTCGATAAACTTCATCATAACTTAATTTTATTCAAACTAAAGGTTCTGGGATTTCCTGAATTCTTTGTTAAGTGGATAGGATCTTATTTATCTGATCGGTCATACCAAATACGCTTAAGAAATAATTTATCCTTACCATTTATTGCAACATCCGTGGTACCCCAGGGTAGCCATCTTGGTCCACTGTTATTTATACTGGCTATTAATGATGTGATATACAACATTAAGAACTCACATTTATAACATGAAAATATATAAATCAATAAATGATGTTCGTTCATATACTTCAGTCAGATTTAAAATCATTTGAAACGTGGTGTTGTAAGAATAACTTGATTCTTAATCCATAAAAGTATCAAGCCATGTCATTTTCTCGCAAAAGAAATAAACTACACGCTGCAAAAAAAGGGCTCTCCCAAACATAATTGTGCAGGCATTAACATGTATGTTTGGAATTTTATGTAATTGACTGATAAATCATTTGTAAACAGGGTTGTATTGAGACTTGAACAGAGTTGTAATGAGCTCTGTCTTACATTATAACATCCCGGAAACATTTTAATGTTGCCCCCTCAAAATGGAGTATGTTCTAATGGAAACATAATACTTACTACATCCAAATAAAATAAATATTTGAACCGAAACATAAATATGTTCAAAATAAAACATGATTTTGAACGACCTGAATATAAATATGTTTCCAGTGAAACATATCAGTTGTTTCAGTTAAAAAGTAGTATGTTTGCATAGAAACATATTTAAATATGTTTGGAAAGAAATCCTTAAAATAAAATGTTGTTTTTTTATTAATTTTTATTAAAAATCTTTAAACATGCACAGTGGGAATTTATAATAATTGAATTCATATACAAATTTTTAAATACATAAGTAAATATTTCGTTTAAAACTGCAAGTACAAGTGACAGCATCAATGAATGCACAATTGCACCAGCCGCGCTAAACCAGACGATCCAGGCTGGCAATTACAGTTGATCTCAGTACAGCACATAGCGTAGGCAAGGAATTCACGGAGGCTTTTGAAAAAAAAACATGCCAAATTCTGTTTGAAAATCGAAACACAGATTTTTATTTGTGGTTTTTTCACATTTGTTTCAGAAATTATATACTGCACAATATTATACTCTGTTACTATTTGTACTTTTTAAAACACAATTTATATATTTAATTTACAAATAACAAATAACAACAAAAACACGTACGCAGAAAATGCCGATCACTTTGTATACAAGGAGAGAGCTGCAAAAATGCCTTCGTATATAAGAAGATTGCTGGAAGAATACATTTATTTAAATCCAATTTCTTTTTTTTGTGTGTTTTTAAACATCAATATGTTCAAACGATGGCAAAAGATGGCGTAGGTAGAAAATGCTGCGCAACGTTGCCAACCTCGTCAGTCGATAAATTATCAAATTAAGACGAGCGTAGCGAACATACGTTGTATTTAGATTTGATTAGCATTTTCTGTGTTTCAAAACATAGTTTTAACCAAGTAAATTGCCAAGAAATAGTTTATTCAAATGCAATTAAAATTTCATGTTGGTATTGTAACATATTTATGGTCAATTTGACAGATTCAGCTGGACAATATAATAATGTTTACACGTGAACAAAAATAAATTTAATTTCGATTATAATTTAATTACACTTCATTCCTAATACATGTATGGTAATTTGTATTACTTTTTAATTACATTCAAATATATTCAAACAAATCTTTTCTATCCGTGTAGAATACAACTATTCACTAAAAGCGAAATTTTAAATCGGGTACACGCGGTGAAAGATCTTGGTGTGTTTGTCGATACAAATTTATCGTTTAAATTAAATATTGAAAAATATTTGTAAAAAAGCCTCATCATTACTTGGTTTTATCAAGCGATGGGCTAAAGAATTTAATAGTCCCCTTACAACTTTGACTCTATATTGCACTCTAGTTTGTTCACAATTGGAATATGCAAGTCAAGTATGGTCTCATTTCTACAAGGTACATAGTGATCGGATTGAAAGGATACAGAAAAACTTCGTATGTTTCGCTCTCAAGGGTTTAAATTGGATGGATAACTTACATCTTCCTCCATACGTAGATCGTCTGAAACTACAAAATTTAAAGACTCTTGACGAGCGCAGACAGATTGCCGATATTATTTACATACATCAATTAATTACCGGTAGACTTGATTCACCCGAGCTTCTTAACTATATTAGTTTTAACCATAATCGTAGAAGTAGCAGAAATCATGATGTTCTTTTTTATGTACCTTATAGTAGAACTAATTATGTTGCTGCGTCACCCTTCAATCGAATGTGTAATTTAGTTAATAGTTGTCCACAGTATAATGTAAATCTGTCAAAAAATCAACACAAATGTAGACTAAAACTATAATGTAACAAATGCATGTGTTGTTCACGAGCCCAAGTGGGTAAATATTTTCCAGCATTATGCTGTGATTAGCTGTATTAGCTAAAACTCGATTAAATATTTAGAATCTCCATTATTAGAAACAGAATTATATAAATTTATTGAATGTTGTGAAACATCAAAGTTTAAAATTAAAGAATCAGATAGTGAGGAATTTATTAAATGGGTTAGGTTACGTATGTAGGGCGATGCCTATAAATTAGTGAGGACAAAACATTTTCAAAAAATAGAAGAATTATACGAGTTGTTAAAAAATACGTACTTAAATGAAATTTCTTTATAATTAGTACAAGAAGAGATTAAAAAGGCTTATCAAAATAGTGAAGAGAGTTTGAGAGCATTTGGAAGACGATTATATGAGTTGCAATCCATGGCTTTGGAAATTGCAAGTAAAAAATACAGTAAAAAGATTAGTGAGGATGACATATTCAGATTAGAATTACAGAGCTCAGTGTTGATCTCTTTTAAAATAGGGGTGAAGAATCCAACGATAAAAGTTGTACTGTTGGGTTGTAAATCAGAAACATTAGATACATTGTTGGAAGAAGCTTTAAATGTACAGGCTGTTATGCAGCGAAGTCCAAGGTAAGAAGAGGATGAATATAATTATATGGAAAAAAAAAATAAATTAAGACACACACAGTCAAGCGTAAAATCTGAAAATGAATTACAACAAATAAATAATGAAAGTAACTATAAAAGGAGTGTTCCAACACGTTCATTTTGTAGTAAATTGGGGCATACTAGGGACGATTGTATTATTAGGAAAAATACACATTTCTGCTACGAATGTGGAACTTATGGTCACGAATCTAATTGGAGATGTGCTAATAATAATGTGGGCAATTGTATAATACCTTTTGTTAATAATGATAATTTGATGGATAACATGGAAAATAATATAAGTAAGGCATAAAAAAAAGAGAATTGCAACTCGAAAAAAATTTTTGAATCAGCAGGAAATAATAGTTATAATCAGGGAAACTAACAGGGGCTCAGTTTAGGCCAGAAAACTGGGGACCCCAAAATAATAGTAATATAGGGCCGAAAGAGTTAGGAATTATAGATCACGCGTCGGAGGAGACTGTGGTCAAATTTACAACTCCATTGAATTTTCATAGAAAATAGGAGACCAATAAATTAAAATATGAATTAAAGGAAGAAAAAAGTGATCACATAATATGCAGTGGGCATTTAGATAGCTTGAATTTATTTAATGAAAATTACGTTTTCATTTAAGTATCTTGCGAGGCAGCTAAAAGTGAAAGACTTATTTTACTAGTAGACTCAGGAGCTGATGCCAGTATAGTAAAAGAAAATGCAATTACAAATTAACCAGACTTTAACGAAAATATACAAAAGGATTTAAAGGGAGCTTTTGGTGGGTGTGTTAGAACATTAGGTTCTACCAAAGGAACATAGGGCGCTTAAGTTCAATGCTACACGTAGTGTCACTTAAAGAAGGAGAACCAGCTGATGGTATAATCGGACGTGACAATTTATGGATTCGATCTGTAATAAATGCGATAGACAAAACAATAACATTCTTTGATAAACATAAAACCATATTATAAAACTACCAATGAAATCGCAGACAGAAATTTTTTTACAATCAACAAATTAAAATTCATGCGAGAACCGCAAAGATAGTATCATTACGTTTAAAAACAAAAATTCCAATAGTATTAGTACATAAAGAAGAAATTATTCCAGGAGTATATTTGGGCGAAGGCATATCGAATGTTAGCAAAAATAGAGTTTATGTTTCTGTGTTAAATGCTACGGAAAAAGAAATTATAATAGACAGTAATTTTAAACCTAAATTATCGAATTTAAATCAGTATAAATAATCGGATACCAATAATTCTACAATCATTTCCCGCGAAACGACTTGTGGTTAAAAAAAAAATGGAAATTCGGTACACTTACTTACTTAAATGGCCCTTACAACCGTGGGCCGGTTGTGGCCGCTGAGATAAAGCCGCGCCAGTCGGATCTGCTTTGCGCGCGCTGAGGCTAGGCCAGTATCAAGCGTTGCCAGGTTGTCCTCAACTTGGTCTTTCCAACGCAGATTTGAACGCCCTCTTCTACGCTGTCCACCTTCGAGTTTCGATTCAAGCTCCTTCTTGGCTGGAGTGTTTTCATCCATTCATTCGACATGAACTAGACAGTGAGGCCGCGGGATTTTGATGCGCTTGACTATGTCAATGTCGTCGAATAACTCATACAGCTCATGGTTCATCCTGATTCGATTCGAGCAAAGCAGATAGAGCCAAAGATTTTACGGAGAATCTTTCTCTCGAACGCTCCCAGTACTCTCTCATCGGTGGAGGCCAGCGTCCATGTTTCTGCACCATAAAGTAGGACGGGCATGATGAGTGACTTGTGGAGCGTTATTTTTGAACGGCGAGAGAGGACTCTACTTCTCAATTGCCTACTGAGACCAAAGTAGCACCTGTTGGCAATAGTTATTCTTCGTTTGATCTCCAGACTGACGTCGTTCTTTCTGTTTACGCTGGATCCTAGATAGACGAAGTCCTTCACAATGTCGAACTTGTGGGTGTCAAAATCAGCTTTTTGTCCAAGACACACGGACTCTTTTTTGCTTGTTGACACAAGGAACTTCGTCTTGTCCTCGTTCACCGCTAGACCCATTCGACGCGACTCTTTCTCCAATCTGGAGAATGCTGCGCTGACTGCTCGTGTGCTCCTGCCAATGATATCAATATCGTCGGCATATGCGAGCAGCATGACACTTTTGTTGAGGATAGTGCCGCTTTGACGGAGTTCGGCAGCTCGAACTATTTTCTCCATCAATAAGTTAAAAAAGTCGCAAGTCACCCTGTCTGAAACCTCGTTCGGTATGAAATGGCTCGGAGAGGTCTTTTCCTATTCTCACTAAACAACGTGTGTTGCTCAGGGTCATCCTGCAAAGCCTTATAAGTTACGCAGGTATACCGAACACAGACATTGCGGCGTATAATCTTTCCATTATCGGAGTGTCGAAGGCGGCTTTATAGTCGGCTAATAGGTGCCGATCTGTTTTTCTAGGATCTTTTCCTGGATTAGGCGCAATGTGAAAATCTGGTCTATGGTGGACTATCCAGGTCTGAAGCCGCACTGATAAGGTCCAATCAGTCTGTTGACGATGGGCTTCAGTATTTCACATAAAACGCACTATAAAACCTTGTATGCGATATTGAGTAGGCTGATACCACGGTAGTTGGCGCAGATAGTGAGTTCCCCTTTGTTAAAGATTGGGCAGAGTACACTGAGGTTCCAGTCACTTGGCATGAATTCATCGAGCTCGTACATGCTCTCTATTAGCTCGTCGCCTCCGGTCTTAAACAACTCAGCAGGCTGGCCATCAGCACCTGCGGCTTTGTTGTTTTTCAGCCTAGCAATAGCTGTTCTGACCTCGTCATGGCCGGGTGGCGGAATCTCAACGTCGTCATCAAGTACTGGCGTTTCCGGGTTTATTTCTCAATCGGTGGAATTGCTGTCATCATTACCGGTCAGCAGTTTAGAGAAGTTATCCCTCCATATATTCAGTGTGCTCTGGATATCTGTGACTAGATTACCTTTCTCATCTTTACAAGAAGAGGCTCCGGATTTTGAACCTCCTGCTAGGCGGCTAGGCTAGGCGTATGCGGTAAATTGGCTACTACAAGGTAAAGATCCAAGTCCATATTGGCACATCGGATAGAGCGTACATCCATCACGCTCGAAAAATGATGTCCGTCAATCACAACGTGATCAATTTTGTTTCGAGTCTTTTGATCGGGCGACAACCATGTGGCCTTGTGAATATCAAAATGTTCGAATCTAGTGCTACTAACTAACATGTTTCGTGCTGCGGTGAAGTCGATTAGCCTCGTTCCGTTATCGGAAGTGTTGGCATGAAGGCTAAATTTTCCGATTGTGGGACAATAGATGGCTTCTCTGCCCACCTAGCTCGAGTTTGATATCGTGGCGGGGGCAGCGCTCGTATGCGTTGTCTAGGCGATCATTGAAGCGCCCTTTTGTTTCGTCATCCTTCTCGTTCGTCGGAGCGTGTGCACAAATTAGTCTGATTTGGAAATATTTAGTCTTGATGCGGATTGTTGCCAGCCTTTCGTCCACGGGCGTGAACCTAGAGACAAGGTGGCGGAGTCTCTTGCTGACCACAAATTCACATCCAAATTCGTGTCTCTCCGCATGGCAGCTGTAGTAGATATCACAGGACGCTTGTTTCGAGTAGCGGTGATGTCAACCTTATATTTTTCGAGGACATCTGCCAGCTGGATAGAGGCACCTTCCCTATAAAGGGTCCGGACATTCCAGGTGCATATCCGTAAATCATGGTCCTTAAAATGTTTGCGTTGGTTGTCATCGTGTTAATCGGTGCTTATCCAAGGCTTCTTTTTTGTTTTCATTTGGCACTTAAGTTTTTTCCGTGGTGGGACCCAAACTCAAAGCACGAACCCTCACTTTGAGGGAGATGCTCGCCACTCACTTTAGCCGACTTCTACACCGCGTGGTGTAGAGCGCCGTTTCCTTGGACTTCTGCGAGGAGAACTTCCACCGAAGTAGAAGTATCACAATTTGCCAATTCTGGTGACCAGAGAGTTGACTTGAGACGACACCGACAAGGATTGCGCTGGCTCTGCCATGTTGAAGCGCTCAGTCACGTTGCCTGGTGATAATCGCCCCTCATAGCCCCAATACCAAGCTTATTTAATGAAATTAAACACATATAGATAACACAAAATAATCAAGTATATAATAATCAACTGATATGTAATATCAATTACAAAAAATAAATTATGACTGTTTTATAATAAACATACCTCTTTTTGTAATGGGCTTATGTGGATCTATATTTTTTAATATTTCTAGATAAATAATGGGTACTTCCAGTTTATACCCTCCTTAACTCAAATACAAAAAATAAATAAAAATTTATAAATTTGTTTTTTAAAATATGATGCCATCAAAATACCATCTTGAAATTTGGCATGTACATTTGTATTAAATCACCCAAAATATATAATTTTTTATCAGAATTTTGAAAAGGATTATTTTTAAGGACATATATTTTGAAGTGCAGGGATAATTACCACGGGCCACATGTTCAAGTTTAGAACTTACAACTTAATTGGTATAAATTATTGTTCTATTAGCTTTAAAACGAGCCATCAACGGAGTTTCTAGCATTTCTACTTTAAGAGATATTGAAATATGAACAATACATATCTCACTAAGATTTATCAGCTGTCCAAATTTCATTGGAATCGAAAAGGTAAAATCTCAAAATTTACTTTTTTTGGTCGATGTGGTGTGGAATGGCCCATATATGGTTTATTAGAAAGAAAATATATTAATTTCTAACATAAATAATGTAATGTATTGATATCATACGTATATTTTACATACTACATTGATTTGTCCGTAAATCAAATTAATGCTTTTACAAAGATACATTTACAAAGATATTAATATGTTGGAATATGAGAGTTAAATGTTAACACTGAAAAATTTAAAGGTGGTTAAAACAAATACTTTTAGCTGTTGAAACATTGTTATATGAAAATTTTTGCTACGACAATAATAATCTTCAATCAAGAATATATTCTTCCCTCAAATATATTTTTCAATTTTTCAACAAAATTGTAACTTTTCAAGCAACAATGACTTCACTGTTGAATTCATTTTAATGAAAATTTTTTATTGCTTATAAAACATATATCATCTTTAAAAGAGTCTATGAATTATATGTCAAGCAGTCGTTTGAATGTTACTTTTTCAACAGTTTTGCACTGTTGGGGATACGATTTACTTTTGCGTTGACAGCGTGTCAAGAGAAAACATATGGAATTTATTTCACTTTTCACGCAAAAGTAAATCTTTTCTCCAACAGTACAAAACTGTTGAAAACAGTAACATTCGAAACTATGCTTGTTATATAATTCATAGACTCTTTATACCCTACACCTATGAGATACAGGGTATATTAACTTTGTGCATATATTGTAACGCCCCTTAGGAGGCGTGTCCGGTATGGAAAAGTATATATATTCTTGATCAGCATCACCACCCGAGTCCGTTTAGCCATGTCCGTCCGTCTGTCTGTCTGTCTGTCTGTCTGTCTGTCTGTCTGTCTGTCCGTCTTGCTGTCTTGCTGTCCTGCTGTCTTGCTGTCCGTATACACGATAACTTGAGAAATACTGCTTAGAATGCGATAAAAGTTCGTTTCAATACTTTTTAGCCAAAAGTTAGTTTTGTCAGTGTAAATGAGCCAAATTGGTCAACGGACACGCCCACCTCCCATACAAGTCACTTTTATATAACTCTTTTTGAACCAATAACTCGAAAAGTATTCAAGATATACATATAAAATTGAAAATGTATTGTTAGAATTCAAAAATATGTGATCCAAAAATGGGTGTGATACGTCCACATTTGATTTTTTTATTACATCTCACTTTTTCATGGTGGACATTTTATTCGCAAATTATTGAAAACAAAATTATGAAATATTAGCCTTAAATTTCTACATATGTTTTAAAAGTGGGCGTGATTCGCCCACATTTATTTTTCTACATGTTTCAATATTTTTTGTTTTTTTTTTACTTTTACATCAATTTTTTAAATTAATGGTATATACGTCGTCAGAAATTTCATATGTAAATAATATTCTGAGTGTAAAAATGTTCTGCATAATTACGAACTTTAAAGGTAGGTATACAATTAAATTTCCCACATTAATATTCACATCAAAGTGTAGGGTATTCCATAGTCGGGCCCGACCGACTATAAAAGTCCGTCCCATGTGACCGAACTTACCCATGTGACCTAACTTTCCCAACTCGTTTTCATATAATATATGTTTTATAAGCATTTATAATAAGTGATAGTAATGATGGTAGATCTTGGTTGGTTTTACGCAGGTAGAAGAGAACAAAGAAGTAAACAGAGATAATAAGAAGAATGAGACTAAGTGAGTAAAATATAATAAGAAAAAAATAAAAAAAACTTATAATAAAATTTGACACAATTAAAAAATAAAAACATTTTTTTTTAAATTTCACGCAAAAGAAAAAAAACAAAAGTTTCCACTGTTCAATCAACAGTAAATACATTTAATATATCATATATATCATTTAATATAAATACATTTAATATATCTTACACTGAACCAAAAAAGTACATATCTGCAATGAAAAAGTACATTATCACAAAGAATATTTCGTTAAAATTGGTCCAATGTAACTGTTCATTGTAATAACGAATGTCCGGTAATACTTAAATGTACAAATTCATTGAATTACAATGTATGGATCATTAAACAGAATGACAAATATTCATATTCACAATGAATATTTTATTAGCTATATTGAATGCGAGAGTTCATTGTCGCTATGAATCGAATGCATACTCTAATGAACGAGATCAAAATCGCAAAATGAATTATGAATTCAGAAAATTTTGTTTTAATTTTTTCATTTTATTATTTGAATGTAAATTCAATTAATATATACATAAAAATAAAAGTATTAATTCTCAATTTATCGCAGCTTTGTGCGAATTAAATAAATGTTTTTTGTAGCTGTACAAGTTTTTGAAGAGCAGAGCGCAGCTAACGCTACTAGAAACGAACACGAAAAACGAACATGAAAAATGTCTACTGCAGTATTGCAATGAATATATTTCATTGAAGTATGAAAAAATTCATTAAATTTATTTGTGCGTATTATGAACGCAGATTCTTATTGGAAATGAACTGATCATTAAATTCACAAACAAGTTACAAGACAATGTACGTTGCCACAATGTATCTTGCATTAAAACGTATGCATTTGCCTCTATGAACAGTATTCGTTAATATTATGAACCAGTTTATTTTCTGTGTAAAACAAATATGTGGAGTTGTTGGGTACGAAATGACCAATAATATTTGTTGTTATGAGGTACAAAATTGTTACCATAACGATTTATTTTTTTCAATGAATGGACCATTGCACACCAAATCGACCAGCTGTTGGAATTCATCTTTTTCGATTTCAATAAGATTTGCACAAATGATAAAGGATATCGATGTTGTTCATATTTCAATATCTCTTATAGTAGAAATACTATATATAGTTGTATATATTTAAATATCTCTTAAACTAGAAAGGCTCACATATTTTGGTTGATTTAATATAAATTTTTATGCCAAATTTCAAGATGGTATTTTGATTCCATCATATTTTAAAAATTAATTTTCTAAATTTTTACATATTTTTTGTATTAAAAAAAAAAATTTTTTTCAAAAGTAAAATTTCCAATAATTTTTCAATATATTTGTTACTCTGATTTCAAAAATGACGTCAGTTTCATCAAATTGTCTCTAGTTATAATCAATATCTCAAAAACTAGATTGAATATGATAAAACTGACGCCATTTTAGAAATCAGAGCATTTGGTAGACCTAGAGCCCGACAAATAAGTTTTTGCATTACAATGGTTTTTTTTAAATATGATGCCATCAAAATACCATCTTGCAATTTTGCATGAACATTTATAATTAATTGACGAAAACTTAAGATTTTTTTCAGAATTTTAAAAAGGGTCCTTTTTAAGGACATCAATTATGAAGTGCAAGTGCAAAAGTTGTTAATAAACCATTATTGAAACCACAAACAACAAGTACAATTCAGGTGGTTAATCTAATCGACAAAAAATTGTTAAAATAAATTGAGACTTTTTTAACCATAAAAATAGTTAAACTAATCGTAAGAATTGTAGGATATAAATTTAACCATAAAAATTGTATGACTAACCATTAAAATGGTAAAACTAACCAAATAAAATTGTAACTTAACTATTTTACCCAGTCTACGGAAGGGAGGGCTTTTATTACGACATATGTTGCGTATTACCACTGAACATTTTCTGTATTCTCTTTATTTCTTAATATGTTAAATAACATAATAATAATTAATGACACTAATAAAAAAAAATATATCTATACAAATTTGAACATAAAACCAGTTGGGAAGGTTAGATCACATGGGAAATTTTAAAGTAGGTGTAATTATGATAGTTAGGATTATCAAAACTATAGTCGGTCTAAGCCGACTATAAATACCCTACACATATGTGTGGTTACCATTCAAAGTGATATATAGGTCACCATGGTATACGAATCCTGAAAATAACTACAAACTTTCCATACCTGAAGAATTTCGAAGGTATACCGAATTTCGATTTTTTTTTTGTGAACCACAAGTCTTTTCGCCGGAAAACATTATTATCATGTATTTGAGCATGATATAAATATATATTTGACCAAAAAAGTTTATCTAAGCACGTATACATAAAAATTGATCTTTATATGTACATTTTATATGAGGTATTTGAACATAAGTGGTCGGATCATAGGTCACAATGGACCGATCTTTATCTAGCTGTTCAATTTTAAAAGTAGTAGGGATTTCAACAGACAGACGGACAGACAGACGGACAGACAGACGGACAGACAGACAGACGGACATCGCTAAATCGACTCAGGAGGTCATGCTGATCAAGAATATATATACTTTTCCATACCGGAGATGCTTCCTTCTGGGTGTTACAAACGGCGTACCAAACTGAATATACCCTTTCACTCTTAGTGTAGGGTATAAAAATGTACTATTTTTTAGGGATGTAACGGATGTCACTTTTGCGGATGCGAAGGCGGATCTTCAAAAAAAAGATCCGCGGATGCGTATCTCTCTCACAAATTTTATATACATACAAAAAAATGAAAAATAATATTAAAATCTAGTTGTATTACCAATAATTAAAAAATATCATTAAAAAAAATGAAGCACGTATTAAGACATTTACTTCTGGCGAAATATTAAATTTTGATTCTTCAAATTAATTGGTTTACTTTAGATTACTTGATTTGCTTTAAAAATATAAATAAAAATTAAACCTAGACGCCAGATTCAGATGTATTCAAATACATTTTAATTTAAAAAAACAATTCAAATAAAATTTTCTTAATAAGTTTTTAAATCGTCAATTTTCAAATATATATTCGTCATTAGAAATTAAAAAAATTATTGAAATAAATTCAATCACAAAAAAATAATTTGTGAATAGAAATTTATTTTAAATAAACTTTTGAATACGATTAAAAAAAACTCGAATAAATTTGAAATGATTTCCATACAAATAAAATTTATCCGTTATGTTTGATTAAAAAACTGAAAAATAACGAATAAAGAAATACAGTTTTTTTTGCATGTATGTTGTATTTTTTGCGTAGTTCTTGATTAGAATATGGAATGAAAGCCAATCGGAATTACATACTATGAAATCGGATATTTTTCGTTTTGAATATTTCAAATTTCGACTCCTACACTCAGAAAAAAAAATCATTTAAAAATTGGTCAATAGAACAGTTATTTATTCAATAGTATACAAAAATAATTATTTTCATATAAACACAAAAACAATTTAATAGTATATTGTAGTATTTAATGGGATTTACCTAAATAATAATATATTGGGAATGTTAGATCACATGGGAAATTTTAAAGTAGGGACATTTTATAGTAGGTGTTATTATAATAGTTAGGATTATCAAAATTATAGTCGGTCTAAGCAGACTATAAATACCCTACACATGTGTGGTTACCATTCAAAGTGGTATATAGATCACCTGGTTATACGAATCCTGAAAAGAACTACAAACTTTTAATCGCTGAAGAATTTCCATTCATTTGATACCCATATATAAATATGGGTAGGTTCACCGAATTTCGATTTTTTTTTTGGGAACCACAAGTCTTTCGCGGGAGAACATTATTTTCATGTATTTGAGCATGAAGTCAATATATATTTGACGAAAAAAAGTTTACCTGAACACGTATACAGTAAAATTCACCAGTAGATGTGTTTTGTATGATAAATTTGAACATACGTGGTCGGTTCACAGGTCATAATGGACTGATCATGCTCATTTTCACTGACAGATAGCGTAGATACACCCAGAAAAAAATAATATATAAATAATAGTTTTTTACTATTAAAAATTGTTAATAGGATCAATTATTATTTTAATCGGAAAATACCATTAAATACTAAAAAATACCATGACATTGCCATTATGTTTATATAAAAAGATATATTTTTTGTATACTATTAAATCAATAATTGTCCTATTGACCAATTTTAATGGGATTTGAGGGAATTTTTTTCTTGGTGTATATAATTAATCTAAATTAGGAGTTTAATTTATTTAGCTCTTCTAGTTTTTCTGTAATCGTGATTTCAATAGACAGACAGACAGACGGACATCGCTAAATCGACTCAGGAGGTCATGCTGATCTAGAATATATATACTTTTCCATACCGGGTGTTACAAACGGCGTACCAAACTCACTCTTAGTGTAGGGTATAAAAATTGCACACCTTATTTTTTAGCCCTAACAAACAATCCTAGGGTGAGGCATGGGTATTAAAAAATAATACTCATGTCAGTTTTATCCTACACGGTAAAAAAAATAATTTTTAAACTCTTCTTTGGATTACAGATGATTTCAATACTTTTATATCTAATTTTTAAACTTATCAATAGTTTACACCAATTTTTAAACTTTCACAGATTGAAATTTAATATATTTTTTTATTAAACATGGAAATGTAATGTTTTTAGTTTATAAAATAAATCCAATGGTTTAAAAAATTAAATTTAATCCAATTGTATTAAAATTTAAACTCAAAGAGTTTATTTTTATGGGTTTTTAATAATTTTAAACCATAAAGGTTTAAAATTTAAACTCAAATAGTTTATTCTCAGTTTATTTAATAATTTTAAAGCACTAAACTAAATTTAGTTCAGAATCGCTAGTTCGAATCTCGGCCAGGGCAATTTTTTTTTTATTCTTTCAAAATTTTTTGTTTTATTCTTTTTTTTTTTTTTGTAATTATTGCCTAAGAATTATAAAAAAATATATTCAAAGATAGATAAATAATAATGCGACCAACTTTAGTCACATTAAAAATACTTATTGAAAAAATTAAAAATATTTTTTTTGCGATACTGAAATAAATTCGTTGTAGTCATGTTAATAACATTCACGAGTGCTCGCTTTATAATCAAAATGCCTTTTTCGATGGAAATATGTTTAAATAGCGCTAATAGTAAATAGCAGTAATGTTGGTTTGCCGGTATGTTAGAGGATTTGAATGTTTCGGGCAAAGTGTGCGCTGATGAATTAATTCTAAAAATAAAATAATAATGAAAAAAAAATAAATATATATCTTCGTTTTAGAACTAAAAGTCACCAACTACATTTTCAAAATTCCAATTGTTCATTTACAAAAATCTTTCTATATCTTCAATTTTTTTAATCTATGAGCTCAATATTTGTACCAAATGATAAGAAAATGTGTTGGTATTTCAACTTCAAAAATTTATCAATTACTTTTTGTAATAATTACCAACAAAGATGAAATTTGAGATTTTCATAAAAATATATTTGCTGACTTTTAGTTCTACATCGACGATATTATTATTAAATTTATAAAATAATATAAATATTTTTTATGCTCTGACCAGAATTGGGGCGGACGACGGAAAATCCGCGGCGGATAACCCGATTTATTTCTATTTTAGCCGTCGAGCGGCATCGGAAGAGAGTTGCATTTTATTGAAAACAATATGAATTGCTAATTAATTCGACATTGTGCTGATAAAATGTTTATTTTATTTATAAAGACTGTACTTTATAACAATTAAAACAATTCAGAGACTTAAAATTCGAAAAAACTGCAATTATATCATAAGTTAAAAAAATAACGTTTTATCGTCCCCGCCGCAATTCTGTTTAAAATAAAGCTGATTTCACTACTTTTTTACAACCACCGCGTTTTGGACGCCGCAGATTTTCCGTCGACCGCCACAATTCTGGTTAGAGCATTAAAATTAAAAAAAAAACAAATCCGTATTTTCAATATCTTTCAGCATTAATTTTAATCCCGTAGGATTACATGCAAAGTAATACATGTATTACAATGTAATGCAGAGAGATATTAAAAACTTTTCTTTATTTGGTCGAGACATATATGGGCCATTCCACACCAAATCGACCAAAAAAAGTCAAATTTGAGATTTTATCGTTTCGATTTCAATAAAATTTGGACAACTGATAAAGGGTATCCACACGGTTAAAAATATTGGGTTATTTTTTAAACTTTTTTGGATTGTATATATGTCTCGACCAAAAAATGATTAAATTGTAATAATCCTAAAAGATTAAAAAATTTTTGTAATACCCCTCTACATTACATTTAATACATGTTGTATTACTTTGCATGTAATCCTACGGGATTAAAATTAATGCTGAAAAAGATTGAAAATACAGATTTGTTTTTGTAAAAAAAGTTTAAAAATATTTATTTTATTTTATAAACAATATATTTTTATTATTTTCATTATTATTTTATTTTTATAATTAATAACTCTTTGTACACTCTTTAATTATTTTTCGTCTCTTTCGAAATTATTTTCATGTCATCAGCGCACACCTTGTCCCCTACAGATCTTCTAACATACCGCCAACTAGCTTTACTGTCATTTACTATTAGAGCTATTTAAACATATTGTCGTCGAAAAAGGCATTTGAATTAGAAAGCGAGCACTGGTGTGAATGTTACTAACATGGCGACATTATCACAGGTTCGAATCCCGGCCGTGGTCCTAATTTTTTTTTTTTATTTTTAAAATTTTTTTTTTTTTATTTTTAAAAAAAAAAAATTTTAATTCTTTTTTCTTCACTTTTTTTATTTTCTTTTTTTTTTGTTATTAATTTCAATAGCTAGAAGTATTTTTAATGTGACAAAAGTCAGTTGCTTTATTATTTATTTATCTTTGAATACATTTTTTCATAATTCGTAAGTAATAATTACAAAAAAAAAAAAAAATCTGAAATAATAAAAAAAAAATTGCCCTGGCCGAGATTCGAACCTGCGATTCTGAACTAAATTTAGTAAGTATGGTTTACAATTTAATCTTTTATGGTTTAAACATATTAAATAAACAGAAAAATAAATTATTTGAGTTTAAATTTTAATACAATCGGATTAAATTTAAATTTTTAACCCATTTGGATTATTTTATAAACTAAAAAAATTACATTTCCATGTTTAATAAGAAATATATTAAATTTCAATCTGAAAAAGTTTAAAAATGGGTGTAAACTATTGGTAAGTTTAAAAATTAGACATACTAGTATTTTTTCGCCCACTATTTCAAGAGATACAGAATACAAAAAATGATGTCCTTAAAAAGGACCATTTTTAAAATTCTGAGAAAAATCCTAAGTTTTCGTCAATTTATTATAATTGTTCATGCAAAATTGCAAGATGGTATTTTGATGGCATCATATTTAAAAAAATAATTTTATAAACTTTTATTTATTTTTTGTATAGATGGTATTTTGATGGCATCATATTTAAAAAAAAAAATTAATATATTTAATTTATTTTTTGTATAGAAAAATTTTTTTTTCTGCAGTAAAAGTTGTAATAATTCCTGAATACATATGTAACTCTAATTTCCAAAATAGCGTCAGTTTTATCGTATTCAATCTAGTTTTTGAGATATTGATTTTGGGATATAGTTTTTACGATTTTCGAAAAATGGTATATTCCACAATAACTATACACAGAAATATAAGATAGGTTAATCAAATGGAAAAAAAATTGTTAATAAACCATTTTTCTATTTTGTATTGAAAACACAAACAACAAGTATAATTCAGGTGGTTAATCTAATCGACAAAAAATTGTTAAAATAAATTGATAAATTTTTAACTATAAAAATAGTTAAACTAATTGTAAGAATTGTAGCATATAAATTAAACCATAAAAATGGTATGACTAACCACTGAAATGGTAAAGTTACTATTCTCAACCACTAAAATGGTAAAACTAACCAAATAACTTTAACTTTACTATTTTGGTTGGTTATCTAACCGAAAAGATGGTTCCGTCGCAATTATCTCCTCTCTTCTCTCTTTACGATGAGAATATTGATGCTTTGAACAAAATGAGACAACTCGTTCGTTAATATTCAGTGGCAAACTATTCGTGGACGTGTGCTTACGCACCGGTTGATTTAAGTGATTTTCAATTAACTTATAAATTAAACAATTTAAAATGAGTTTTTGAAATAGTGAATCTTTCAATATATTGTGAGTTCTGCAGACGGATGATCCAGATAATCCTGTCAATTCTGGCTTCGTTAATTTTATGCAGCAGTGGCAACCGCGGAACATCACTGACATCGAATCTCCTTCATGTTCACAGGCATCCAGTTCTTCGTCTAATGACTTTGTTAGTGTATATATGCAAAATAAATTCATAAATAAGTGTACATTTTTAGGATTTTCAATAAATGTTGAATGCCCATCGAACTGGTGAATATGTTCTGCTGTTGGAAAAAGTAGATGACGCTGGGAATAAAATCTTAATTGATGCGCAGAAATATGTTTAAATATTATAAATATATTTATTTAGTACTTTATACTATCGTGAAATACTATTTTTCATGGTAAATAAACAATTTTTAATGAAAATAAACTATTTTTTTTTTTGATAAATAAACTATTTTTATGGTAAATGAACAATTTTCCATGGGAACTATTTTCATGGTACACGAACAATTTTTCATGGTAAATGATATTCATGGTACTCGAACTATGGAACTCTTGGAAGATGAACTATTTTCATGGTAAACGAACTATTTTTACGAACTATTATTTTAAAAATTTTTAGTCGGTTCGATTTACCACGTTTTTCGGTCACTGCAATTTTAACTGTCGTTTTCGGTTAGATTTGCCTATCTTTTTCTTTGTGTGTACGTTTAGAAGTTCTGAAAGCTTGTTCTATTACACGGTAAAAAATGTTGGAATATTTCAAACCCTTCTTTGGATTACAGATGATTTCAATACTAGTATGTCTAATTTTTAAACTTACCAATAGTTTACACCCATTTTTAAACTTTTTCAGGTTGAAATTTAATATATTTCTTATTAAACATGGAAATGTAATTTTTTTAGTTTATAAAATAAACCAAATGGGTTAAAAATTTAAATTTAATCCGATTGTATTAAAATTTAAATTCAAATAATTTATTTTTCTGTTTATTTAATATGTTTAAACCATAAAAGATTAAATTGTAAACCATACTTACTAAATTTAGTTCAGAATCGCAAAAACAAATCCGTATTTTCAATCTTTTTCAGCATTAATTTTAATCCCGTAGGATTACATGCAAAGTAATACAACATGTATTACAATGTAATGTAGAGGGGTATTACAAACAATTTTTAATCTTTTAGGATTATTACAATTTAATCATTTTTTGGTCGAGACATATATACAATCCAAAAAAGTTTAAAAAATAACCCAATATTTTTAACCGTGTAGCTTTAAAACGAGCCATCAACGGAGTTTCTAGCATTACTAGTTTAAGAGATGTTTAAATATATACAACTATACAAAAGTGATTTTTCGCACATTTTTTGTAATTTTGAGCCACTGTATCTCTGGAAGTAGTCGGCGAAATAAATAAAAAAAAACATTGGTCAGTACATATCTGAATATCCTATATCAGTTGCCCAAATTTTATTGAAATCGAAAAGGTAAAATCTCAAATTTGACTTTTTTTGGTCGATTTAGTGTGGAATATATAGAACAATTAATACAATTTACTTGCGTTGATAAGACTTGATTTACATGGTCAGTGCATCAAAAATGAAGTATAAACTTATAATCCTTCACGTCTGGTCACTGCAATTTTAACTGTCGTTTTCGGTTAGATTTGCCTTTTTTTTCTTTGTGTGTACGTTTAGAAGTTCTGAAAGCTTGTTCTATTAGCTTTAAAATGAGCCATCAACGGAGTTTCTAGCATTACTAGTTTAAGAGATGTTTAAATATATACAACTATACAAAAGTAATTTTTCGCACATTTTTTTGTAATTTTGAGCCACTGTATCTCTGGAAGTAGTGGGCGAAAAAAATAAAAAAAAAACATTTTTGTCATTCTACAAACAATGGCGTATTCAACTTTTTTTCGTAACCTGTTTCAAGGATATTGTCAGTTAATATGCAGTCAAATATTCATAATTAGGGTGTTTTAAGATTGTACATATTTTTTTTAATATATTGTCTTAACGTGCTCAAGGTCCAGTCAGTACAAATTGGGTGTTTTGTACCAACCAATAAAACAACAAACAATTGGCAAAATGCATTGAGTGGCAGATCGTACTGCTGTTTCAGAGGCAGCCAAGCCCCTTCATCAGCGATCTTTCTCTGCAGATTCAACATTTCAAGTCGCTAAAGTTTTCCTTTTCCAATGAACACAATAAGAATTATGTGCATTGAAGAAAGAACCAAAAGCAAAAATGCAAACACTGCATCAACTCAAGATTTTGCCAAAGTTGTTGTTGCGTACAGCAATTTGCCAATTGTTTGTTGTTTTATTGGTTGGTACAAAACATCCAATTTGTACTGACTGGACCTTGAGCACGTTAAGACAATATCTTAAAATTATCAAGAGGTCGTAAAACAAAAACAATTAATTTTTTTTAATTTCAAAAGATATAGGTTTGACGTTTTCATCAATATTGTTTATCACGAATAGGCTGTATTTTTTTACTCTGACAGCATCATCTTCCTAACTCTATCCTATAAACTTAATTTTATCAAATTTTAACCGTACTAAATACAAATTTTGTCACACCGCGTAAACTCTTGAGGAAACTGTCATACTCTCTTTGACAAAAACGTTCACCCATAAAAAATGAGATGGGGTCCTCAAACAACAAAATCGACTCAGATTCAGCCATTATACAGAAGGATACAAAAAATCTCAAATTTGACTTTTTTTGGTCGATTTAGTGTGGAATATATAGAACAATTAATACAATTTACTTGCGTTGATAAGACTTGATTTACATGGTCAGTGCATCAAAAATGAAGTATAAACTTATAATCCTTCACGTCTGGTCACTGCAATTTTAACTGTCGTTTTCGGTTAGATTTGCCTTTTTTTTCTTTGTGTGTACGTTTAGAAGTTCTGAAAGCTTGTTCTATTAGCTTTAAAATGAGCCATCAACGGAGTTTCTAGCATTACTAGTTTAAGAGATGTTTAAATATATACAACTATACAAAAGTAATTTTTCGCACATTTTTTTGTAATTTTGAGCCACTGTATCTCTGGAAGTAGTGGGCGAAAAAAATAAAAAAAAACATTGGTCAGTACATATCTGGATATCCTATATCAGTTGCCCAAATTTTATTGAAATCGAAAAGGTAAAATCTCAAATTTGACTTTTTTTGGTCGATTTAGTGTGGAATATATAGAACAATTAATACAATTTACTTGCGTTGATAAGACTTGATTTATATGGTCAATTCATCAAAAATGAAGTATAAACTTATACTCCTTCACGTCTGGTTTAAACGCTATGGGGTCCGAAGATTCAAAGGATATCCAATATATTTCCTCATTTTATAGCGGGATGGTTCGATGTTCGTTTCTGACGTCTATGGGGCGATTGTGGGTAGTCTCCACTGCATATTTTAAGTTTGTATCTTAAAGTTTTACCTCAATTTTCAATAAATTTCTCATATTAAATCACTTTAAGGAGTTGTAACAAGAAGAATAAAATTCCTGAACACGTACGTATTTAATTACGTACTATTTTGAGAAGGAACAATTTTTAGCAACTTAGTACTTTTCGACTATGATTCATATTAGCGACTTCTGTTAACGAGTTAATACGCCATTAACATTTTTAATAATAAGATAATGAATTTTTTGTTATACTAAATTACTTTTGTATGGCCCTGCGATGCTCACATACCTTTTTGATAAATAACCTTAATATTAATATTTTAATATTTAAATACCTTTATTCTCAATGCATACTTATTTAATTTTTTCTTTAAGCAACATTGAAAAAGTACTTTTTTGTATTTTTAATGGTTTTATCATATTAATATAATAGTTTATTTAATGTGACTCAAACTATTAATAATCAATAGGAATGCACTATAAAATAAACTATTGAAACAATAGTAGAATTACTATTTTATCAATAACATGTCATATTGTATTAATGTAGACCACAATATTAGCTAAACAATAGTACAAAATACTATCAAAACTATTCAATTAATAGGAAACACTATTGTTTCGTGTCCTTTAGAATCAATAGTCGTACTATTGGTTTTTTGTTTTCTGAGTGTAGGTAAAATAAAATCGAAACTTTTCAAAAAAAAAAAAACAGATACATTTTGTATATACAAAATATTTTACTTTGTGAAAATAATTTGTATACATTTGTATAAACATTTTGACTTTTTTAATTTAAATTTTTAACTTTTAAACCGTATCAATTCAAAGAAAATACATGGCCCTGCACAAAAAATGCATAACCAACATTTTTAGATTTTATTTACCATTTTGAATCAACCTGATGTAATTTTAACATCTTGATACTATAAAATTAACAGTACAAAAAGGTAAAACAAAGCGATACATCATGTCAAATTAACGTTTTGCAATTTTAATTCAACAAGAAATCGAGTAATTCTAACAAGTTATCAAATGTAAATTAAACAACTGTTATATTAAAAATAAAGCATGGTGAATCAAACCGATAATTCATGTTCGGTTAACAGTAGTTAATAATTAACTTTATGAAATCATGATAAATTCCTGTATTCTGTTAAAAATTAACACAATGAATCTGTTTGAAAAAAAACAACATGAAATCTGTTTAATTTCTGTTTAAATTTACATGATTTTTTCTCAGAGTGTACGTATGCAAAATTTCCATAAGAATGATTTTTGTCATTCTACAAACAATGGCGTATTCAACTTTTTTTCGTAACCTGTTTCAAGGATATTGTCAGTTAATATGCAGTCAAATATTCATAATTAGGGTGTTTTAAGATTGTACATATTTTTTTTAATATATTGTCTTAACGTGCTCAAGGTCCAGTCAGTACAAATTGGGTGTTTTGTACCAACCAATAAAACAACAAACAATTGGCAAAATGCATTGAGTGGCAGATCGTACTGCTGTTTCAGAGGCAGCCAAGCCCCTTCATCAGCGATCTTTCTCTGCAGATTCTACATTTCAAGTCGCTAAAGTTTTCCTTTTCCAATGAACACAATAAGAATTATGTGCATTGAAGAAAGAACCAAAAGCAAAAATGCAAACACTGCATCAACTCAAGATTTTGCCAAAGTTGTTGTTGCGTACAGCAATTTGCCAATTGTTTGTTGTTTTATTGGTTGGTACAAAACATCCAATTTGTACTGACTGGACCTTGAGCACGTTAAGACTATATCTTAAAATTATCAAGAGGTCGTAAAACAAAAACAATTATTTTTTTTTAATTTCAAAAGATATAGGTTTGACGTTTTCATCAATATTGTTTATCACGAATAGGCTGTATTTTTTTACTCTGACAGCATCATCTTCCTAACTCTATCCTATAAACTTAATTTTATCAAATTTTAACCGTACTAAATACAAATTTTGTCACACCGCGTAAACTCTTGAGGAAACTGTCATACTCTCTTTGACAAAAACGTTCACCCATAAAAAATGAGATGGGGTCCTCAAACAACAAAATCGACTCAGATTCAGCCATTATACAGAAGGATACAAAAACTAAAATTTTCTATTTTGTTCATTAGGTTGTGTGCAAAATTTTCGGCAGAAAAAATAAAAGTTATAAATTCTTTTAAATTTTAACATTATAAAAATAATGGCGTTTGCAGATTTTTTCCTAGACGTTCAGTTTCAAGGATATTCAACAATAGCGAAATGAGTATTTTAAAGCATACTTTTGTTTGGTATGGGTTATGCTTATGGATCCATGTATGCATAAAGCACACACGAATTAATATTATAATGTAGTTTTGAAACTGATATAATTAAAACATACAGTACAAGAATGGTGATCATTTGGATGCCGAGAAATAAATATGAAAAAATGGTCTTTTTTGTTCCAAAATTTGCTACTGTATTACTTATATTTCGAAAACTATGATTTTTTATTTTTTTTATACTCTACACCTATCAGGTACAGGGTATATTAACTTTGTGCATATATTGTAACGCCCATTAGGAGGCGTGTCCGGTATGGAAAAGTATATATATTCTTGATCAGTATCACCACCCGAGTCCGTTTAGCCATGTCCGTCTGTCTGTCTGTCTGTCCGTCTGTCTTGCTGTCTTGCTGTCTTGCTGTCTTGCTGTCTTGCTGTCTTGCTGTCTTGCTGTCTTGCTGTCTTGCTGTCTTGCTGTCTTGCTGTCTTGCTGTCCGTATACACGATAACTTGAGAAATACTGCTTAGAATGCGATAAAATTTCGTTTCAATACTTTTTAGCCAAAAGTTAGTTTTGTCAATGTAAATGAGCCAAATTGGTCAACAGACACGCCCACCTCCCATACTAGTCACTTTTGCATAACTCTTTTTGAACCAATAACTCGAAAAGTATTCAAGATATACATATAAAATTGAAAATGTATTGTTAGAATTCACCTAAAAATATGTGATCCAAAAATGGGAGTGATACGCCCACATTTGATTTTTTTATTACTTCTCGCTTTTTCATGGTGGACATTTTATTCGCAAATTATTAAAAACAAAATTATGAAATATTAGCCTTAAATCTCTACATATGTTTTAAAAGTGGGCGTGATCCGCCCACATTTATTTTTCTACATGTTTCAATATTTTTCGATTTTTTTTTTACTTTTACATCAATTTTTTAATTAATGGTATATACGTCGTCAGAAATTTTATATGTAATTAATATTCTGAGTGTAAAAGTGTTCAGCATAATTACGAACTTTAAAGGTAGGTAGGTATACAATTAAATTTCCCACATTAATATTCACACCAAAGTGTAGGGTATTCCATAGTCGGGCCCGACCGACTATAAAAGTCCGTCCCATGTGACCGAACTTACCCATGTGACCTAACTTTCCCAACTCGTTTTTTTTTTTATTATTTTAAAAATCAATTTCAATATTTAATGTGTGAGCATTTATATAAATTTTCCATACAAGAAATATGAGTGTGAATTTCCACCTAACGCCTACCATGCATAATCATACCTAAAAACAAGAATTTTCATTTCAAATATCCTTGAAACAGGACGTCTACGAAAAAAATTTATTGCACCATTGTTTGTCGAATGACAAAATTCATAGGAATATATAACTTTTATTTCAGATATCGAAAATTGTTGCCAAATGTGCATGCAACGTAATAATTTATTGTTTTTGATTATTCTGCTTAATGGGTGGATCTGAGGCAATTTTGTTATTTGAGGACCCCATCTCATTTTTTATGGAGAATATATTTCCCAAAGAGAGTATAATAGTTGTCTCAAGCGTTCACGCGGGATGAATAAATTTGAATTAGTAGGGTTAAAATTTGAAAAAACGGGGGTTATTGAAAAGCGTTTGGACGACGGTGTCAAAGTAAAAAAAATGCGCTTATTTATGATAAAAAACATTTCTGAAGAAACACTCAAAAAAATAATGTATAAAAAACAAATAAAAATGTCTTCTTTTATTTCTTATTTATTTACTTCATATAAATTTAACAATTAATTAATTAAATAAAAATGTTTTTTTTTTATTTCAGTAGCCACTAGCTGGCATCGAACTCCTCACTCCGGCGTTAAAGTCCACTGCTCTACCCGTTAGGCTACACATTCATCTCCTTTCGTTTGAAATTTTTGCTTCAAAAACAAAATTTGTGAAATGTTCAATTTTTTTTTAATGTCACATTAAAAAAAAAAATAAACAATTTATTTTCATTTTTTGTCGATGCGTCACAAATTTTAGTCATTTGATTCAAGATTGTGAATAAATGATCTGTAGCAAATGAGGTTGATAGCGTAACGGTGAGAACTCAGGTCTTGTACCCGGAAGGAGTGGGTTCAAATCCCAGAAGAAACATTTTTTTCTTGATTTTTTTTTTGTTAATATGTATATCAATATTATACATTTTATAGATTAAATAGGCGAATATGATTAAAAGGTTTTAGACAGTTTAATGATCTTTTTAATTTATAAAGACGCATACTAATTAATAAAAAAGCATTCGAAGTGAGTTAGGTTGCTTTGTTAAGGGATATCCTTAAAAATATTCTTATAAATCACTGATCATAAATGCATAAATTTTCCTTATGTAGGAAAAACATAACCTGACACTAATTATATATATGGTTTTCAGCGATATTTCATATTACAACACGATAATTTTTTAGTTTCAAATTACCACAACAATAAAAATATAATACATATTTCCTCAGCAATTATATACTTCTCATTAATACCACTTTTAGAACTTCTACACTGAAAAAATTATAGGTTGTTAAAACAAATACTTTTAGCTGTTGAAATTGTGTTATATGAAAATTTTTGCCACGACAATAATAATCTTCAATCGAGAATGTATTCTTCCCTCAAATATATTTTTCAATTTTGAAACAAAAGTGTCACTTTTCAAGCTGTTGAATTCATTTTAATACTTTACTGCTTATAAAACATCTATCATCTTTAAAAGAGTCTATGAATTATATAACAAGCAGTCGTTTGAATGTTACTTTTTCAACAGTTTTGCACTGTTGGAGATACTATTTACTTTTGCGTGAACAGCGTGTCAAGTGAAAACACATGGAATTTATTTTTCTTTTCACGCAAAAGTAAATCTTTTCCCCAACAGTTGAAAAACAGTAATATTCAAACGAATGCTTGTTATATAATTCGTAGTCTCTTTTTCAGATGATATATGTTTTATAAACATTTATAATAAGTGATAGTAATGTTGATAGATCTTGGTTGGTTTTACGCAGGTAGAAGAGAACAGAGAACTGAACAGAGATAATAAGAAGAAGAATGAGAGTGAGTGAGTACCAAACTGAATATACCCTTTCACTCTTAGTGTAGGGTATAATTACACACAATAAAAAAAAAACATTTTTTTATACCCTACACTAAGAGTGAAAGGGTATATTCAGTTTGGTACGCCGTTTGTAACACCCAGAAGGAAGCATCTCCGGTATGGAAAAGTATATATATTCTTGATCAGCATGACCTCCTGAGTCGATTTAGCGATGTCCGCCTGTCCGCCTGTCTGTCTGTCCGTCTGTCCGTCTGTCTGTCCGTCTGTCCGTCTGTCTGTCTGTTGAAATCCCTACTACTTTTAAAATTGAAGAGCTAGCTAAATGAAACTTATAACTTAGATTACTAATATACCTACGCTGTATGTGCGAGATCGGTCCATTGTGACCTATGATCCGACCACTTATGTTCAAATTCCTCATATAAAATGTACTTATAAAGATCAATTTTTATGTATACGTGCTTATGTAAACTTTTTTGGTCAAATATATATTGACATCATGCTCAAATACATGATAATAAAGTTTTCCGGAGAAAAGACTTGTGGTTCACAAAAAAAAAAATCGAAATTCGGTACACCTACTCATTTGTATATATGGGTATCAAATGAATGGAAATTCTTCAGCGATTGAATGTTTGTAGTTATTTTCAGGATTCGTATACCCTGGTGACCTATATATCACTTTGAATGGTAACCACACATATGTGTAGGGTATTTATAGTCGGCTTAGACCGACAATAATTTTGATAATCCTAACTATCATAATTACACCTACTTTAAAATTTGCCATGTGATCTAACCTTCCCGACTGGTTATTATAAAAATTTCATGCAAAAGAAGAAAATCAAGAGTTTCCACTGTTGGATCAACAGTAAATACATTTAATGTATCAACAACGTAAGCTTTCTTGAAACAAATATGTGGAGTTGTTGGGTACGAAATGACCAATAAAAGTTGTTGTTATGAGGTACAAAATTGTTGCCATAACGATTTATTTTTTTCACTGTAAAATCGTTATCAAATCGGAAGAAAAATTTGGACATTTGTTGCACTGTATAATTAATATTTTTAGTCAAAATTTAATAACACAAATATTAAATTTTTCATTTTACTCCAAAAAATAAAAAAGAAAATTACATCAATTTTATACTAAGAAAACAGAATGTTAAATACCAATTTAAATTTACGCCTTGTAGCAAATATTCAAACATTGTATTAGTTTAAATAAACTTGCAGCATTTCCTGGGTTCCGGACGGGACATTCGTACGCTTAAAACTTGAATATTTCGAAGAAAAACTAATGAGTTTACTTGTTTTTTTTGTGAATGAAAAGGACCAAATATCTGCAAAATTCTATACGGTAGATCAAAAGATATAAATAAAATAGTGGGCGTTCCGGACGGGACAAAAATGGAAGTAATTATCGAGGTTAATATGGATATTCCAAAAAGTCAGCGAATTTTGCGTACAAATGATTTTTTCGAAATATTTTAAAAACTAGTTGAAATAACGTGCTTTCTTTGTATATTAACACTTTATTCCTAATGTTTATAGTTTTTTCATAATAAATCAGAAAAATTCCGGACGGGACAAAATATTCCGTATAGAAATTATCAGTACGATTTTTATTCTAAAAATAATTTTTACATACAATATATTTTTTTAAATTATCTCCGAACAGAGCTGAGACAATTTACTTTATTTTTGTATATATGCACTTTGTTCGCAATGCTTACAGTTATTTCATAATATATCGCAGAATAATTTCGGACGTTCCGTAGAGAAATTTGCACTACGAGTTTTTGCTAAAAAATTGTGTATATGACAATATCAATAATAATTATTACGAAATGAAAAGTTATGTACTATTCAAATTTCCAGATTTTTTAAAGTTAAAAATTTTTTTTTTTACTTTTAATGAAACAATTTTTTTTTTTTGATATTTTTTATACTGTAGTTTTACACTTTTGGTACTCAAAGTTCCGGACGGCACAGATTTCAATTAGCTGTCAAAAATGTTCTAGAATTACTAGGAAAATGATGTTTACATTTTTGGAAATGCCGAAGAAATTCTGTTTTGGTAACAGTGGATTCAACTCTTTACAAAAACTTTTTAGTTTACTATGGTAATCAATGTATCTTTTTGGTTTCGGACGGGACATCGAAAACCCTTATACAAAAATCAAAATTTGTCCTTTATTTTAATTTGTATCATTATTTTTAAGTTTTAGAAATAATTATTAATGTTACCAGAAAAACATAAAATAATATTTTGTATCTGTATGTCTTTAAAGTTAATTAATTTGGTTACTCAAAATACATGAAAAATTGGTATATTTACATATTTCATAGTAACGAAACTTTATGAGTGTTTTTTCATACGTAGCCGTTAACAGAATAGAAATTTCTTTCAGATATTTAGATTCAGACATTTAAGATTACAAATCCATTATTATTTCAAAGATTTGAGCATTTTGAATTTTTCGGTCGTGGTTGACGTTTTTCTGGAAATGCCCATATATGAAATGATGTTGATTTTACCGTCGAAATTGAAACAAGTTATAAAAGTTAAAAATGCTTTGAAATACATATAAATTACTAAAAATAGCAGTTTTCACGCGATATTTCCTCAAAAAATAAACTTTATATATGAAGTAATAATATTTTTTTAGATTACATGCAAAAGAACTTTTATTAAAAATTGATTATATAAAAGAGTCCCAAAGAACATATTTTAGAAATTTGATAAATTATAAAAAAAGTTAGTAATTGTGATAGTTAGTGTCATAGACACTCTGAATAACCGCGAATATTTTTTTTAATAAATAAATGATAAATAATAAATAATAAATAATAAATAATAAATAATAAATAATAAATAATAAATAATAAATAATAAATAATAAATAATAAATAATAAATAATAAATAATAAATAATAAATAATAAATAATAAATAATAAATAATAAATAATAAATAATAAATAATAAATAATAAATAATAAATAATAAATAATAAATAATAAATAATAAATAATAAATAATAAATAATAAATAATAAATAATAAATAATAAATAATAAATAATAAATAATAAATAATAAATAATAAATAATAAATAATAAATAATAAATAATAAATAATAAATAATAAATAATAAATAATAAATAATAAATAATAAATAATAAATAATAAATAATAAATAATAAATAATAAATAATAAATAATAAATAATAAATAATAAATAATAAATAATAAATAATAAATAATAAATAATAAATAATAAATAATAAATAATAAATAATAAATAATAAATAATAAATAATAAATAATAAATAATAAATAATAAATAATAAATAATAAATAATAAATAATAAATAATAAATAATAAATAATAAATAATAAATAATAAATAATAAATAATAAATAATAAATAATAAATAATAAATAATAAATAATAAATAATAAATAATAAATAATAAATAATAAATAATAAATAATAAATAATAAATAATAAATAATAAATAATAAATAATAAATAATAAATAATAAATAATAAATAATAAATAATAAATAATAAATAATAAATAATAAATAATAAATAATAAATAATAAATAATAAATAATAAATAATAAATAATAAATAATAAATAATAAATAATAAATAATAAATAATAAATAATAAATAATAAATAATAAATAATAAATAATAAATAATAAATAATAAATAATAAATAATAAATAATAAATAATAAATAATAAATAATAAATAATAAATAATAAATAATAAATAATAAATAATAAATAATAAATAATAAATAATAAATAATAAATAATAAATAATAAATAATAAATAATAAATAATAAATAATAAATAATAAATAATAAATAATAAATAATAAATAATAAATAATAAATAATAAATAATAAATAATAAATAATAAATAATAAATAATAAATAATAAATAATAAATAATAAATAATAAATAATAAATAATAAATAATAAATAATAAATAATAAATAATAAATAATAAATAATAAATAATAAATAATAAATAATAAATAATAAATAATAAATAATAAATAATAAATAATAAATAATAAATAATAAATAATAAATAATAAATAATAAATAATAAATAATAAATAATAAATAATAAATAATAAATAATAAATAATAAATAATAAATAATAAATAATAAATAATAAATAATAAATAATAAATAATAAATAATAAATAATAAATAATAAATAATAAATAATAAATAATAAATAATAAATAATAAATAATAAATAATAAATAATAAATAATAAATAATAAATAATAAATAATAAATAATAAATAATAAATAATAAATAATAAATAATAAATAATAAATAATAAATAATAAATAATAAATAATAAATAATAAATAATAAATAATAAATAATAAATAATAAATAATAAATAATAAATAATAAATAATAAATAATAAATAATAAATAATAAATAATAAATAATAAATAATAAATAATAAATAATAAATAATAAATAATAAATAATAAATAATAAATAATAAATAATAAATAATAAATAATAAATAATAAATAATAAATAATAAATAATAAATAATAAATAATAAATAATAAATAATAAATAATAAATAATAAATAATAAATAATAAATAATAAATAATAAATAATAAATAATAAATAATAAATAATAAATAATAAATAATAAATAATAAATAATAAATAATAAATAATAAATAATAAATAATAAATAATAAATAATAAATAATAAATAATAAATAATAAATAATAAATAATAAATAATAAATAATAAATAATAAATAATAAATAATAAATAATAAATAATAAATAATAAATAATAAATAATAAATAATAAATAATAAATAATAAATAATAAATAATAAATAATAAATAATAAATAATAAATAATAAATAATAAATAATAAATAATAAATAATAAATAATAAATAATAAATAATAAATAATAAATAATAAATAATAAATAATAAATAATAAATAATAAATAATAAATAATAAATAATAAATAATAAATAATAAATAATAAATAATAAATAATAAATAATAAATAATAAATAATAAATAATAAATAATAAATAATAAATAATAAATAATAAATAATAAATAATAAATAATAAATAATAAATAATAAATAATAAATAATAAATAATAAATAATAAATAATAAATAATAAATAATAAATAATAAATAATAAATAATAAATAATAAATAATAAATAATAAATAATAAATAATAAATAATAAATAATAAATAATAAATAATAAATAATAAATAATAAATAATAAATAATAAATAATAAATAATAAATAATAAATAATAAATAATAAATAATAAATAATAAATAATAAATAATAAATAATAAATAATAAATAATAAATAATAAATAATAAATAATAAATAATAAATAATAAATAATAAATAATAAATAATAAATAATAAATAATAAATAATAAATAATAAATAATAAATAATAAATAATAAATAATAAATAATAAATAATAAATAATAAATAATAAATAATAAATAATAAATAATAAATAATAAATAATAAATAATAAATAATAAATAATAAATAATAAATAATAAATAATAAATAATAAATAATAAATAATAAATAATAAATAATAAATAATAAATAATAAATAATAAATAATAAATAATAAATAATAAATAATAAATAATAAATAATAAATAATAAATAATAAATAATAAATAATAAATAATAAATAATAAATAATAAATAATAAATAATAAATAATAAATAATAAATAATAAATAATAAATAATAAATAATAAATAATAAATAATAAATAATAAATAATAAATAATAAATAATAAATAATAAATAATAAATAATAAATAATAAATAATAAATAATAAATAATAAATAATAAATAATAAATAATAAATAATAAATAATAAATAATAAATAATAAATAATAAATAATAAATAATAAATAATAAATAATAAATAATAAATAATAAATAATAAATAATAAATAATAAATAATAAATAATAAATAATAAATAATAAATAATAAATAATAAATAATAAATAATAAATAATAAATAATAAATAATAAATAATAAATAATAAATAATAAATAATAAATAATAAATAATAAATAATAAATAATAAATAATAAATAATAAATAATAAATAATAAATAATAAATAATAAATAATAAATAATAAATAATAAATAATAAATAATAAATAATAAATAATAAATAATAAATAATAAATAATAAATAATAAATAATAAATAATAAATAATAAATAATAAATAATAAATAATAAATAATAAATAATAAATAATAAATAATAAATAATAAATAATAAATAATAAATAATAAATAATAAATAATAAATAATAAATAATAAATAATAAATAATAAATAATAAATAATAAATAATAAATAATAAATAATAAATAATAAATAATAAATAATAAATAATAAATAATAAATAATAAATAATAAATAATAAATAATAAATAATAAATAATAAATAATAAATAATAAATAATAAATAATAAATAATAAATAATAAATAATAAATAATAAATAATAAATAATAAATAATAAATAATAAATAATAAATAATAAATAATAAATAATAAATAATAAATAATAAATAATAAATAATAAATAATAAATAATAAATAATAAATAATAAATAATAAATAATAAATAATAAATAATAAATAATAAATAATAAATAATAAATAATAAATAATAAATAATAAATAATAAATAATAAATAATAAATAATAAATAATAAATAATAAATAATAAATAATAAATAATAAATAATAAATAATAAATAATAAATAATAAATAATAAATAATAAATAATAAATAATAAATAATAAATAATAAATAATAAATAATAAATAATAAATAATAAATAATAAATAATAAATAATAAATAATAAATAATAAATAATAAATAATAAATAATAAATAATAAATAATAAATAATAAATAATAAATAATAAATAATAAATAATAAATAATAAATAATAAATAATAAATAATAAATAATAAATAATAAATAATAAATAATAAATAATAAATAATAAATAATAAATAATAAATAATAAATAATAAATAATAAATAATAAATAATAAATAATAAATAATAAATAATAAATAATAAATAATAAATAATAAATAATAAATAATAAATAATAAATAATAAATAATAAATAATAAATAATAAATAATAAATAATAAATAATAAATAATAAATAATAAATAATAAATAATAAATAATAAATAATAAATAATAAATAATAAATAATAAATAATAAATAATAAATAATAAATAATAAATAATAAATAATAAATAATAAATAATAAATAATAAATAATAAATAATAAATAATAAATAATAAATAATAAATAATAAATAATAAATAATAAATAATAAATAATAAATAATAAATAATAAATAATAAATAATAAATAATAAATAATAAATAATAAATAATAAATAATAAATAATAAATAATAAATAATAAATAATAAATAATAAATAATAAATAATAAATAATAAATAATAAATAATAAATAATAAATAATAAATAATAAATAATAAATAATAAATAATAAATAATAAATAATAAATAATAAATAATAAATAATAAATAATAAATAATAAATAATAAATAATAAATAATAAATAATAAATAATAAATAATAAATAATAAATAATAAATAATAAATAATAAATAATAAATAATAAATAATAAATAATAAATAATAAATAATAAATAATAAATAATAAATAATAAATAATAAATAATAAATAATAAATAATAAATAATAAATAATAAATAATAAATAATAAATAATAAATAATAAATAATAAATAATAAATAATAAATAATAAATAATAAATAATAAATAATAAATAATAAATAATAAATAATAAATAATAAATAATAAATAATAAATAATAAATAATAAATAATAAATAATAAATAATAAATAATAAATAATAAATAATAAATAATAAATAATAAATAGTAAATAATAAATTTTTTTTTTTTTTTTTTTTTGGGGAAAGGAGGGCAAAAATGCATTTTTGCATCCGACGTTGGGTCGTCACCCAGCGTGGTATGTCGGGCTCACCGTTCAGGCATACCGACTAAAAACCCCCCTTATCTCTCTTGGGAAATGCTTCCACCCCGGCACCGCTACCGCATTACTTCGAGGTGGATCCCACTTTGGCTTTTCAGCCATCTACTTCATGGCCTGCGTCCTGGCCCCCCGCTTTTACATTTCTTTAATTTAATGCTGCATCTAAATCGAATTTCTTTGTTCTTAGAACATATTCGCTATATTTTGACACAGCGTTCCAGCTTTCTTTGTCTGTCGTCATCTTGTCTATCAGATTTTCGACTGTTACTGGGCCCAGAGCCTTCTCCAGCTCGTCACGATTTTCCGACCAGCGAATACATTTGAAAAATGTGTGTTCTGCATCATCTACAGTGTCCGCCTCTTCGTACAGACAGTGAGGTGAGTTGCATTTCTCCATTTTGTGGAGGTACTTTCTGAAGTATCCATGTCCAGACAGTATCTGTGTTAAGTAGTAATTTACTTCCCCGCTACGTCTCGTCACCCATTTGTATACGTTAGGGATAAGTCTTTGCGTCCACCTTACGTTTTTGTCGTTGTTCCAGCGTGTTTATAATAAATAATAAATAATAAATAATAAATAATAAATAATAAATAATAAATAATAAATAATAAATAATAAATAATAAATAATAAATAATAAATAATAAATAATAAATAATAAATAATAAATAATAAATAATAAATAATAAATAATAAATAATAAATAATAAATAATAAATAATAAATAATAAATAATAAATAATAAATAATAAATAATAAATAATAAATAATAAATAATAAATAATAAATAATAAATAATAAATAATAAATAATAAATAATAAATAATAAATAATAAATAATAAATAATAAATAATAAATAATAAATAATAAATAATAAATAATAAATAATAAATAATAAATAATAAATAATAAATAATAAATAATAAATAATAAATAATAAATAATAAATAATAAATAATAAATAATAAATAATAAATAATAAATAATAAATAATAAATAATAAATAATAAATAATAAATAATAAATAATAAATAATAAATAATAAATAATAAATAATAAATAATAAATAATAAATAATAAATAATAAATAATAAATAATAAATAATAAATAATAAATAATAAATAATAAATAATAAATAATAAATAATAAATAATAAATAATAAATAATAAATAATAAATAATAAATAATAAATAATAAATAATAAATAATAAATAATAAATAATAAATAATAAATAATAAATAATAAATAATAAATAATAAATAATAAATAATAAATAATAAATAATAAATAATAAATAATAAATAATAAATAATAAATAATAAATAATAAATAATAAATAATAAATAATAAATAATAAATAATAAATAATAAATAATAAATAATAAATAATAAATAATAAATAATAAATAATAAATAATAAATAATAAATAATAAATAATAAATAATAAATAATAAATAATAAATAATAAATAATAAATAATAAATAATAAATAATAAATAATAAATAATAAATAATAAATAATAAATAATAAATAATAAATAATAAATAATAAATAATAAATAATAAATAATAAATAATAAATAATAAATAATAAATAATAAATAATAAATAATAAATAATAAATAATAAATAATAAATAATAAATAATAAATAATAAATAATAAATAATAAATAATAAATAATAAATAATAAATAATAAATAATAAATAATAAATAATAAATAATAAATAATAAATAATAAATAATAAATAATAAATAATAAATAATAAATAATAAATAATAAATAATAAATAATAAATAATAAATAATAAATAATAAATAATAAATAATAAATAATAAATAATAAATAATAAATAATAAATAATAAATAATAAATAATAAATAATAAATAATAAATAATAAATAATAAATAATAAATAATAAATAATAAATAATAAATAATAAATAATAAATAATAAATAATAAATAATAAATAATAAATAATAAATAATAAATAATAAATAATAAATAATAAATAATAAATAATAAATAATAAATAATAAATAATAAATAATAAATAATAAATAATAAATAATAAATAATAAATAATAAATAATAAATAATAAATAATAAATAATAAATAATAAATAATAAATAATAAATAATAAATAATAAATAATAAATAATAAATAATAAATAATAAATAATAAATAATAAATAATAAATAATAAATAATAAATAATAAATAATAAATAATAAATAATAAATAATAAATAATAAATAATAAATAATAAATAATAAATAATAAATAATAAATAATAAATAATAAATAATAAATAATAAATAATAAATAATAAATAATAAATAATAAATAATAAATAATAAATAATAAATAATAAATAATAAATAATAAATAATAAATAATAAATAATAAATAATAAATAATAAATAATAAATAATAAATAATAAATAATAAATAATAAATAATAAATAATAAATAATAAATAATAAATAATAAATAATAAATAATAAATAATAAATAATAAATAATAAATAATAAATAATAAATAATAAATAATAAATAATAAATAATAAATAATAAATAATAAATAATAAATAATAAATAATAAATAATAAATAATAAATAATAAATAATAAATAATAAATAATAAATAATAAATAATAAATAATAAATAATAAATAATAAATAATAAATAATAAATAATAAATAATAAATAATAAATAATAAATAATAAATAATAAATAATAAATAATAAATAATAAATAATAAATAATAAATAATAAATAATAAATAATAAATAATAAATAATAAATAATAAATAATAAATAATAAATAATAAATAATAAATAATAAATAATAAATAATAAATAATAAATAATAAATAATAAATAATAAATAATAAATAATAAATAATAAATAATAAATAATAAATAATAAATAATAAATAATAAATAATAAATAATAAATAATAAATAATAAATAATAAATAATAAATAATAAATAATAAATAATAAATAATAAATAATAAATAATAAATAATAAATAATAAATAATAAATAATAAATAATAAATAATAAATAATAAATAATAAATAATAAATAATAAATAATAAATAATAAATAATAAATAATAAATAATAAATAATAAATAATAAATAATAAATAATAAATAATAAATAATAAATAATAAATAATAAATAATAAATAATAAATAATAAATAATAAATAATAAATAATAAATAATAAATAATAAATAATAAATAATAAATAATAAATAATAAATAATAAATAATAAATAATAAATAATAAATAATAAATAATAAATAATAAATAATAAATAATAAATAATAAATAATAAATAATAAATAATAAATAATAAATAATAAATAATAAATAATAAATAATAAATAATAAATAATAAATAATAAATAATAAATAATAAATAATAAATAATAAATAATAAATAATAAATAATAAATAATAAATAATAAATAATAAATAATAAATAATAAATAATAAATAATAAATAATAAATAATAAATAATAAATAATAAATAATAAATAATAAATAATAAATAATAAATAATAAATAATAAATAATAAATAATAAATAATAAATAATAAATAATAAATAATAAATAATAAATAATAAATAATAAATAATAAATAATAAATAATAAATAATAAATAATAAATAATAAATAATAAATAATAAATAATAAATAATAAATAATAAATAATAAATAATAAATAATAAATAATAAATAATAAATAATAAATAATAAATAATAAATAATAAATAATAAATAATAAATAATAAATAATAAATAATAAATAATAAATAATAAATAATAAATAATAAATAATAAATAATAAATAATAAATAATAAATAATAAATAATAAATAATAAATAATAAATAATAAATAATAAATAATAAATAATAAATAATAAATAATAAATAATAAATAATAAATAATAAATAATAAATAATAAATAATAAATAATAAATAATAAATAATAAATAATAAATAATAAATAATAAATAATAAATAATAAATAATAAATAATAAATAATAAATAATAAATAATAAATAATAAATAATAAATAATAAATAATAAATAATAAATAATAAATAATAAATAATAAATAATAAATAATAAATAATAAATAATAAATAATAAATAATAAATAATAAATAATAAATAATAAATAATAAATAATAAATAATAAATAATAAATAATAAATAATAAATAATAAATAATAAATAATAAATAATAAATAATAAATAATAAATAATAAATAATAAATAATAAATAATAAATAATAAATAATAAATAATAAATAATAAATAATAAATAATAAATAATAAATAATAAATAATAAATAATAAATAATAAATAATAAATAATAAATAATAAATAATAAATAATAAATAATAAATAATAAATAATAAATAATAAATAATAAATAATAAATAATAAATAATAAATAATAAATAATAAATAATAAATAATAAATAATAAATAATAAATAATAAATAATAAATAATAAATAATAAATAATAAATAATAAATAATAAATAATAAATAATAAATAATAAATAATAAATAATAAATAATAAATAATAAATAATAAATAATAAATAATAAATAATAAATAATAAATAATAAATAATAAATAATAAATAATAAATAATAAATAATAAATAATAAATAATAAATAATAAATAATAAATAATAAATAATAAATAATAAATAATAAATAATAAATAATAAATAATAAATAATAAATAATAAATAATAAATAATAAATAATAAATAATAAATAATAAATAATAAATAATAAATAATAAATAATAAATAATAAATAATAAATAATAAATAATAAATAATAAATAATAAATAATAAATAATAAATAATAAATAATAAATAATAAATAATAAATAATAAATAATAAATAATAAATAATAAATAATAAATAATAAATAATAAATAATAAATAATAAATAATAAATAATAAATAATAAATAATAAATAATAAATAATAAATAATAAATAATAAATAATAAATAATAAATAATAAATAATAAATAATAAATAATAAATAATAAATAATAAATAATAAATAATAAATAATAAATAATAAATAATAAATAATAAATAATAAATAATAAATAATAAATAATAAATAATAAATAATAAATAATAAATAATAAATAATAAATAATAAATAATAAATAATAAATAATAAATAATAAATAATAAATAATAAATAATAAATAATAAATAATAAATAATAAATAATAAATAATAAATAATAAATAATAAATAATAAATAATAAATAATAAATAATAAATAATAAATAATAAATAATAAATAATAAATAATAAATAATAAATAATAAATAATAAATAATAAATAATAAATAATAAATAATAAATAATAAATAATAAATAATAAATAATAAATAATAAATAATAAATAATAAATAATAAATAATAAATAATAAATAATAAATAATAAATAATAAATAATAAATAATAAATAATAAATAATAAATAATAAATAATAAATAATAAATAATAAATAATAAATAATAAATAATAAATAATAAATAATAAATAATAAATAATAAATAATAAATAATAAATAATAAATAATAAATAATAAATAATAAATAATAAATAATAAATAATAAATAATAAATAATAAATAATAAATAATAAATAATAAATAATAAATAATAAATAATAAATAATAAATAATAAATAATAAATAATAAATAATAAATAATAAATAATAAATAATAAATAATAAATAATAAATAATAAATAATAAATAATAAATAATAAATAATAAATAATAAATAATAAATAATAAATAATAAATAATAAATAATAAATAATAAATAATAAATAATAAATAATAAATAATAAATAATAAATAATAAATAATAAATAATAAATAATAAATAATAAATAATAAATAATAAATAATAAATAATAAATAATAAATAATAAATAATAAATAATAAATAATAAATAATAAATAATAAATAATAAATAATAAATAATAAATAATAAATAATAAATAATAAATAATAAATAATAAATAATAAATAATAAATAATAAATAATAAATAATAAATAATAAATAATAAATAATAAATAATAAATAATAAATAATAAATAATAAATAATAAATAATAAATAATAAATAATAAATAATAAATAATAAATAATAAATAATAAATAATAAATAATAAATAATAAATAATAAATAATAAATAATAAATAATAAATAATAAATAATAAATAATAAATAATAAATAATAAATAATAAATAATAAATAATAAATAATAAATAATAAATAATAAATAATAAATAATAAATAATAAATAATAAATAATAAATAATAAATAATAAATAATAAATAATAAATAATAAATAATAAATAATAAATAATAAATAATAAATAATAAATAATAAATAATAAATAATAAATAATAAATAATAAATAATAAATAATAAATAATAAATAATAAATAATAAATAATAAATAATAAATAATAAATAATAAATAATAAATAATAAATAATAAATAATAAATAATAAATAATAAATAATAAATAATAAATAATAAATAATAAATAATAAATAATAAATAATAAATAATAAATAATAAATAATAAATAATAAATAATAAATAATAAATAATAAATAATAAATAATAAATAATAAATAATAAATAATAAATAATAAATAATAAATAATAAATAATAAATAATAAATAATAAATAATAAATAATAAATAATAAATAATAAATAATAAATAATAAATAATAAATAATAAATAATAAATAATAAATAATAAATAATAAATAATAAATAATAAATAATAAATAATAAATAATAAATAATAAATAATAAATAATAAATAATAAATAATAAATAATAAATAATAAATAATAAATAATAAATAATAAATAATAAATAATAAATAATAAATAATAAATAATAAATAATAAATAATAAATAATAAATAATAAATAATAAATAATAAATAATAAATAATAAATAATAAATAATAAATAATAAATAATAAATAATAAATAATAAATAATAAATAATAAATAATAAATAATAAATAATAAATAATAAATAATAAATAATAAATAATAAATAATAAATAATAAATAATAAATAATAAATAATAAATAATAAATAATAAATAATAAATAATAAATAATAAATAATAAATAATAAATAATAAATAATAAATAATAAATAATAAATAATAAATAATAAATAATAAATAATAAATAATAAATAATAAATAATAAATAATAAATAATAAATAATAAATAATAAATAATAAATAATAAATAATAAATAATAAATAATAAATAATAAATAATAAATAATAAATAATAAATAATAAATAATAAATAATAAATAATAAATAATAAATAATAAATAATAAATAATAAATAATAAATAATAAATAATAAATAATAAATAATAAATAATAAATAATAAATAATAAATAATAAATAATAAATAATAAATAATAAATAATAAATAATAAATAATAAATAATAAATAATAAATAATAAATAATAAATAATAAATAATAAATAATAAATAATAAATAATAAATAATAAATAATAAATAATAAATAATAAATAATAAATAATAAATAATAAATAATAAATAATAAATAATAAATAATAAATAATAAATAATAAATAATAAATAATAAATAATAAATAATAAATAATAAATAATAAATAATAAATAATAAATAATAAATAATAAATAATAAATAATAAATAATAAATAATAAATAATAAATAATAAATAATAAATAATAAATAATAAATAATAAATAATAAATAATTAATAATAAATAATAAATAATAAATAATAAATAATTAATAATAAATAATAAATAATAAATAATAAATAATAAATAATAAATAATAAATAATAAATAATAAATAATAAATAATAAATAATAAATAATAAATAATAAATAATAAATAATAAATAATAAATAATAAATAATAAATAATAAATAATAAATAATAAATAATAAATAATAAATAATAAATAATAAATAATAAATAATAAATAATAAATAATAAATAATAAATAATAAATAATAAATAATAAATAATAAATAATAAATAATAAATAATAAATAATAAATAATAAATAATAAATAATAAATAATAAATAATAAATAATAAATAATAAATAATAAATAATAAATAATAAATAATAAATAATAAATAATAAATAATAAATAATAAATAATAATAACTTTTAATATAATAAATCTGTTTGTTCGTTTATACGTTTGTTCCGCTTCTCCGTCTAAACGGCTGATCCGAATTTCTTGAAATTTTTACCACAGATGCGGTATGGTCTGGAAGAAGCACCTCCCATACAACCTAAACTTTAAAAACTATATAACTGGGCACTTTCACCAGCATGAAACAAAAAACTCAAATACAAAAAAAAAAATTAAAAGCAAAAACATAAACGCAAAAGCACAAAACAGAATCAAAAATACAAAAACAAAAGCAAAAGAAATAACATAAAACAAAAATCCAAACTAAAGGAAAAACAAAAAATGAAAGAAAACAAAATCAAAAAGAAAAACAAAAGCAAAATCCATTTTTTTCGACATTGTTTTTGGCGATTTTTTTTTTGGAAAATGGTGATTATGACCATTGCATTGTTTATTTATTTTTATAAACAATTTTTGTTTTCGAAATTTTTTGAACATTGTTGTTTTGGTTGATTATTTTTTATCAAATGGTGATTTCGACCATTACGTTCTTTTTGACCTCAATAAAAAATTTTAACAACATTTTTTTTCGAAAATTTTCGAACATTGTTGTTTTTGTCGAATATTTTTTTTTGTAAAATGGTTATTTCGACCATTGCGTTCTTATTGTCGTCCAAAATTGTTTTTAACAATTTTTTTTTCGAAAATTTTCGAACATTGTTGTTTTTGTCGAATATATATATATATATATATATATATATATATATATATATATATATATATATATATATATATATATATATATATATATATATATATATATCACATACAACTCAAAAAGTAAAAACACATTATAGAAGCAATTGGAATATTTTGGTCAGCGTTCTTTTTAACCATTCTAAACGGTTTTGCCGAATGTGGGAGTGATTGGAACATTGGGCGTGGCACCCCCATAGAAGATACATTTTACATTACGTGTATGTCAACAGTTTTTATAGTGATATCAAGATATTTCCTCTCCGAGCCATTTCATACCGAACGAGGTTTCAGACAGGGTGACTCCCTATCGTGCGACTTTTTTAACTTATTGATGGAGAAAATAGTTCGAGCTGCCGAACTCCGTCAAAGCGGCACTATCCTCAACAAAAGTGTCATGCTGCTCGCATATGCCGACGATATTGATATCATTGGCAGGAGCACACGAGCAGTCAGCGCAGCATTCTCCAGATTGGAGAAAGAGTCGCGTCGAATGGGTCTAGCGGTGAACGAGGACAAGACGAAGTTCCTTGTGTCAACAAGCAAAAAAGAGTCCGTGCGTCTTGGACAAAAAGCTGATTTTGACACCCACAAGTTCGACATTGTGAAGGACTTCGTCTATCTGGGATCCAGCGTAAACAGCAACAACGACGTCAGCCTGGAGATCAAACGGAGAATAACTCTTGCCAACAGGTGCTACTTTGGTCTCAGTAGGCAATTGAGAAGCAGAGCCCTCTCTCGCCGGACAAAAATAACGCTCTACAAGTCACTCATCATGCCCGTCCTACTTTATGGTGCAGAAACATGGACGCTGGCCACCACCGATGAGAGAGTACTGGGAGCGTTCGAGAGAAAGATTCTCCGTAAAATCTTTGGCCCTATCTGCTTTGCTAACGAGTATCGAATCAGGATGAACCACGAGCTGTATGAGTTATTCGACGACATTGACATAGTCAAGCGCATCAAGATCCAGCGGCTTCGCTGGCTAGGTCATGTCGAACGAATGGATGAAAACACTCCAGCCAAGAAGGTGCTTGAATCGAAACTCGAAGGTGGACAGCGTAGAAGAGGGCGTCCAAATCTGCGTTGGAAAGACCAAGTTGAGGACAACCTGGCAACGCTTGGTATTTCTAACTGGCGTCAGCGCGCGCAAAGCAGATCCGACTGGCGCGGCTTCATCTCAGCGGCCAAAACCGATCCACGGTTGTAAGGGCCATTTAAGTAAGTAAGTAAGTAAGTATCAAGATATTTCCGCCAAAATTCTTTAAACTCACCACACCAAAATTCCCCACATTAAAACGCACCACGCTAAAACTCACCATACAAAAACTCACCACACTAAAACTCACCACACTAAAATTCACCACACTAAAATTCATCACACTTAAACTCACCACAATAAAATTCACCACACATAAATTCAAATTCTACCGGGATGAATTCTACGAGAAGAATTCTACCGGGAAGAATTCTACGAGAAAGAGTTCTATGGGGAATAATCTTAAAAAATCACATATTTTGGTGGATTTAATATAAATGTTCATGCAAAATTTCAAGATGGTATTTTGATTCCATCATATTTTAAAAATTAATTTTCTGAATATTTACATATTTTTTATATTGAAAAAATATATAATTTTTTTTTCAAAAGTAAAATTTGCAATAATTTTTCAATGTATTTGTAACTCTGATTTCAAAAATGACGTCAGTTTCATCAAATTGTCTCTACACACAAAGAAAAAGATAGGTAAATCTAACCGAAAACGACGGTTAAAATTGCAGTGACCGAAAAACGTGGTAAATCGAACCGACTAAAAATTGTTAAAATAATAGTTCGTGAAAATAGTTCGTTTACCATGAAAAATAGTTCATCTACCAAGAATAATAGTTCGAGTAGCATGAATAAAAGTTTATTTACCATGAAAAATTGTTCATTTACCATAAAAATAGTTTATTTACCAAAAAAAATAGTTGATTTTCATTAAAAATTGTTTATTTACCATGAAAAATAGTATTTCACGATAGTATAAAGTACTAAATAAATATATTTATAATATTTAAACATATTTCTGCGCATCAATTAAGATTCTATTCCCAGCGTCAACTACTTTTTCCAACCGCAGAACATATTCACCAGTTCGATGGGCATTCAACATTTATTGAAAATCCTAAAAATTTACAATTATTTATGAATTTATTTTGCATATATACACTAACAAAGTCATTAGACGAAGAACTGGATGCCTGTGAACATGAAGGAGATTCGATGTCAGTGATGTTCCGCTGTTGCCACTGCTGCATAAAATTAACGAAGCCAGAATTGACAGGATTATCTGGATCATCCGTCTGCAGAACTCACAATATATTGAAAGATTCACTATTTCAAAAACTCATTTTAAATTGTTTAATTTATAAGTTAATTGAAAATCACTTAAATCAACCGGTGCGTAAGCACACGTCCACGAATAGTTTGCCACTGAATATTAACGAACGAGTTGTCTCATTTTGTTCAAAGCATCAATATTCTCATCGTAAAGAGAGAAGAGAGGAGATAATTGCGACGGAACCATCTTTTCGGTTAGATAACCAACCAAAATAGTAAAGTTAAAGTTATTTGGTTAGTTTTACCATTTTAGTGGTTGAGAATAGTAACTTTACCATTTCAGTGGTTAGTCATACCATTTTTATGGTTTAATTTATATGCTACAATTCTTACAATTAGTTTAACTATTTTTATAGTTAAAAATTTATCAATTTATTTTAACAATTTTTTGTCGATTAGATTAACCACCTGAATTATACTTGTTGTTTGTGTTTTCAATACAAAATAGAAAAATGGTTTATTAACAATTTTTTTTCCATTTGATTAACCTATCTTATATTTCTGTGTATAGTTATTGAGGTATATACCATTTTTCGAAAATCGTAAAAACTATATCCCAAAATCAATATCTCAAAAACTAGATTGAATACGATAAAACTGACGCTATTTTGGAAATTAGAGTTACATATGTATTCAGGAATTATTACAACTTTTACTGCAGAAAAAAAAAAATTTCTATACAAAAAATAAATTAAATATATTAATTTTTTTTTTTAAATATGATGCCATCAAAATACCATCTATACAAAAAATAAATAAAAGTTTATAAAATTATTTTTTTAAATATGATGCCATCAAAATACCATCTTGCAATTTTGCATGAACAATTATAATAAATTGACGAAAACTTAGGATTTTTTTCAGAATTTTAAAAATGGTCCTTTTTAAGGACATCATTTTTTGTATTCTGTATCTCTTGAAATAGTGGGCGAAAAAATACTAGTATGTCTAATTTTTAAACTTACCAATAGTTTACACCCATTTTGAAACTTTTTCAGATTGAAATTTAATATATTTCTTATTAAACATGGAAATGTAATTTTTTTAGTTTATAAAATAATCCAAATGGGTTAAAAATTTATATTTAATGCGATTGTATTAAAATTTAAACTCAAATAGTTTATTTATATGTTTATTTAATATGTTTAAACCATAAAAGATTAAATTGTAAACCATACTTACTAAATTTAGTTCAGAATCGCAGGTTCGAATCTCGGCCAGGGCAATTTTTATTTAAATTTTTTTTTTATTATTTCAGATTTTTTTTTTGTAATTATTACTTACGAATTATGAAAAAATGTATTCAAAGATAAATAAATAATAAAGCAACTGACTTTTGTCACATTAAAAATACTTCTAGCTATTGAAATTAATAACAAAAAAAAAAGAAAATAAAAAAAGTGAAGAAAAAAGAATTAAAAAAAAAAAATTTAAAAAAATAAAAAAAAAAATTTAAAAAAATAAAAAAAAAAATTAGAAAATAAAAAAAAAATTAAAAAAAAATTAGGACCACGGCCGGGATTCGAATCTGTGATAATGTCGCCATGTTAGTAACATTAGTAACAACAAAAAAAAGAAAATAAAAAAAGTGAAGAAAAAAGAATTAAAAAAAAAATTTTAAAAAATAAAAAAAAAAAATTTTAAAAATAAAAAAAAAAATTAGGACCACGGCCGGGATTCGAACCTGTGATAATGTCGCCATGTTAGTAACATTATAAATAATAATAAATAATAAATAATAAATAATAAATAATAAATAATAAATAATAAATAATAAATAATAAATAATAAATAATAAATAATAAATAATAAATAATAAATAATAAATAATAAATAATAAATAATAAATAATAAATAATAAATAATAAATAATAAATAATAAATAATAAATAATAAATAATAAATAATAAATAATAAATAATAAATAATAAATAATAAATAATAAATAATAAATAATAAATAATAAATAATAAATAATAAATAATAAATAATAAATAATAAATAATAAATAATAAATAATAAATAATAAATAATAAATAATAAATAATAAATAATAAATAATAAATAATAAATAATAAATAATAAATAATAAATAATAAATAATAAATAATAAATAATAAATAATAAATAATAAATAATAAATAATAAATAATAAATAATAAATAATAAATAATAAATAATAAATAATAAATAATAAATAATAAATAATAAATAATAAATAATAAATAATAAATAATAAATAATAAATAATAAATAATAAATAATAAATAATAAATAATAAATAATAAATAATAAATAATAAATAATAAATAATAAATAATAAATAATAAATAATAAATAATAAATAATAAATAATAAATAATAAATAATAAATAATAAATAATAAATAATAAATAATAAATAATAAATAATAAATAATAAATAATAAATAATAAATAATAAATAATAAATAATAAATAATAAATAATAAATAATAAATAATAAATAATAAATAATAAATAATAAATAATAAATAATAAATAATAAATAATAAATAATAAATAATAAATAATAAATAATAAATAATAAATAATAAATAATAAATAATAAATAATAAATAATAAATAATAAATAATAAATAATAAATAATAAATAATAAATAATAAATAATAAATAATAAATAATAAATAATAAATAATAAATAATAAATAATAAATAATAAATAATAAATAATAAATAATAAATAATAAATAATAAATAATAAATAATAAATAATAAATAATAAATAATAAATAATAAATAATAAATAATAAATAATAAATAATAAATAATAAATAATAAATAATAAATAATAAATAATAAATAATAAATAATAAATAATAAATAATAAATAATAAATAATAAATAATAAATAATAAATAATAAATAATAAATAATAAATAATAAATAATAAATAATAAATAATAAATAATAAATAATAAATAATAAATAATAAATAATAAATAATAAATAATAAATAATAAATAATAAATAATAAATAATAAATAATAAATAATAAATAATAAATAATAAATAATAAATAATAAATAATAAATAATAAATAATAAATAATAAATAATAAATAATAAATAATAAATAATAAATAATAAATAATAAATAATAAATAATAAATAATAAATAATAAATAATAAATAATAAATAATAAATAATAAATAATAAATAATAAATAATAAATAATAAATAATAAATAATAAATAATAAATAATAAATAATAAATAATAAATAATAAATAATAAATAATAAATAATAAATAATAAATAATAAATAATAAATAATAAATAATAAATAATAAATAATAAATAATAAATAATAAATAATAAATAATAAATAATAAATAATAAATAATAAATAATAAATAATAAATAATAAATAATAAATAATAAATAATAAATAATAAATAATAAATAATAAATAATAAATAATAAATAATAAATAATAAATAATAAATAATAAATAATAAATAATAAATAATAAATAATAAATAATAAATAATAAATAATAAATAATAAATAATAAATAATAAATAATAAATAATAAATAATAAATAATAAATAATAAATAATAAATAATAAATAATAAATAATAAATAATAAATAATAAATAATAAATAATAAATAATAAATAATAAATAATAAATAATAAATAATAAATAATAAATAATAAATAATAAATAATAAATAATAAATAATAAATAATAAATAATAAATAATAAATAATAAATAATAAATAATAAATAATAAATAATAAATAATAAATAATAAATAATAAATAATAAATAATAAATAATAAATAATAAATAATAAATAATAAATAATAAATAATAAATAATAAATAATAAATAATAAATAATAAATAATAAATAATAAATAATAAATAATAAATAATAAATAATAAATAATAAATAATAAATAATAAATAATAAATAATAAATAATAAATAATAAATAATAAATAATAAATAATAAATAATAAATAATAAATAATAAATAATAAATAATAAATAATAAATAATAAATAATAAATAATAAATAATAAATAATAAATAATAAATAATAAATAATAAATAATAAATAATAAATAATAAATAATAAATAATAAATAATAAATAATAAATAATAAATAATAAATAATAAATAATAAATAATAAATAATAAATAATAAATAATAAATAATAAATAATAAATAATAAATAATAAATAATAAATAATAAATAATAAATAATAAATAATAAATAATAAATAATAAATAATAAATAATAAATAATAAATAATAAATAATAAATAATAAATAATAAATAATAAATAATAAATAATAAATAATAAATAATAAATAATAAATAATAAATAATAAATAATAAATAATAAATAATAAATAATAAATAATAAATAATAAATAATAAATAATAAATAATAAATAATAAATAATAAATAATAAATAATAAATAATAAATAATAAATAATAAATAATAAATAATAAATAATAAATAATAAATAATAAATAATAAATAATAAATAATAAATAATAAATAATAAATAATAAATAATAAATAATAAATAATAAATAATAAATAATAAATAATAAATAATAAATAATAAATAATAAATAATAAATAATAAATAATAAATAATAAATAATAAATAATAAATAATAAATAATAAATAATAAATAATAAATAATAAATAATAAATAATAAATAATAAATAATAAATAATAAATAATAAATAATAAATAATAAATAATAAATAATAAATAATAAATAATAAATAATAAATAATAAATAATAAATAATAAATAATAAATAATAAATAATAAATAATAAATAATAAATAATAAATAATAAATAATAAATAATAAATAATAAATAATAAATAATAAATAATAAATAATAAATAATAAATAATAAATAATAAATAATAAATAATAAATAATAAATAATAAATAATAAATAATAAATAATAAATAATAAATAATAAATAATAAATAATAAATAATAAATAATAAATAATAAATAATAAATAATAAATAATAAATAATAAATAATAAATAATAAATAATAAATAATAAATAATAAATAATAAATAATAAATAATAAATAATAAATAATAAATAATAAATAATAAATAATAAATAATAAATAATAAATAATAAATAATAAATAATAAATAATAAATAATAAATAATAAATAATAAATAATAAATAATAAATAATAAATAATAAATAATAAATAATAAATAATAAATAATAAATAATAAATAATAAATAATAAATAATAAATAATAAATAATAAATAATAAATAATAAATAATAAATAATAAATAATAAATAATAAATAATAAATAATAAATAATAAATAATAAATAATAAATAATAAATAATAAATAATAAATAATAAATAATAAATAATAAATAATAAATAATAAATAATAAATAATAAATAATAAATAATAAATAATAAATAATAAATAATAAATAATAAATAATAAATAATAAATAATAAATAATAAATAATAAATAATAAATAATAAATAATAAATAATAAATAATAAATAATAAATAATAAATAATAAATAATAAATAATAAATAATAAATAATAAATAATAAATAATAAATAATAAATAATAAATAATAAATAATAAATAATAAATAATAAATAATAAATAATAAATAATAAATAATAAATAATAAATAATAAATAATAAATAATAAATAATAAATAATAAATAATAAATAATAAATAATAAATAATAAATAATAAATAATAAATAATAAATAATAAATAATAAATAATAAATAATAAATAATAAATAATAAATAATAAATAATAAATAATAAATAATAAATAATAAATAATAAATAATAAATAATAAATAATAAATAATAAATAATAAATAATAAATAATAAATAATAAATAATAAATAATAAATAATAAATAATAAATAATAAATAATAAATAATAAATAATAAATAATAAATAATAAATAATAAATAATAAATAATAAATAATAAATAATAAATAATAAATAATAAATAATAAATAATAAATAATAAATAATAAATAATAAATAATAAATAATAAATAATAAATAATAAATAATAAATAATAAATAATAAATAATAAATAATAAATAATAAATAATAAATAATAAATAATAAATAATAAATAATAAATAATAAATAATAAATAATAAATAATAAATAATAAATAATAAATAATAAATAATAAATAATAAATAATAAATAATAAATAATAAATAATAAATAATAAATAATAAATAATAAATAATAAATAATAAATAATAAATAATAAATAATAAATAATAAATAATAAATAATAAATAATAAATAATAAATAATAAATAATAAATAATAAATAATAAATAATAAATAATAAATAATAAATAATAAATAATAAATAATAAATAATAAATAATAAATAATAAATAATAAATAATAAATAATAAATAATAAATAATAAATAATAAATAATAAATAATAAATAATAAATAATAAATAATAAATAATAAATAATAAATAATAAATAATAAATAATAAATAATAAATAATAAATAATAAATAATAAATAATAAATAATAAATAATAAATAATAAATAATAAATAATAAATAATAAATAATAAATAATAAATAATAAATAATAAATAATAAATAATAAATAATAAATAATAAATAATAAATAATAAATAATAAATAATAAATAATAAATAATAAATAATAAATAATAAATAATAAATAATAAATAATAAATAATAAATAATAAATAATAAATAATAAATAATAAATAATAAATAATAAATAATAAATAATAAATAATAAATAATAAATAATAAATAATAAATAATAAATAATAAATAATAAATAATAAATAATAAATAATAAATAATAAATAATAAATAATAAATAATAAATAATAAATAATAAATAATAAATAATAAATAATAAATAATAAATAATAAATAATAAATAATAAATAATAAATAATAAATAATAAATAATAAATAATAAATAATAAATAATAAATAATAAATAATAAATAATAAATAATAAATAATAAATAATAAATAATAAATAATAAATAATAAATAATAAATAATAAATAATAAATAATAAATAATAAATAATAAATAATAAATAATAAATAATAAATAATAAATAATAAATAATAAATAATAAATAATAAATAATAAATAATAAATAATAAATAATAAATAATAAATAATAAATAATAAATAATAAATAATAAATAATAAATAATAAATAATAAATAATAAATAATAAATAATAAATAATAAATAATAAATAATAAATAATAAATAATAAATAATAAATAATAAATAATAAATAATAAATAATAAATAATAAATAATAAATAATAAATAATAAATAATAAATAATAAATAATAAATAATAAATAATAAATAATAAATAATAAATAATAAATAATAAATAATAAATAATAAATAATAAATAATAAATAATAAATAATAAATAATAAATAATAAATAATAAATAATAAATAATAAATAATAAATAATAAATAATAAATAATAAATAATAAATAATAAATAATAAATAATAAATAATAAATAATAAATAATAAATAATAAATAATAAATAATAAATAATAAATAATAAATAATAAATAATAAATAATAAATAATAAATAATAAATAATAAATAATAAATAATAAATAATAAATAATAAATAATAAATAATAAATAATAAATAATAAATAATAAATAATAAATAATAATAACTTTTAATATAATAAATCTGTTTGTTCGTTTATACGTTTGTTCCGCTTCTCCGTCTAAACGGCTGATCCGATTTTCTTGAAATTTTTACCACAGATGCGGTATGGTCTGGAAGAAATGATAGGCTATATATGGGCGGGATTGAACAAAGAGGCACCTCCCATACAACCTAAACTTTAAAAACTATATAACTGGGCACTTTCACCAGCATGAAACAAACAACTCAAATACAAAAAAAAAAATTAAAAGCAAAAACACAAACGCAAAAGCACAAAACAAAATCAAAAATACAAAAACAAAAACAAAAGCAAAAGCAATAACATAAAACAAAAATCCAAACTAAAGGAAAAACAAAAAATTAAAGAAAAAAAATCAAAAAGAAAAACAAAAGCAAAATCCATTTTTTTCGACATTGTTTTTGGCGATTTTTTTTTTGGAAAATGGTGATTATGACCATTGCATTGTTTATTTATTTTTATAAACAATTTTTGTTTTCGAAATTTTTTGAACATTGTTGTTTTGGTTGATTATTTTTTATCAAATGGTGATTTCGACCATTACGTTCTTTTTGACCTCAATAAAAAATTTTAACAACATTTTTTTTCGAAAATTTTCGAACATTGTTGTTTTTGTCGAATATTTTTTTTTGTAAAATGGTTATTTCGACCATTGCGTTCTTATTGTCGTCCAAAATTGTTTTTAACAATTTTTTTTTCGAAAATTTTCGAACATTGTTGTTTTTGTCGAATATATATATATATATATATATATATATATATATATATATATATATATATATATATTTTTATATTTTTATATTCCGAATAGACGTCAAAACGGCTTAACCGAATTGAATAAAATTTTGCACAATATGTATGTTGGGTCTGGGCAGAGTATATGCTATATCTCGGTAAGATTGGTGGACTGGGCGTGCCAACTCCCATACAACCCAAAAAGTAAAAACACATTATAGAAACAATTGGAATATTTTGGTCAGCGGTCTTTTTAACCATTCTAAACGGTTTTGCCGAATGTGGGAGTGATTGGAACATTGGGCGTGGCACCCCCATAGAAGATACATTTTACATTACGTGTATGTCAACAGTTTTTATAGTGATATCAAGATATTTCCTCTCCGAGCCATTTCATACCGAACGAGGTTTCAGACAGGGTGACTCCCTATCGTGCGACTTTTTTAACTTATTGATGGAGAAAATAGTTCGAGCTGCCGAACTCCGTCAAAGCGGCACTATCCTCAACAAAAGTGTCATGCTGCTCGCATATGCCGACGATATTGATATCATTGGCAGGAGCACACGAGCAGTCAGCGCAGCATTCTCCAGATTGGAGAAAGAGTCGCGTCGAATGGGTCTAGCGGTGAACGAGGACAAGACGAAGTTCCTTGTGTCAACAAGCAAAAAAGAGTCCGTGCGTCTTGGACAAAAAGCTGATTTTGACACCCACAAGTTCGACATTGTGAAGGACTTCGTCTATCTGGGATCCAACGTAAACAGCAACAACGACGTCAGCCTGGAGATCAAACGGAGAATAACTCTTGTCAACAGGTGCTACTTTGGGCTCAGTAGGCAATTGAGAAGCAGAGCCCTCTCTCGCCGGACAAAAATAACGCTCTACAAGTCACTCATCATGCCCGTCCTACTTTATGGTGCAGAAACATGGACGCTGGCCACCACCGATGAGAGAGTACTGGGAGCGTTCGAGAGAAAGATTCTCCGTAAAATCTTTGGCCCTATCTGCTTTGCTAACGAGTATCGAATCAGGATGAACCACGAGCTGTATGAGTTATTCGACGACATTGACATAGTCAAGCTCATCAAGATCCAGCGGCTTCGCTGGCTAGGTCATGTCGAACGAATGGATGAAAACACTCCAGCCAAGAAGGTGCTTGAATCGAAACTCGAAGGTGGACAGCGTAGAAGAGGGCGTCCAAATCTGCGTTGGAAAGACCAAGTTGAGGACAACCTGGCAACGCTTGGTATTTCTAACTGACGTCAGCGCGCGCAAAGCAGATCCGACTGGCGCGGCTTCATCTCAGCGGCCAAAACCGATCCACGGTTGTAAGGGCCATTTAAGTAAGTAAGTAAGTATCAAGATATTTCCGCCAGGTAAACAAAATTCTTTAAACTCACCACACCAAAATTCCCCACATTAAAACGCACCACGCTAAAACTCACCATACAAAAACTCACCACACTAAAACTCACCACACTAAAATTCACCACACTAAAATTCATCACACTTAAACTCACCACAATAAAATTCACCACACATAAATTCAAATTCTACCGGGATGAATTCTACGAGAAGAATTCTACCGGGAAGAATTCTACGAGAAAGAGTTCTATGGGGAATAATCTTAAAAAATCACATATTTTGGTGGATTTAATATAAATGTTCATGCAAAATTTCAAGATGGTATTTTGATTCCATCATATTTTAAAAATTAATTTTCTGAATATTTACATATTTTTTATATTGAAAAAATATATAATTTTTTTTTCAAAAGTAAAATTTGCAATAATTTTTCAATGTATTTGTAACTCTGATTTCAAAAATGACGTCAGTTTCATCAAATTGTCTCTACACACAAAGAAAAAGATAGGTAAATCTAACCGAAAACGACGGTTAAAATTGCAGTGACCGAAAAACGTGGTAAATCGAACCGACTAAAAATTGTTAAAATAATAGTTCGTGAAAATAGTTCGTTTACCATGAAAAATAGTTCATCTACCAAGAATAATAGTTCGAGTAGCATGAATAAAAGTTTATTTACCATGAAAAATTGTTCATTTACCATAAAAATAGTTTATTTACCAAAAAAATAGTTGATTTTCATTAAAAATTGTTTATTTACCATGAAAAATAGTATTTCACGATAGTATAAAGTACTAAATAAATATATTTATAATATTTAAACATATTTCTGCGCATCAATTAAGATTCTATTCCCAGCGTCAACTACTTTTTCCAACCGCAGAACATATTCACCAGTTCGATGGGCATTCAACATTTATTGAAAATCCTAAAAATTTACAATTATTTATGAATTTATTTTGCATATATACACTAACAAAGTCATTAGACGAAGAACTGGATGCCTGTGAACATGAAGGAGATTCGATGTCAGTGATGTTCCGCTGTTGCCACTGCTGCATAAAACTAACGAAGCCAGAATTGACAGGATTATCTGGATCATCCGTCTGCAGAACTCACAATATATTGAAAGATTCACTATTTCAAAAACTCATTTTAAATTGTTTAATTTATAAGTTAATTGAAAATCACTTAAATCAACCGGTGCGTAAGCACACGTCCACGAATAGTTTGCCACTGAATATTAACGAACGAGTTGTCTCATTTTGTTCAAAGCATCAATATTCTCATCGTAAAGAGAGAAGAGAGGAGATAATTGCGTCGGAACCATCTTTTCGGTTAGATAACCAACCAAAATAGTAAAGTTACAATTTATTTGGTTAGTTTTACCATTTTAGTGGTTGAGAATAGTAACTTTACCATTTCAGTGGTGAGTCATACCATTTTTATGGTTAAATTTATATGCTACAATTCTTACGATTAGTTTAACTATTTTTATGGTTAAAAATGTATCAATTTATTTTAACAATTTTTTGTCTATTAGATTAACCACCTGAATTGTACTTGTTGTTTGTGTTTTCAATACAAAATAGAAAAATGGTTTATTAACAATTTTTTTCCATTTGATTAACCTATCTTATATTTCTGTGTATAGTTATTGAGGTATATACCATTTTTCGAAAATCGTAAAAACTATATCCCAAAATCAATATCTCAAAAACTAGATTGAATACGATAAAACTGACGCTATTTTGGAAATCAGAGTTACATATGTATTCAGGAATTATTACAACTTTTACTGCAGAAAAAAAAATGTTCTATACAAAAAATAATTTAAATATAATATATTTTTTTTTTAAATATGATGCCATCAAAATACCATCTATACAAAAAATAAATAAAAGTTTATAAAATTATTTTTTTAAATATGATGCCATCAAAATACCATCTTGCAATTTTGCATGAACAATTATAATAAATTGACGAAAACTTAGGATTTTTTTCAGAATTTTAAAAATGGTCCTTTTTAAGGACATCATTTTTTGTATTCTGTATCTCTTGAAATAGTGGGCGAAAAAAAAATAATAAAAATGGTCAGTGCATATCTGCACGGTAAAAAATGTTGGAATATTTTTTTAACCAGTGCATATCTGCACGGTAAAAAATGTTGGAATATTTTTTTAACCCTTCTTTGGATTACAGATGATTTCAATACTAGTATGTCTAATTTTTAAACTTACCAATAGTTTACACCCATTTTGAAACTTTTTCAGATTGAAATTTAATATATTTCTTATTAAACATGGAAATGTAATTTTTTTAGTCTATAAAATAATCCAAATGGGTTAAAAATTTATATTTAATGCGATTGTATTAAAATTAAAACTCAAATAGTTTATTTATATGTTTATTTAATATGTTTAAACCATAAAAGATTAAATTGTAAACCATACTTACTAAATTTAGTTCAGAATCGCAGGTTCGAATCTCGGCCAGGGCAATTTTTATTTAAATTTTTTTTTTATTATTTCTGATTTTTTTTTTTTTTGTAATTATTACTTACGAATTATGAAAAAATGTATTCAAAGATAAATAAATAATAAAGCAACTGACTTTTGTCACATTAAAAATACTTCTAGCTATTGAAATTAATAACAAAAAAAAAAGAAAATAAAAAAAGTGAAGAAAAAAGAATTAAAAAAAAAAATTTTAAAAAATAAAAAAAAAATTTAAAAAATAAAAAAAAAAATTAAAAAAAAATTAGGACCACGGCCGGGATTCGAACCTGTGATAATGTCGCCATGTTAGTAACATTAGTAACAAAAAAAAAAGAAAATAAAAAAAGTGAAGAAAAAAGAATTAAAAAAAAAAAATTTTAAAAATAAAAAAAAAAATTTAAAAAAATAAAAAAAAAAATTAGGACCACGGCCGGGATTCGAACCTGTGATAATGTCGCCATGTTAGTAACATTCACACCAGTGCTCGCTTTCTAATTCAAATGCCTTTTTCGACGACAATATGTTTAAATATCTCTAATAGTAAATGACAGTAAAGCTAGTTGGCGGTATGTTAGAAGATCTGTAGGGGACAAGGTGTGCGCTGATGACATGAAAATAATTTCGAAAGAGACGAAAAATAATTAAAGAGTGTACAAAGAGTTATTAATTATAAAAATAAAATAATAATGAAAATAATAAAAATATATTGTTTATGAAATAAAATAAATATTTTTTAAACTTTTTTTACAAAAACAAATCCGTATTTTCAATATTTTTCAGCATTAATTTTAATCCCGTAGGATTACATGCAAAGTACATGCGGTAGCTCAGTGGTTAGTGCGTTGGACTGCGAGCCGAAAGGTCCCCGGTTCAAGCCTGGACTGGGTCTGACAACATCTTTTCATAGAAACATTTTTCTATACCGCGCTACCTCTCGTCAGTAAATGGCAAACCTACGAGAGTAAAACTATTGCCTATGAAAAGCTCTCACCCGCCGTTCGGATTCGGCAATAAACTGTAGGTCCCACCACTTTGAGTACAAATATAACACGCACAGCTCAAAATGGTGAGAGAGCTCGGCCGAAGTTCTATACAGGACTGTAGCGCCAAAACTATACTATAATACAAAATGCATTACAATGTAATGTAGAGGGATATTACAAACATTTTTTAATCTTTTAGGATTATTACAATTTAATCATTTTTTGGTCGAGACATATATACAATCCAAAAAAGTTTAAAAAATAACCCAATATTTTTAACCGTGTACGTGCTTCATTTTTTAATGATATTTTTTAATTATTGGTAATACAACTAGATTTTAATATTATTTTTCATTTTTTTGTATGTATATACAATTTGTGAGAGAGATACGCATCCGCTGATCTTTTTTTTGAAGATCCGCCTTTGCATCCGCAAAAGTGACATCCGTTACATCCCTAAAAAATAGTGCATTTTTTTATGTTCAAATTTGTAAAGATATTTTAGACTTAATAAATTGAATTAAAATTTTTTATTTTATTAGTGTTATTAATTATTATTATGTTATTTAACATATTAAGAAATAAAGACAATATAGAAAATGTTCAGTGGTAATACGCACCATATGTCGTAATAAAAGTCCTCCCTTCCGTAGACTGGGATTTAAACTACTGAGTTTAAGTACCGGCCGGTCTGAACTCAACGATCGAGCGAGAGAAAGAACACGAACAAACCCCAAACGGCTGCGCATCAAACAGGGTTTTGGGAGTTCGATACGAACATTTGGTGCAGTGCACAGAGAGTATACATAGTAAAGAGATGTCATCCGAGTTGGTTGCAGTTCGATCGCTCGATTGTAGCATGCAGTGTTGCCAACTTTTCAAAACCAAAACCCACCAAATCGAGGCAAGCAAAACCCACCGTTTTTATACATTTTTAAAATTTTTATACAGGATTTGTTTACAATGACAAATAACGTAAGAATATCACATTAAAATAATTATGTATTTTATTTTAATCGACAATCATGATCTGGTCCATGAATATGTATTTTTTAACCCTTCTGCACAAATTGGGTTAATATGACACCTATCAATTTTAGGTATTTTTATATTTTATTGAGTGTATAAAATATAAAATATTTTGTTATTTTATATATTCATTGTTCTATTAAGTAATTGAAGAAAATTAATTTAATAAAAGACAGATGATTTTTCATCGATTTTATTTGTATTTACATTTAACTAGGAACCTACTTTAACAATTCAACAAAATGAATACAAAACTGAATTCAGTCTGCTATGTCTCGAAACACTTAGAATTATCGAATAATTCTTAAACTCAATCCGATAAAAAAATGCGAAACATTGTGGCATGGGTTCAAGTTTTGGCTATTTCACGATTATTCTTAATTTAATTTGAACATATAGTCATTGTAGAAGTCAACAACTACTTTTTCAATAATAGGTTTACAAAAATACTTTTATATCCGACGGTTTCTAATCTATTAGACTGACATTGGCATACATTAATGATATAGTATTAACAAAAATATATAAAAAAAAAAAACTTTTTGTAAAAATTGTATTGGCGAGTATCACCACCTCGACGATATGCATATTGTAGAAAATTTTCTTTTTTTATTTAAATACCAAGTTACAGATTTTAAAAAATAGAAAACATGACGAAATGCACCAAATCCTGAAATGGATTAGGCCGAATCCGTCTATATACAATCGAACCGTTAGGAACTTTGGTCCAAAAATCTACGAAAACCTCTGTGATACTGTTCCAGTAAAAGTTAAACAATATAAAAAGTATAAATTCAGTTCAATTTAATAAAAAAAAACCCGCTAAATTATAAAAACACATTGTGGCGTAACTAAAAACCCACCAAAAAAAACCCACTGTCCACCGTAAATTTTTTTTTCGCGTTTTATTTTTTAAAACCCACAAGATTTAGCGGGAAACCCACCAAGTTGGCATCTCTGGTAGCAAGTAAACATGAGTAAAATACTCTCTATACTGTGCAGTCCAAAGAGTATTTTTTCCCAGTTGACAGTATTGCCAACTTTTCAAAAGCAAAACCCACCAAATTGATACATTTTTAAAATTGTTATACATAATTTGTTCACAATAACATATAAAGTATCACATTAATATAATAATGTATTTTATTTTACTTGACAAACATGATCTGGCCATAATATGTATTTCTTAACTCTTGTGCACAAATTGGGTCAAAATAACCCCTTCTTTCTGGAAAAAAACAATTTAAAAATATTTTTATTGAGTTTATAAAATATGTATTTTTTTGTTATTTTATATATTAATTTTTCTTTTAAGTAATTGAAGAAAATTAATTTAATAAAGGACAGATGGTTCTTCATCGAATTTTATTTGCATTTACATTTAACTAGGAAATTAAGGACAAAAAAATTATTCAGAGAAAACTGATTTTAGTCTGCCATGTCTCAAAGCACTTAGAAATTTTGAATAATTCTTAAACTCAATCCGAGTAAAAACGCGATTCATTGTGGCATCGGTTCAAGTTTTTTAGGTTTCTCGATTATTCTTAATTTAATTCGAACATATCGTCATTGTAGAAGTCACCAACTACATTTTAAAAATGTTTATAATAGGTTTTCAAAAATACTTTTATCTCCAACGGTTTCTAATCTATTATACCGACATTAATGAGAACATGGTATTTAAATGGTTTTAATTTTTATAGTATAAACAAAAATATATAAACAAAGTGTTTGTTAAATTGTATTGGCGAGTCTTACCACCTCGGCGGTATGCATATTGTAGAAACTGCATTTCTTCTTTTATTTAACTACCAAGTTTCAGATTTAAACGAATAGAAAATATAGCGAAATGCACTAAATCCTGAAATGGATTGGGCCCGAATCCTTTTTTATACAATCGAACCGTTAGCAACTTCGGTCCAAAAACCTACAATCACCTCTGTGTTGCTGTTCAAGGAAAAGTTATACTATATAAAAAGTATAATTTCAGTTAAATTTCATAAAAAACGAGTTGGGAAAGTTAGGTCACATGGGTAAGTTCGGTCACATGGGGCGGATTTTTATAGTCGGTCGGGCCCGACTATGGAATACCCTACACCTTTGGTGGAGATATTAATGAGGAATATTTAATTGTATACCTTAATTTTAAATTTTTAATTATGCTGAACCTCAGAATATTATTCATATATCAGAAATTTACGTCTTATATCCCCATAAATTAAAAAAATTATATAAAGTATAAAAAACTAAAAAAAAAAATTGAAAAATATAATTGGGCGGACCACGCCTATATTTAAAATTTAGAAAGGCTAATATTTCATAGATTTGATTTTAATAATTTACGGATCAAATTTTTACTATGAAAACCCGGGATATAATGAAAAAAAAAGTGGGCGGATCACGCCCATTTTTAGACCACATATTTTTAGGTAAATTCTTACAATACGTTTTAAATTTTATAACTATACCTTGAATACTTTTCGAAATATTAGTTTCGAAAGAGTTATATAAAAGTGACTTGTATGGGAGGTGGGCGTGTCCGTTGACCGATTTTGCTCATTTTCATACTCAGTTCCTACTTTTGGCTAAAATATATTGAGACGAAATTTCATCGCATTCTGATCAGTATTTCTCAAGTTATTCTGTATTCGGACAGCAAGACAGCAAGACGGACAGACAGACAGACGTACATGGCTAAACGGACTCGGGTAGTGATGCTGATCAAGAATATATATACTTTTCCATACCAGACACGCCTCCTAAGGGTCGTTACAATGTATGCACAAAGTTAATATACCCTGTACCTCATAAGTGTAGGGTATAAAAAACGCTAAATTATAAAAACACACTATTTCGAAACTAAAAACCCGCCATGAAAACCCACTGTCCATCGTACAATTTTATTTCGCTTTTTATTTTTTAAATCCCACCAGATTTAGCGGGAAACCAACTAAGTTTGCATCACTGCTAGTTGATCTCGCAGAGGGTAACCAATGTTGCCATCAGTATCTTTACTCTTCCACAATTGTGGTAGAAATATCATTTTATTTCAGATTTTTTGAATTTCAATCACGCATGATTCAAAATCAACCATGTTTTAAAAATTCAAATTTTGTAAGTACAAGTACTAATATTGCATGTAAACTCGAAATATTGTTTTTTTTAGACTATTCTAGGAATTTATTTTAATTTTTATGAAAAAAAGTTTATCTTGAAAACTACTTAATTCTCCTGTGATTCTCCTCTTCTTTGATCCAACGTCTATACTAGTTTACTAGGTCTTCGTTTTTAACTGAGCAACAAAAAATAAGCAACACGTTAATAAAAATTAATAATAAGACTTCCTTATACTCTGTTTGGTGCAAATCCTTGATTACATATGTAGCACTGATTGAAATGGCTCCACTTTTCAAATTGGCTTTAGTTTTTGAGATATATACCATTTTTCAATTTCCCCTTATTATGCTATTTTATTATTATTTTTAGTTTTCTTTCAAAAGATAAAAATGAAATTCTATTTAGAAATTCTTTTGCTAACTTGCAAACAAATTGCACCAGTCGTAATTAATTTAAATTACATAAATAAAACTACGACATAAAAAAAAAATAATTCTAATACATGCACAATGTTCCAGTTGGTCATTAGAAAATTAAAAATGAATGAATGAATAAAACCAGTTGGTAATGTTAGATCACATGGAAAATTTTAAAGTAGGGACATTTTATAGTAGGTGTTATTATAATAGTTAGGATTATCAAAATTATAGTCGGTCTAAGCCGACTATAAATACCCTACACATGTGTGGTTACCATTCAAAGTGGTATATAGGTCCTGAAAATAACTACAGACTTTCAATCGCTAAAGAATTTCCATTCATTTGATACCCATATTTAAATATGGGTAGGTTCACCGAATTTCGATTTTTTTTTTTTGGGAACCACAAGTCGTTTCGGGGGAGAACATTATTTTCATGTATTTGAGCATGAAGTCAATATAGTCATGAACCGCCGTTCGATAAGCCATGAGAAATAGTGGTATGTGTGTATCCCAATCTTTTTGATTTTTATCAACCACTTTTCTGAGATACTCTTCCAAAGTCCGATTGAATCTCTCCACCATGCCGTCTGATTGCGGGTGCAAAGGCGTTGTTCGTGTTTTGTGTATGTTGAGGACTCTGCATACTTCTTTAAATACAGCAGACTCAAAATTTCTTCCTTGATCTGAATGCAATTCTATCGGAACTCCAAAACGGCTTACCCAGTTGTTAACTAATGCATCCGCAACTGTTGTGGCTTCTTGATTCGGCATGGGATACACTTCAGGCCACTTGCTGAAGTAGTCAATGACGACAAGCACATACTTATTCCCCGCATCACTGATTGGAAACGGCCCGGCGACATCCATGGCAATACGCTCGAATGGTGCTCCCACGTTGTATGCATCCTACCGCGACTTCTCACTGTTGGTCCTTTTGCTGGTACACATTGCGGGCAACTGCGAATCCAATCGGCGACTGACTCTTGGCATCCAACCCAATAAAAACGTTTCTTTACTTTTTCGACCGTTTTACTTATACCTAAATGACCTACACTAGATCCACCATGGTATTCCGCTAATATCTCTTTTACTTTTGACTTGGGAACAACGATCAAATTTCGAGCGGATCTGCCATCTATCTTCCCATGATTGTTTTCTTTGCTGTTCCTTGAACATCATGATTTTTCTGAGATCGGGATCACTCTTTTGATCAATTTGAATTTGGTCCGGAGTCCATTTTTTATCGGGTAAAACATTCAGCAAACGAATATCAATTAAGTTTTCTTTTCCTTCCGCTCTTAGACAATGTCTACATTCAAGTTTACAAGGACGCCGTGACAGAGCATCTGCATTTCCATGATTTCCTCCTTTACGATGTTCGATTGAGAAATCGTAGCTCTGTAATCGTTCTATCCAACGCGCAATTTGGCCTTCCGGATCTTTGAACTGAAGTAACCATCGTAGTGCTGCGTGATCGGTTCTCAAGTGAAACTTTTTTCCGTACAGATACTTATGGACATTTTTCACACTTTCAATTACAGCAAGAAGCTCCCTCCTGGTGACACAGTAATTTCGCTCGGGCTTGGACAATGTTTTACTGTAGTATGCGATCACTTTTTTTGCCCATAGATCACTTGAGAGAGAACTCCGCCTATTCCGTATCCACTTGCATCCGTATCAAGTAAATTTCTCACCTGGAATTAGATACGCAAGAATTGGTGCCGAGCACAGTAGATCTTTTAATTTCAAAAATGCCCTTTCTTGATCATCGCTCCATTGAAAGGCGCGGTTCTTTCTTGTCAACTCATGAAGACTGCTTGCAACATTGGCAAAACCTGGAACAAATCGCCTGTAGTATGTACATAGCCCCAAGAAACTTCGTAGGTCATTTAGATTTTGCGGTCTGGGCCACTCCTTGACTGCAACTATTTTATCCTCATCAGTATGCACTCCTTCCGTGGTAACTCGATGACCCAGATACTTGACCCGCATTTTTCAATCGAAGGAATACTTCCTCTAGATTTCTTAGATGTTCGTTGAAATCCTTGCCCATAACAATTATGTCATCAAGGTATACTAGGCATGCTTTCCAGTGTAAACCTTTTAATACGTGCTCCATTAACCGCTCGAATGTTGCTGGGGCATTGCATAGTCCAAACGGCATTACCAAAAATTGCCATAGTCCATCTCCGGTACTGAATGCGGTCTTCTCTCGATCTTTCTTATCGAATTCTACTTGCCAGTAACCGCTTTGCAAGTCCAACGTTGAAAACCACTTAGCATTAGATAGTGTATCCAAGGTGTCATCGATTCTAGGCAGTGGATAACTATCTTTCTTGGTGACATCATAAAGTTTTCGGTAATCAACGCAGAACCGAGTACTACCATCCTTCTTTTTCACCAATACTACTGGTGAACTCCATGGACTCTCAGATGGTTCCACCACGCCATTTGTGTGCATTTCTTCAACCAAATGTGATACTTCGTTTCTTTTCGCAAATGGTACCCTTCTTGGTGCTTGACGAATTGGGTTAGAATCACCAGTGTCTATTCGATGTTTTACAATGGCAGTTCTGCCGTCCTTTTGGCCCTTTTCAGCAAATATACACCGATATTTGTCAATTAGCTGTTGCACTTGATTCTTTTCTTTGGCAGCCAAATCCTTCGTCCACTCATTTATAAACTTGTGAGTAGATTGTTTGTTTATTTGCAGTGTGACATAGTTCTTTGATGTATTTGACTCGCAATTTATAATCGCTGACGCCTCTTGACACTGGCCTACCACTGTTCCCTTTTTGATGAATTTTGGCGAGTTTTCCAAATTGAGAACTCTTATAGGTACAATTCTGTCTTTCTCCGCCTCAACAAGTGTACTTCCTACCACTATGTTACTTTTATATAGCTCTTCGTTTGCTGCAATAACTCACAACTTGCTTATCCCACAATCTCCATTTAATTTCGCCCAAACAATTGCTTCTGAATTAGGTGGTATTTTTCTAATTTTGTGAGCGATAACTTGTTTAATTTTCGGGCTCTGGTCACAATCAATGTTTAGTTGGATCTCTGTGTTGGCATAACTCAAAATTTTTCTTGTTAGATCTAGTGTGAAACCGTTCCTTATCATGAAGTCCATGCCAAGTATTATTTCGTCTACTATTTCCGCAACTATAAAATCATGCTTAACTGTCGTAGTACCAATCGTGATTTCCTTGGTAATCTTTCCTCTGATAGGGGCCTCTTCGCCTGTAGCTGTTTGCAATCTTATTCCTATAAGTGGCTCTACCACGTCCTTAATAAGGTTACTTCTTATTATTGAATGTGAAGCTCCCGTATCCAATGTTACCATATATGCTGTACAATCAATGACTCCTTCGACAGTTAAGCTATTTGGCTTTCGAACAATTTATGAAATGGAGATTCTGGGGGCAATCGGTTATGGGAGTCAGATCGTGCCCCGCAGAACTGACTCGTTTTAGTTTAAAGATTGATTAAAATTTACGTTATTTTGGACATGATCCTGGGTTTCTTCATGTCGGGGTTCATTTGCAAATGGATTCATTGAGCGCTTGCGTTTTTTTCGACAATCACGTGCCATATGCCCATATTGTAGCATTTACCTTTAAATTGGGTGTTTCTGTTGGCAGCAGTGTAATCTGGTTATCTCCACTTTTAAACGCTTGGCAAATTACCTGAAGTAGGTCTTCATTCTCCACATCTAGTTTACGGACCTTTGGCGCTGGGCGGCACAACGTAGTTAGCGCTGTGGTTACAGTTTCCTTAAATGTCACTTTCGGCATTGTCCCTGTGACACGTCTTGTTTCCGGATCACGTATGCCGTCAACGAAGGCTTCGATCTTGCACTTTTCTATGAAATCACTTGCTGAATCTGCATACGCCTGCAATGTTTCACCATTTCTTTGCATTCGGCACTTTAGTTCCATTCTGTAGATTTGCTTCATGTGATCACTGCCATATTTTCGCTGCAGTGCAGCCATAACCGCTAAATAACTGTTTCGATCACTTTCTGGAACAGTCTGCAATACTTCGGCTGCGCCTCCTTTAAGCACCACGATAAGTGCGGCTACGCTGTCCTCATTATTCCATCGATTACTTACAGCCGTGGTCTCAAATTGCAGCTTGAAAATGTTGAACGCTGTGGTTCCATCGTAAATCGGCGATTTTAGCCTCGTACCTCTAACAACATGCTGTGTAGGTCCATTTATCTGCAACAGGCGCAAATCTTTTTTTATTTCCTGGATTTCTTTGTCTATACCATTTTCTAATCTTTGAATTTTATCATCAACATCATTTATATGCGTTTCAAGTTCATTTACTTTGCTATCTATTAGAAACTTCCAGAGGCTGCTCAGAATGTTCTTGCAGCTGTTCAAAATTTTCCTGAAGTTTCTGTTCTATTTTGTTAGAATTTTCTACAAGTTCATGATTCATGTCTAATTTGAGCTGATTGGAATTTTCTACAAGTTTCTGTTCCATTTTGTTGGAATTTTCTACAAGTTTCTGTTCCATTTTGTTGGAATTTTCTAGAAACTGTCTGGAATTTTCTTGAGCCATTATCTGAAATTGTTGTTGCATAGCTCCGATCAACTGGCTCATATCAAAAACTTGGGTCTGTACTTTCTCCTCTGTGTCCAGATTTTTCGATGACGGTGCTGCAACTTCCACTTCAAAATTGTGCATCGTAAGATCAATGCCCTGCGCTTCTAATTCGTCCATTAGGCGCTTTTGCAGCTCTACTTTCGTACCAGTAGTTGGAAGATCACGATTCGTCAGCTCCTTCTTTAGCTGGTCGACTTTCTTTAGCTGGTCGACATTTTGTATCACAATCCCACTTCTGACACCAATGTTACGATAATTCAGTCTACGGAAAACTGTTCTACGAGTTCGTATCACTGGATTGTGTACAAAATAAAAACGCACTTATATTTGGTTTTAACTAGTATTACTTCAACTAGTATTAATTAACTTTATTAATTTAAATAACAACTTAAAGAATAATCACTTATATCAACTACTGAATTACAACAATTTATCTTTACAATGTTCACTCACGAGACGCACTAGTTCACTATTAAATCACAACTGAAGCACAGTGCCTCAGATGTGCGGCCTTATATACTACAGGCATCAGTTCGATACGTTTCGACAAGCTTCGACTTGTTTCGAGAACCTTCTACTCGTTTCGTGAATGACGCATGCTATTGGCATCTCATTCGCACTCATGTGTTTTAATGTGCTGATCTTCCATCTCTTTCTCGCACATTGCATAATGCGCTGAATGATCTTCCGTCTCTTTCTAACACATTGCTTAGTGCGCTGAATTGTCTTGCGTCTCATTTATTATTAATGATTGCTTGCACAGTGGAGCAAATTACCTCTTTTCGTAACAATATATTTGACCAAAAAAAGTTTACCTGAACACGTATACAGTAAAATTCACCAGTAGATGTGTTTTATATGATAAATTTGAACATACTTCGTCGGTTCACAGGTCATAATGGACTGATCATGCCCATTTTCACTGACAGACAGCGTAGATATATATGTAATCTATAGTAGGATTTCATTTATTTAGCTCTTCTAGTTTTTCTGTAATCGTGATTTCAACAGACAGACAGGCGGACATCGCTAAATCGACTCAAGAGGTCATGCTGATCAAGAATATATATAATTTTCCATACCGGAGATGCTTCCTTCTGGGTGTTACAAACGGCGTACCAAACTGAATATACCCTTTCACTCTTAGTGTAGGGTATAAAAATAACGCTAATTCTGACATCTTTATGTATCTAATGTTGAGTAATTTGCAAAAAAAAAATATTCAAAAATATAGTTATTTAAGTTTTTATTGTAGCCGCGGTAGCTCAATGGTTAGTGCCAACGACTGCGAGCCGAAAGGTCCCAGCTTCAAGCCTGGACTGTTCTAATAAAATAACATCTTTTCATAGAATACATTTTTCTATATCGCGCTATCTCTCGGCAGTAAATGGCAAACCTACGAGAGTAAAACATTGCCTGTGAAAAGCCGTTCGAATTCGGCAATAAACTGTAGGTCCCACCACTTTGAGTACAAATATAACACGCACAGCTAAAAATGGTGAGAGAGTTCGGCCTAAGTTCTTATAGGACTGCAGTGTCAAACTATTATTATAATAATAATAGTTTGGCAACTATTATTATATTATTTATTATTTAAGTTTTTATTGTGAGTTTTATTAAAAGTAAAAAAGAAAATTTTTGAAAATTGGAAATTATATAAAAAGTGTGCCTTATCATAAATTATTTTCTATATTATCTCGAAACCTTAATTAATATTTCTGTAGAATGCAAACAACGTTGCAAATTCAAATAACGATTGAATTTCAATGATTTTATAAGGCTGTCATATTGGGAACCGAAGAGATACATTTATCATCAGGTGATATAAAAACACATTTTTAAAGAGTCAAATTTGCAACCGACCTGAATTTGTCTGTGATTTATTATGAAACTATAAACTTTAGGAAAAAGTGTTCATATACAAAAATAAAGTGCTTTATCTCAGCTATTTTTTTAAATAATTCATAAAATAATGTGTACTCAAATTTCTGTACGGAACTTTTAGTGCTGTCCGAAATGTCACGTCAGGATTTTTTCTGTGATTTATTATGACATAAACTTTAGGAACAAAGTGTTAATATAAAAATAAAGCAAACTATCTCATCTCTCTATTAAAAAAAAACTGTACTCCTAATTTGTACTCCGGATGGCGCACTATTTAATTGATATCTTTTGATCTAGCGCACAGAATCTTTTATTTATGAGATTTAGCTTGTATCAAAAAAAATTAAGTAAATTAATTAATTTTCCATCGAGATATTACAGTTTTAAGCGAACGAATGTCACGTCCGGCACCCTTGGAAATGCCCATATATGAATGAATGTATCATACATTTTGGTTCACAGAAACTTAAACATACAAAAATTTAACTATCAATATCATAGCTAACTTCATTGGATATAAAAAACTATGTTGGCTTTAGTGTGAAATAGCGGGATATTTGAAATAGCTAAAATTTATGAATTTTCTAAATAAATATACCAATAAAACCAACATATAAGGGCCATTCCACACCAAATCGACCAAAAAAGTACATTTTGAGATTTTACCTTTTCGATTTCAATAAAATGGTATCGAGATATGCATTGACCATGTTTTTTTTTTATTTTTTCGACCACTACTTTCAGAGATACAGTGCTTCAAAGTTACAAAAATGGGGACAAATTTTTGTTTGCATGGTTGTTCATATTTCAATATCTCTTAAAGTAGAAATGTTAGAAACTCCGTTGATGGCTCGTTTTAAAGCAAGTAGCACAATTAAGTTGTAACTTCTATACTTGAACATGTGGCCCGTGGTAATTATCCACGCACTTCAAAATTGATGTCCTTAAAATGGACCCTTTTTAAAATTCTGAAAAAAATAACATATTTTGGTTGATTTATTATAAATGTTCATGCCACATGTTTACGTTTAGAAGTTACAACTTAATTTTTCTGAAAGCTTGTTCTATTAGCTTTAAAACGAGCTATCAACGGAGTTTAAGAGATAATTAAATATATACAACTATACAAAGTGATTTTTCGCCCATTTATTGTAACTTTGAGCTTTGGAAGTAGTGGGCGAAAAAAATAAAAAACTAGTTGGGAAGGTTAGATCACATGGGAAATTTTAAAGTAGGGACATTTTATAGTAGGTGTTATTATAATAGTTAGGATTATCAAAATTATAGTCGGTCTTAGCCGACTATAAATACCCTACACATGTGTAGTTACCATGCAAAGTGGTATATTGGTCACCAGGGTATACGAATCCTGAAAATAACTACAAACTTTCAATCGCTAAAGAATTTCCATTCATTTGATACCCATATTTAAATATGGGTAGGTTCACCGAATTTCGATTTTTTTTTGGGAACCGCAAGTCGTTTCGCGGGAGAACATTATTTTCATGTATTTGAGCATGAAGTCAATATATATTTGACCATAAAAAGTTTACCTGAACACGTATACAGTAAAATTCACCAGTAGATGTATTTTATATGATAAATTTGAACATAAGTGGTCGGTTCACAGATCATAATGGACTGATCATGCCCATTTTCACTGACAGACAGCGTAGATATATCTAAATTAGGAGTTTCATTTATTTAGCTTTTCTAATTTTTCAGTAATCGTGATTTCAACAGACAGACAGACGAACAGACGGACATCGCTAAATCGACTCAGGAGGTCGTGCTGATCAAGAATATATATACTTTTCCATACCGAAAATGCTTCCTTCTGGGTGTTACAAACGGCGTACCAAACTGAATATACCCTTTCAGTCTCAGTGTAGGGTATAAAAATGGTCAATACATATCTGGACACCCTTTATCAGTAGACCACATTTTATTGAAATCGAAAAGGTAAAATCTCAAATTTGACTTTTTGGTTGATTTGGTGTGGAATGGCCCATATACCATTTTTCCAAAATTGTAAAAACTATATCCCAAAATCAATATCTCAAAAACTAGATTCAATAAAACTGACACCATTTTAGAAATCAGAGTTAGAAATACATCCAAGAATTATTGCAACTTTTACAGTAGAAAAAAATTATTTTTTTTGTAATACAAAATGTAATTAAAAATTTAGTAAATTATTTTTTAAAATAAGATGCCATAAAAATACCATCTTGAAAATTTGCATTAACATTAAATCAACCAAAAATATATGTTTTTTTTCAGAATTTTCAGAAAAGGGTCCTTTTTAGGGACATTAATTTTGAAGTGCAAGGATAATGACCACGGGCCACATGTTGAAGTTGAGAAGTTACATCCTAATTTTTCTAAACGTCTTACGTTGGCCGTTTAAACTACGTTTAAAATCTTAATGTTTTTGACAAATACTATCCACAAGAATGAGAGTTGCACTATTTTTGAGCTGTCCGTCCACGCTCTCTGTTTCTTGTTCCCGCATTGTCTGTCGGCATGTTTGTGTTCTGTTTGTTTTCTTATATCCTCACTTGTACTGAAGTTGCTCGATCTTTTGTATATTTAATTTATTTTATTAATCTAAAATCTATTTTCTATGTCTTGATTTACAAAATGTTTGCATAAAGTTATCAGCTGTTCCAAATGAGAGAAATAATCTATAATTTGTTGACAATTGCCAGTGATGCCATATTTATCCGACTTGACTCAGATCATTTTAAACTTTCTGTGTAAGACAGCTATCAAAGATAAACATCGTTTAAATGTATGAGACGTTTAATTAAACAAAGGTTAAACTAGGTTTAAACTAGCACTGTAAAACCGGCCCTAAGAGATATTGAAATATGAACAACCATACAAAAGAGATTTCTGGCCCATTTTTTGTAACTTTGAAGCACTGTAAGTAGTGGTCGAAAAAAATTAAAAAAAATGATCAATACATATCTCAATAAGCTTTATCAGGTGCCAAATTTCATTGAAATCGAAAAGGTAAAATCTCAAAATGTACTTTTTTGGTCAATTTGTTGTGGAATGGCCCATATATGTCGGTTTTATTGGTACATTTATTTGGAAAATTCATAGATTTTACCTATTTGAAATATCCCGCCATTTAACACTAAAGTCAACTTAGTTTTTTTATCCAATGAAGTTAGCTATGATATTGATATTTAAATTTTTGTATGTTTAAACTTCTGTGGACAAATATGCATGATACATTCATTCATATATGGGCATTTCCAAGGGTGTCGGACGTGACATTCGTTCGCTTAAAACTGTAATATCTCGATGGAAAATTAATTAATTTACTTATTTTTTTTTTGATACAAGCTAAAGCTCATAAATAATTAGGAGTACAATTTTTTTAATAGAGAGATGAGATAGTGTTTATGTCATAATAAATCACAGAAAAAAATCCTGACATGACATTTCGGACGGCACTAAAATTTCCGTATAGAAATGTGCGTACACATAATTTTTTGAATTATTTAAAAAAATAGCTGAGATCATGCACTTTATTTTTGTATATGAACACTTTTTTCCTAAAATTTATAGTTATTGCATAATAAATCACAGACTCTTTAAAAATTAATATCACCTGATAATAAATGTATCTCTTCGGTTCTCAATATGACAGCCTTATAAAATCATTGAAATTCAACCGTTATTTTTATTTGCAACGTTATTTGTATGCTACAGAAATATTAATTAAGGTTGCGTGATAAAATAGAAAATAATTTAGTATGATAAGGCACATTTTTTTTTTTAAATTTTGAATTTTCAAAATTTTTCTTTTTTTACTTAAAAAAAAACTCACAAAAAAACATGAATAACTATATTTATGAATATTTTTTTTTGCAAATTACTCGACATAAGATACATAAAGATGTCAGACTTAGCGTTATTATACCCGACACCTATAAGGTACAGGGTATATTAAGTTTGTGCAGATATTTTAACGCCCCTTTGGAGGTGTGGCCGGTATGGAAAAGTATATATATTCTTAATCAGCATCACTACCCGAGTCCGTTTAGCTATGTCCGTCTGTCTGTATGTCCGTCTGTCTTGCTGTCTTGCAGCCGTATACGAGGAAACTTGAAAAATACTTGTCAGAATACGATAAAATTTGGTCAGAATATTTTTTTGCCAATTTGAAGCCAATTTGAAAAGTGGTGCCATTTTCCGAATCAGTGCTACATATGTAATCAAGAATTTTGACTGCACCAAACAGAGTATAAGGAAATCTTATTATTATTTTTTATTAACGTGTTGCTTATTTTTTGTTGCTCAGTTAAAAACGAACACCTAGTAAACTAGTATAGACTAGGGATGTCAATCCCGGCATCCCGAAATCCCGGGATTTGAGTCAAATCAATCCCGAAAAACTGATCCCGGGATCACCGTTAAATACCGGGATTACAAAAAAAGGTAGTAGATCAATTTTTAATAGTTTATTCAAAAGTCTTTCAATGATTTTATACACATTTCGTGAAAAAGTAAATCTAACATTAATGGACTGTAATATTAAAACACTGACGTAAATAATAACGAATTACGTGCTTTTTGACTTTTAACAAATTCACAATTGTTAAAAATTACGACATTTTCGACTAATCTTTCGATTCGAAATACAGAAAGTACTTAAAAATAGTAAATAATTATATCATGATGGTCTCTGGCGAATTTAATCCGGGTTTCGAATATCGATAAAACTGAAACCGTTGTCTATGAACGTAACCTTTATTAATAACAAAATACATAAAGAAATATAATTTATCACCCTAACATTTTTTCATTTGGGTCTAAAATTAAAAATTTTCACAATTTTCCACATTCATTACAATGAAATTGTGCGTACTGCAAATTTCAATCATATAAAATACATTAGACCGAGAATAAATCTTTTTACAAAATCTAAATTCGATTAAACTAACAGTATTAAATTCACTTAAACGATAGAATTAACATACATAAATTGTTCTTAAATTGAATTAATTTTTAAAATTGTTATTAATTAAAAATCACATAAAATGTGTCTACTATAAACTATTTTTTTTTTAATTTTTTATAAAATACTGTTTTCCACCAAAAACCAATATCCCAATAGAAATTTGATTGTTCATTCAAAATAAAAAAAAGAAATTTATATTTGTACTAAAAAAAAATTGTTCAATAAAAAGTATTTAAAAAAAATGATTGATGATCAACATGGGTTTATATATCCAGGGGCGGATCCAGCAGTATGTCTTGGGAGGGCGATTGATTTTTTTGCGCCTTTTTTTCCAAATTTTTCTAAAATGAGCCCCAAAAATTTATTTTGCGCCCTTTTTTATATTTTCTCATCAAATACAGTGAATAATGAATAATACAAAACTTTACTTCTTTAAACGAAATTGTTGTCTTTAAAGCAAAAATTTTATTTGCTTAAAAATAAAAAATAGGGTGCGATTGGATCGCACCTACACCGAAAACCGGTGCAGTGCACCTACCTATTTGGTCATATAGGTACTCAAATAAAAGGTAATAATGCCACATTTGTAATTTTATGTTTATTTTTATGATCTGATAACCATAGCAATTAGGATTTGAAATTATGGTAAAAAAATAAAAATTAAAATGAAATGCTGATTGTTGAGAAAAATATTTAATTATTTATCAAAATGACGATGAAATTTATAAATGAATAGGTAACGCTGAAACGCTTTTTTAAATTTTTCTAAAAGTGGCCCAACAGTTAATTATAATATTTCGTTGAGAAGGTACATGGAGGAAGCGCCGCAGGGTTTTTTTTTTTTTTAAATATTAAATTTTTTATTTTTTAAAACATAAATACAAAAGTGTTTAATAGACTCCAGAGTATTTTTTTTTTTTTGAGGGGTACCCACACTTGTAAATATATATTAATAATAATAATAATCGTGTGATCAACACCTTTATTTCAGTACCTACGTGTTTATAAAGGTAGGTGTAACAATTTTCGATATATCTAGGGTACCAAAAGTCCAACCGATCACTTATTTGGTCTGAGACAAAAATATTTCACTTCATCCGGTTATTTAAAGTTCAGCCAATATGTTTGTTTATAGATTTTTTGGTAGGAGTAACGAATTGTTTCCATATATATCAAAAATAATAATTAATTTTGATTTTTATAAATATGTATCTAAAATAAAAATTATATTTTACTTTTCAAAATATTTATCAAAAATAATTAATTTTGACTTTGATAAATATTAATCAAACTTTTATTTATATCTCGCATATATAATTATTATATTTTAAAATTTAACAGTCCTATAATAAAATTAAGGCGATAAATTAAAAATGTAAATCGAATGTTATCAATGGTATTCTTTGTTTTATAGTGCCATCATTTCTTACAATGACATTTTACATATAAACTTAAAAATAATAATTATTTTTGGTCTCTGATTTTAGGAATACCCTTTTGAAACAAAATTCAATTTGTGTATCCTATTAAAGGTGATGAATACCGACATCTCGTTTGCAAACTACTTCAGATGTACACAATGTATTTTTAATGATTATTTTCACTTTTCAAGTCAGCATATTTCGTAATCCATAAATAAAAAATATTTTAATTTGATTTTTTTTTTGAGGACCACATTTGTACCTAGTTTCACCTATTTTTTTGTACCATTTATTCAGGAAGTAAAAGGTAATAGTTACTTGACCAATTATTAAATTAATTTACAACAGATTTTTTTATTTTAAAAGACTGAAAACGTAAAAATCGGATTAAACATCGTCGTTATAGAACTAAAAGTCATCAAGTAAATTTTGTTTCAATATCGATTTTATTGAATTTTCAGCCATATACATTTGTTACCTTTCTAATCGAATTATTATGGTTTTTCTAAGTTAACTAGTTTTAAAGAAAAACCAGTTGGGAAGGTTAAATCACATGGGAAATTTTAAATTTGGTGTTATTATGATAGTTAGGATTATCAAAATTATAGTCGGTCTAAGCCGACTATAAATACCCTACACATATGTGTGGTTACCATTCAAAGTGGTATAGTGGTCGCTGAAGAATTTCCATTCATTTGATACCCATATATACAAATGAGTAGGTGTACCGAATTTCGATTTTTTTTGGAACCACAAGTCGTATCGGCGGAAAACATTGTTTTCATGTATTTGAGCATGATTTCAATTTATATTTGACCAAAAAAGTATACCTAAGCACGTATACAGTAAAATTGATCTGTAGATGTAAATTTAATATGAGGTATAAATGGTCAGATCACAGGTCACAATGGTCCGATCTCTCCAATTTTCTCGCACATACAGCGTAGGTATATAAGTAGGTAAATAAGTTTCGTTTATCTAACTCTTCAATTGTTTAAGTAGTAGTGATTTCAACAGACAGATAGACAGACAGACGGACATCGGACTTCTGTGGACAAATATGCATGATACATTCATTCATATATGGGCATTTCCAAGGGTGTCGGACGTGACATTCGTTCGCTTAAAACTGTAATATCTCGATGGAAAATTAATTAATTTACTTATTTTTTTTTTGATACAAGCTAAAGCTCATAAATAATTAGGAGTACAATTTTTTTAATAGAGAGATGAGATAGTGTTTATGTCATAATAAATCACAGAAAAAAATCCTGACATGACATTTCGGACGGCACTAAAATTTCCGTATAGAAATGTGCGTACACATAATTTTTTGAATTATTTAAAAAAATAGCTGAGATCATGCACTTTATTTTTGTATATGAACACTTTTTTCCTAAAATTTATAGTTATTGCATAATAAATCACAGACTCTTTAAAAATTAATATCACCTGATAATAAATGTATCTCTTCGGTTCTCAATATGACAGCCTTATAAAATCATTGAAATTCAACCGTTATTTTTATTTGCAACGTTATTTGTATGCTACAGAAATATTAATTAAGGTTGCGTGATAAAATAGAAAATAATTTAGTATGATAAGGCACATTTTTTTTTTTTAATTTTGAATTTTCAAAATTTTTCTTTTTTTACTTAAAAAAAAACTCACAAAAAAACATGAATAACTATATTTATGAATATTTTTTTTTGCAAATTACTCGACATAAGATACATAAAGATGTCAGACTTAGCGTTATTATACCCGACACCTATAAGGTACAGGGTATATTAAGTTTGTGCAGATATTTTAACGCCCCTTTGGAGGTGTGGCCGGTATGGAAAAGTATATATATTCTTAATCAGCATCACTACCCGAGTCCGTTTAGCTATGTCCGTCTGTCTGTATGTCCGTCTGTCTTGCTGTCTTGCAGCCGTATACGAGGAAACTTGAAAAATACTTGTCAGAATACGATAAAATTTGGTCAGAATATTTTTTTGCCAATTTGAAGCCAATTTGAAAAGTGGTGCCATTTTCCGAATCAGTGCTACATATGTAATCAAGAATTTTGACTGCACCAAACAGAGTATAAGGAAATCTTATTATTATTTTTTATTAACGTGTTGCTTATTTTTTGTTGCTCAGTTAAAAACGAACACCTAGTAAACTAGTATAGACTAGGGATGTCAATCCCGGCATCCCGAAATCCCGGGATTTGAGTCAAATCAATCCCGAAAAACTGATCCCGGGATCACCGTTAAATACCGGGATTACAAAAAAAGGTAGTAGATCAATTTTTAATAGTTTATTCAAAAGTCTTTCAATGATTTTATACACATTTCGTGAAAAAGTAAATCTAACATTAATGGACTGTAATATTAAAACACTGACGTAAATAATAACGAATTACGTGCTTTTTGACTTTTAACAAATTCACAATTGTTAAAAATTACGACATTTTCGACTAATCTTTCGATTCGAAATACAGAAAGTACTTAAAAATAGTAAATAATTATATCATGATGGTCTCTGGCGAATTTAATCCGGGTTTCGAATATCGATAAAACTGAAACCGTTGTCTATGAACGTAACCTTTATTAATAACAAAATACATAAAGAAATATAATTTATCACCCTAACATTTTTTCATTTGGGTCTAAAATTAAAAATTTTCACAATTTTCCACATTCATTACAATGAAATTGTGCGTACTGCAAATTTCAATCATATAAAATACATTAGACCGAGAATAAATCTTTTTACAAAATCTAAATTCGATTAAACTAACAGTATTAAATTCACTTAAACGATAGAATTAACATACATAAATTGTTCTTAAATTGAATTAATTTTTAAAATTGTTATTAATTAAAAATCACATAAAATGTGTCTACTATAAACTATTTTTTTTTTAATTTTTTATAAAATACTGTTTTCCACCAAAAACCAATATCCCAATAGAAATTTGATTGTTCATTCAAAATAAAAAAAAGAAATTTATATTTGTACTAAAAAAAAATTGTTCAATAAAAAGTATTTAAAAAAAATGATTGATGATCAACATGGGTTTATATATCCAGGGGCGGATCCAGCAGTATGTCTTGGGAGGGCGATTGATTTTTTTGCGCCTTTTTTTCCAAATTTTTCTAAAATGAGCCCCAAAAATTTATTTTGCGCCCTTTTTTATATTTTCTCATCAAATACAGTGAATAATGAATAATACAAAACTTTACTTCTTTAAACGAAATTGTTGTCTTTAAAGCAAAAATTTTATTTGCTTAAAAATAAAAAATAGGGTGCGATTGGATCGCACCTACACCGAAAACCGGTGCAGTGCACCTAGGTACTCAAATAAAAGGTAATAATGCCACATTTGTAATTTTATGTTTATTTTTATGATCTGATAACCATAGCAATTAGGATTTGAAATTATGGTAAAAAAATAAAAATTAAAATGAAATGCTGATTGTTGAGAAAAATATTTAATTATTTATCAAAATGACGATGAAATTTATAAATGAATAGGTAACGCTGAAACGCTTTTTTAAATTTTTCTAAAAGTGGCCCAACAGTTAATTATAATATTTCGTTGAGAAGGTACATGGAGGAAGCGCCGCAGGGTTTTTTTTTTTTTTAAATATTAAATATTTTATTTTTTAAAACATAAATACAAAAGTGTTTAATAGACTCCAGAGTATTTTTTTTTTTTTTGAGGGGTACCCACACTTGTAAATATATATTAATAATAATAATAATCGTGTGATCAACACCTTTATTTCAGTACCTACGTGTTTATAAAGGTAGGTGTAACAATTTTCGATATATCTAGGGTACCAAAAGTCCAACCGATCACTTATTTGGTCTGAGACAAAAATATTTCACTTCATCCGGTTATTTAAAGTTCAGCCAATATGTTTGTTTATAGATTTTTTGGTAGGAGTAACGAATTGTTTCCATATATATCAAAAATAATAATTAATTTTGATTTTTATAAATATGTATCTAAAATAAAAATTATATTTTACTTTTCAAAATATTTATCAAAAATAATTAATTTTGACTTTGATAAATATTAATCAAACTTTTATTTATATCTCGCATATATAATTATTATATTTTAAAATTTAACAGTCCTATAATAAAATTAAGGCGATAAATTAAAAATGTAAATCGAATGTTATCAATGGTATTCTTTGTTTTATAGTGCCATCATTTCTTACAATGACATTTTACATATAAACTTAAAAATAATAATTATTTTTGGTCTCTGATTTTAGGAATACCCTTTTGAAACAAAATTCAATTTGTGTATCCTATTAAAGGTGATGAATACCGACATCTCGTTTGCAAACTACTTCAGATGTACACAATGTATTTTTAATGATTATTTTCACTTTTCAAGTCAGCGTATTTCGTAATCCATAAATAAAAAATATTTTAATTTGATTTTTTTTTGAGGACCACATTTGTACCTAGTTTCACCTATTTTTTTGTACCATTTATTCAGGAAGTAAAAGGTAATAGTTACTTGACCAATTATTAAATTAATTTACAACAGATTTTTTTATTTTAAAAGACTGAAAACGTAAAAATCGGATTAAACATCGTCGTTATAGAACTAAAAGTCATCAAGTAAATTTTGTTTCAATATCGATTTTATTGAATTTTCAGCCATATACATTTGTTACCTTTCTAATCGAATTATTATGGTTTTTCTAAGTTAACTAGTTTTAAAGAAAAACCAGTTGGGAAGGTTAAATCACATGGGAAATTTTAAATTTGGTGTTATTATGATAGTTAGGATTATCAAAATTATAGTCGGTCTAAGCCGACTATAAATACCCTACACATATGTGTGGTTACCATTCAAAGTGGTATAGTGGTCGCTGAAGAATTTCCATTCATTTGATACCCATATATACAAATGAGTAGGTGTACCGAATTTCGATTTTTTTTGGAACCACAAGTCGTATCGGCGGAAAACATTGTTTTCATGTATTTGAGCATGATTTCAATTTATATTTGACCAAAAAAGTATACCTAAGCACGTATACAGTAAAATTGATCTGTAGATGTAAATTTAATATGAGGTATAAATGGTCAGATCACAGGTCACAATGGTCCGATCTCTCCAATTTTCTCGCACATACAGCGTAGGTATATAAGTAGGTAAATAAGTTTCGTTTATCTAACTCTTCAATTGTTTAAGTAGTAGTGATTTCAACAGACAGATAGACAGACAGACGGACATCGTTAAATCGACTCAGGAGGTCATGCTGATCAAGAATATATATACTTTTCCATACCGAAGATGCTTCCTTCTGGGTGTTACAAACGGCGTGCCAAATTGACTATACCCTTTCACTCTTAGTGTAGGGTATAAAAAATTATTAAAAATCACTATATACATTTTGAACTAAAATTATATAAGCAATAATCCATAAGCAGCAATCTCTAAATAGAAATTTCAAATGTAATTTTCAGGTGAAAAAAAACTAAATTTTTCAGATTTTTCAAATCTTCAAAGGGTATTTAAAACAGTACGGAAAACCAAAATGTTGTTGGAGAGGGAAACAAGGACTTCTGGTCAAAAGTTAATTTTTTTCATGCAAAAATTTTTTTTTTTGCTAAAAACTTTTTCAATTATAATTTGAAACAATCATAACCTTATAGCGCAGTGCCGATTGGACTTAAAAACTTTTTTTGTGAATATTTGATTTTTAATTATGAAAAATACACCATCACATCTAAAACTACACAGAAAAAAAAGTTCTTACTATTTATGAATTTGTTCATTAATTCTATGAATTTTTCATTATACTCAACCAATGACCAAATTCATCCAATTTATGAATCGTTTATAAAACCGTAATGAAAAGTTCATAATATTGATGAACGCTTTCATAATATTTATGAACAAATTCTTGATATTTATGAACTTTAAACTATTTAAAAATAAAAAAAATATGTTTTTATTTTCTTGTATTATTTTTTTGTATTTTATTACTTTCTTTATTTTATTATTTTAATTAATTTATTTTTTTAACCACTTACATTTTATTTTATATCTTACTCTTGTTGTTGCTGCATATTGCTACTGTTTGTTGTTGCGTGCTGTTAAGTACCTGAGACGCACGTTTCTTTGGAGTTGTAAACAACAAAGGAAAGGATTCGGTTTATTTGTACGAAATGACATAGGAATAATGAAAACTGTATCTGCTATCATCGATTATCGACGCGCCGCGACAAAATAATCACTGCGTGTCATGCGGCATGACGCGCTTTGATTGGTCAGTAAAATAAAAATATCTATTTATAGCATGGTCAAAAGTTGCAGGTCACACATACGATCATACACACATACTCAAATACCTATTTTCTGTTGTATTTTCTATTCTCCTTTAGTGGACTGGTTTTTTTATTTTTCAGTATCGCCTTTATACTCGGCTGAATTGCACGTGACGTGGAGACTGCGCTGCTTTGAGTCATATGAATATCTTAATGAATGCAATGCAACAATTATGAACGAGTTTATTATATAAATTTCGCTGTCTCAATTAATGGCGTTCATTCCATTTATGAAATTTTTTTCTGTGTATGAATTGTTGAACTTTTATCGAACTTCATTTTTAACTATATAATATAATATAAAACTACGGTATACCTTCCAATACTATAGTTATAAATAATTCAATCTCTGAAAACGAGCGTTTTATACGAATTTCTGAATGTAACTGATCTGTACCGCTACATTTTACCTAGGCCCGCGATTAAATTATATTTATTAGATACATTGGATATCTAAGAAACAATTATTGGGTGTAGCGGATACAAACTGATTAGCGGAATTTTTTTATTAACTGAAATTAATTCATGAATTTATAATTAGTTCCTGTATTAATAAATCGATGTTCAAAATTTTTAACAACAGTTTTGGAAACAGCATTATATTGGAGAACTTTTCCCAAAATTATGTGAATTTATTCCTTAAACTTTGGGAGGTATTCAACTTTTCCCATGAAGCCAAGTTACGTTTTTCAGATCGCCAAAAACAGAAAATCCAAGTGCGACCCTCTAAACATCAATCGATTTTGGAAAAAAAGGCACGTGTGTGTCTTTTTCAACTTTTATGATCCTATGGCGAGCGATCCCGATGACTTTATTTTATTTGTATATATATATATATATATATATATATATATATATATATATATATATATATATATATATATATATGTTTAAAAACAAATAAAAAAGAAATTGGATTTAAATAAGTGTATTCTGGCAACATTCTTCTTGAATACTAAGTTGGCACTCGTTGAGCAGAATACGTCTCCTATGTCGTCGTTTGAAGTATGTATAGGGTCATTTTAAACATACTGATGTTTGAAAACAAACAAAAAAAAATGAATTCAGATGTAAAAAATGTATTTTTGCAGCTCTTGTCTTGTATACATAGTTGACACTCGGTGATCGGCATTTTCTGCGTACGTGTCTTTTGATGTTCGTTGAGAAAACGTGTTCGCGTCGACAATAATTTTGTTACTTACAAGTTGCTAAGCCTTCTAGACAAGCAGAACGAAGGGTTGAATACCGGTATATGGAAGGTGTACCTGGTCACCGAAGATGCCAATGGTCAACTACTCCTGATTGGGGTCGATACTCAATCGATGGAGGAGATCGAGAAGGCAGGACGCGTGCTAAAATACAGATTCGGCAACGTATCTGTGCACGTGTCGAAGAACAGGAATGACAAAGATGTCGATGAAAATAATAAAGAAAAAGCACCGACGACATCGGCAGCAGGTACACTGCATGTATCCCATTGGGAGGTGGATGATGTAACGTCAACCTCGACAGCAGGTCTGCAACTGCATAATGTCGAGGAGGCGACACGTTCGGAGGAGGAAATGTCGGATATCGACATAGCCCTTCTGTACGTGGGCGACGTCAGACACCAGACACCAGACCCTTACAGAGGACGATATGTTCCTCTGTTAGAGGAAGATATGTAAAAAATAAAAGAAGCATGAACAGTACCAAATTCGCCCAAATAAACCTGCACCACGCGAAGACGGCGTCTGACATCATCACGCAGGTCGTTGCAAAGCAACAAATTGGGATGGTGCTGATTCAAGAACCCTGGGTTCTCAGGGGCCAGATTAAAGGTCTGGGAATTAAGGATGCAAAGGTAATATGGGATATCAGGGTGGATAATCCTAGAGTTGTATCTGGATTAGAAACGATATTAAATATCTTTGTCTTTCAGAATTCCTAAAGCGGGATCAAGTAGTCATTCAGGTCTCTCTGATGATGAACGATAACCCCCGCGAAGTAGTTATAGCGGCGTGTTATTTTCCTAACGAGGAAACCATAGCGCCACCAGCAGATATCCAGAAGGTGTTTGACTACTGCCAAAAGAAAAGCTTTCCACTAATCATCGGAAGTGACGCGAATGCGCATAATGAGGTATGGGTAAGCACAGACACAAATAAAAGGGTACATTTGTAACTAGGGTACGTCAAGAGGTTCTTGATATCACTTTCGGGAACAGGTATATGACAGCCTATGTAAAAAAGAGGATAATACTGTTCGATATAGATGGGCTTACACCAAAAGTAAATAACATAATAAATCCCAGGAAAACCGACTGGGAGAAGTATAAAGACATACTAAAAACCAATTTAGTACAGGCAGAGCCGCAAGGCACCCATTAGAACTGGAAAGTATGGTAAATGAAATAAACTATGAAATGAACTATGCAATAAACGATGCCTATGCATCCAACTGCTTAGAGAAAAAAGTATCCAGACAAAGAGAAACTCCATGGTGGAGCGACCACTTGTCAAAACTCAGCACCAAAGTACGTAGGCTCTTTAATAGGGCAAAGCTTACCGGGGACTGGCAGGCCTACTCTGCCCTTCTTACCACATATAATAAAGAAATACGAAGTGCGAAGAGGAAAAGCTTCCGAAACTTCTGTGAGAACATCACTGACACATCAGCTGCAGCGAGGCTATACAAGGCTATAGCAAAAGTTAAAACAGAAACATCACTCTCACTAAAAAATGAGGATGGGAGCTATACCGAAAATGAGAATCAAAAGGTTTCACTTTTGCTAAAGACTTACTTTCCAGGCAGCACGCAAAACGTGCAAGAACACGATGAAATTCTTGTTAGACCCAGAAGAGAAGACTGGGAGATGGCAAACTAAGGTCTTTACATAACAAAGAATTGATTGGGCCTTACAAACATTCCAACCTTTCAAGTCCCCAGGTGTTGACGGCATATTCCCTGCTTTGCTACAACAGGGTAAATATTACCTAATGAAACACTTGATAAGAATAACTAGAAGCAGCCTAGCACTAGACTACATACCAAGCATTTGGAGAAGAGCCAAGGTGGTATTTATACCAAAGGTGGGTAATAAAGATCCCAGCCATCCAAAGACCTTCAGGCCAATTAGTCTCACATCCTTTGTACTTAAAACAATGGAAAAGATAATAGACAATTATATCAGAGAGAATACTCTGAAAGAAATCCCACTACATGCTTGTCAGCATGCGTATAGAGCAGGTAGATCTACAGAAACCGCTCTATATCAACTGACAAATATAATACAGAAAATCATAGATCAAAAAGAGATCGCACTGTGTGCCTTCCTTGACATAAGGGGTGCCTTTGATAATACCTCTCATGAGGGCGTCAAGAGGTCCCTGGAGGTTAAGGGAGTAAACAACACTTTGTTAAGATGGATGCGAAATGCTAAAATGCAGAACAGCAGAAGTAACGGTAGAGACAACCAACATAAGAATTATTACAACTAGAGGCTGTCCACAAGGGGGGGTACTCTCACCCCTTATGTGGAGCTTGGTTGTAGATGAGCTACTGTGGAAACTTACAATCATGGGATTTGAATGTCAAGGGTACGCCGACTACATAGTAATCATATGCAGAGGGAAATTTGAAGACACTCTATGTGATAGAATAAAATTAGGTCTCAGAACAAGAAGAAGAAACCATAATTATAGACCAATCCGGCTAGACGGAGTCGAAGTAAGCCGGAGTGAAGAAGTCAAATATTTAGGAATTACACTAGACAGCAAACTTCTATGGAGCAACAAGAAAAAGAAATCATAATAAAAGCCACACGGGCAATTATGATAAGTAGGTCCATTGCAGGCAAAAGCGGGGCACAATAGATCTATTCAGGTCGCAGTGCATTACCCCGAAGCAATAATAATAATAATAATTAAATAAATATATAAATTGTGTTACAAAAAGTACAAATAGTAACAGAGTATAATATAGTGCAGTATATAATTTCTGAAACTAATGTGAAAAAACCACAAATAAAAATCTGTGTTTCGATTTTCAAACAGAATTTGGCATGTTTTTTTACAAAAGCCTCCGTGAATTCCTTGCCTACGCTATGTACTGTACTGTAACTGTACCAAATATAAAGCCAGCCTGGATCGTCTGGTTTAACGTCTGCTGGTGCAATTGTGCATTCATTGATGCTGTCACTTGTACTTGCAGTTTTAAACGAATTATTTATTTATGCATTTAAAAATTTGTATATGATTTCAATTATTATAAATTCCCACTGTGCTTGTTTAAAGATTATTAATAAAAATTAATAAAAAAAAAACATTTTATTTTTATTTTATTTTCAGGATTTCTTTCCAAAAATATTTAAATATGTTTCTATGCAAACATACTACTTTTTGAACTGAAACAACTGATATATTTCACTGGAAACATATTTGTATTCAGATTGTTCAAAATCATGTTTTATTTTGAGCATATTTATGTTTCGGTTCAAATATTTATTTTGTTTGGATGTAGTAATTATTATGTTTCCATTTGAACATACTCCATTTTAAGGGGCAACATTAAAATGTTTCCGGGACATTATAATGTGAGTCAGAGCTCATTACAACACTGTTCCAGTCTGAATACAACCCTGTTTACAAATGATTTATCAGTATAGATATATAGATATATATATAGTTTAGCAACGAAGATATATAAAAAAATATCTATATTTTCTAAAAACTATGGCGCATTAGTGTAGGCAATTTAAAGTCAAATTAAAATTTAAAATCATCTTTTTGATTTATTCTGTACAAACATTTTAAAAAAGTCGAATTTTTCAATTATTAAAGTTGACTTAAAATTGTCTATTGTTCTGCGCCTATAATTATACCCTACACTAAGAGTGAAAGGGTATATTCAGTTTGGTATGCCGTTTGTAACACCCAGAAGGAAGCATCTCCGGTATGGAAAAGATTATATATTCTTGATCAGCATGACCTCCTGAGTCGATTTAGCGATGTCCGTCTGTTCGTCTGTTGAAATCATGATTACGGAAAAACTAGAAGTGCTAAATAAATGAAACTCATAATTTAGTTTACTTATATATATACGCTGTTTTTCAGTGAAAATGGGCATGATCAGTCCATTATGACCTGTGAACCGATCACTTATGTTCAAATTTATCATATAAAACACATCTACTGGTGAATTTTACTGTATACGTGTTCAGGTAAACTTTTTTTCGTCAAATATATATTGACTTCATGCTCAAATACATGAAAATAATGTTCTCCCGCGAAACGACTTGCGGTTCCTAAAAAAAAATCGAAATTCGGTGCACCTACCCATATGTAAATATGGGTATCAAATAAATGGAAATTCTTCAGCGATTGAAAGTTTGTAGTTATTTTCAGAATTCGTATACCCTGGTGACCTATATACAACTTTGAATGGTAACCACACATATGTGTAGGGTATTTATAGTCGGCTTAGACCGACTATAATTTTTTGATAATCCTAACTATTATAATAACACCTACTATAAAATGTCCCTACTTAAAAATTTCCCATGTAATCTAACCTTCCCAACTGGTTTTTAAATTCGATTTAATATTGATACTAGAGATGGGCGCGTGTCGTGCTTTTTTCGTGTCACGCCCGAAAATCTGAGTTCGTGCGTGCAAATCTCCGTGCGTGCTAGTTGCTGTCGTGCCCGTGTGTGTCCGTGCCTCCAAAATCAGGCACGCGCCCATTAAAGATTTTTTATAGTTTTTACCCCAATTTAAAAAAAAATCCTTCCAGCTTCAGAAAATAAAAATGTTATGATATTTTAGCCTTTTCTTAAAAATCTGTTGTTTTAGTTTTACTTATGGATTTAAGAGAATAAAACAGTATTTTTTTTTTGTTTATTACAGGGACTAAAACCTATTGGAATATCGGTTCCGGTTCGGGTTCGAAGATTTTTTAAATTGTGGTTTCGATTCCGCTTTCAACCAACACATAAAATGGATTTCGATTCCGGTTCCATTCATTTTTTTTTATAACGGTTCCGATTCCGGTTCTTTGCATTCCCTGACAGGGACTATAATATCTTTTCCGGTTCTGGTTCCGATATTTTTAAAATGGCGGTGCCGATTCCAACCAGAAATAAATATATATGTTTCGATTCCAGTTCCCGTTCAACACATTTTTAATAACGATTCTGGTTCCAAAAATCTAAACGGTTCCGGTATTATTTTTCACGTTTTGCTTGCTTTTTCATGTTTTTCCGTGATTTTTTTCGTGTTTTATCGTTCTTCTGGTGTGTGCCTGCAATTTTATGTTTTTTTGCAAATTTTGCGTCTTTTTCTTTATTTTATAGAGGCGCAAAATTTCTGTTAATTAGGCGCATTCGCAATTTTATGCTTTTTTGAAAATTTTGCGCCTTTTTATATATTTTTCGCCCTTCTGTAGAGGCGCAAAAATTTTGTAAATTAGGTACATTTGCAATTTGGTGCTTTTTTGAAAATTTTGCGCCTTTCTCTATATTTTGCGCACTTCTGTAGAGGCGCAAAAATTCTGTTAATTAGGCCCATGTGCAATTTTATGCTTTTTTGCAAATTTTTCGCCTTTCTCTATAGTTTCCGCTCTTTTAAAAATGCGCTGAATTCTGAATATTAGGCGCATTTTTTTCATTTTGCGTTTTTTTTTATTTGTTTGAAAATTTCAAAAATGCGTTTTTTTTTGGGGTGGAGATCTTCCCCTCTCAATATTTGTTGGGAGGGGGAGATCACCCCCTCTCCTCCCCCCTGGATCCGCGCTTATATATATCGCGGATTTTGTATTTTGGATACCATATATATTTGGATGCATTTGAATATATGAGTTTTGTTTGAGCTTAAAGCAATATAATTGTTTATTATTCAAACATAGATATGGTTATTTTAAACCTTTGCTATAATTTTTTTAAATCCCGGGACTAATCCCGGGATCCCGGGATTCAAAGTTTTTAGTCCCGAAAGTTCGGGATTGAAAAATAGTCCGGGGTTGGCATCCCTAGTATAGACGTTGAATCAAAGAAGGAGATAATCACAGGAGAATTAAGTAGTTTTCAAGATAAACTGTTTTTCATAAAAATTAAAACAAATTCCAAGAATAGTCTAAAAAAAACACAATATTTCGAGTTTACATGCAATATTAGTATTTGTACTTACAAAATTAGAATTTTTAAAACATGGTTCATTTTGAATTGAAATTAATAAAAAAAACATTGTCAATGCATATCTCGATACCCTTTATCAATTTATAGGTTGGGCCGGTCCGAAAGATGGACCACCGCTATTTTTTTGTTTTTTTTTACACTGGTGATCTTAAGCTTTTAATGGTACATCTCTTTGAAGTGAAATGGCCTGTTGCTTATAACTCATCTAGAAGAATACTAAAAAGTACTCAAAAAAGATTTGTATTGACTTTTTCAAGTGTTGATTAGGTGGTCAATTAAATTATAAAATAAAAAACATAATTTAGTTTACTTATATATATACGCTGTTTTTCAGTGAAAATGGGCATGATCAGTCCATTATGACCTGTGAACCGATCACTTATGTTCAAATTTATCATATAAAACACATCTACTGGTGAATTTTACTGTATACGTGTTCAGGTAAACTTTTTTTCGTCAAATATATATTGACTTCATGCTCAAATACATGAAAATAATGTTCTCCCGCGAAACGACTTGCGGTTCCTAAAAAAAAATCGAAATTCGGTGCACCTACCCATATGTAAATATGGGTATCAAATAAATGGAAATTCTTCAGCGATTGAAAGTTTGTAGTTATTTTCAGAATTCGTATACCCTGGTGACCTATATACAACTTTGAATGGTAACCACACATATGTGTAGGGTATTTATAGTCGGCTTAGACCGACTATAATTTATTGATAATCCTAACTATTATAATAACACCTACTATAAAATGTCCCTACTTAAAAATTTCCCATGTAATCTAACCTTCCCAACTGGTTTTTAAATTCGATTTAATATTGATACTAGAGATGGGCGCGTGTCGTGCTTTTTTCGTGTCACGCCCGAAAATCTGAGTTCGTGCGTGCAAATCTCCGTGCGTGCTAGTTGCTGTCGTGCCCGTGTGTGTCCGTGCCTCCAAAATCGGGCACGCGCCCATTAAAGATTTTTTATAGTTTTTACCCCAATTTAAAAAAAAATCCTTCCAGCTTCAGAAAATAAAAATGTTATGATATTTTAGCCTTTTCTTAAAAATCTTTTGTTTTAGTTTTACTTATGGATTTAAGAGAATAAAACAGTATTTTTTTTTTGTTTATTACAGGGACTAAAACCTATTGGAATATCGGTTCCGGTTCGGGTTCGAAGATTTTTTAAATTGTGGTTTCGATTCCGCTTTCAACCAACACATAAAATGGATTTCGATTCCGGTTCCATTCATTTTTTTTTATAACGGTTCCGATTCCGGTTCTTTGCATTCCCTGACAGGGACTATAATATCTTTTCCGGTTCTGGTTCCGATATTTTTAAAATGGCGGTGCCGATTCCAACCAGAAATAAATATATATGTTTCGATTCCAGTTCCCGTTCAACACATTTTTAATAACGATTCTGGTTCCAAAAATCTAAACGGTTCCGGTATTATTTTTCACGTTTTGCTTGCTTTTTCATGTTTTTCCGTGATTTTTTTCGTGTTTTATCGTTCTTCTGGTGTGTGCCTGCAATTTTATGTTTTTTTGCAAATTTTGCGTCTTTTTCTTTATTTTATAGAGGCGCAAAATTTCTGTTAATTAGGCGCATTCGCAATTTTATGCTTTTTTGAAAATTTTGCGCCTTTTTATATATTTTTCGCCCTTCTGTAGAGGCGCAAAAATTTTGTAAATTAGGTACATTTGCAATTTGGTGCTTTTTTGAAAATTTTGCGCCTTTCTCTATATTTTGCGCACTTCTGTAGAGGCGCAAAAATTCTGTTAATTAGGCCCATGTGCAATTTTATGCTTTTTTGCAAATTTTTCGCCTTTCTCTATAGTTTCCGCTCTTTTAAAAATGCGCTGAATTCTGAATATTAGGCGCATTTTTTTCATTTTGCGTTTTTTTTTATTTGTTTGAAAATTTCAAAAATGCGTTTTTTTTTGGGGTGGAGATCTTCCCCTCTCAATATTTGTTGGGAGGGGGAGATCACCCCCTCTCCTCCCCCCTGGATCCGCGCTTATATATATCGCGGATTTTGTATTTTGGATACCATATATATTTGGATGCATTTGAATATATGAGTTTTGTTTGAGCTTAAAGCAATATAATTGTTTATTATTCAAACATAGATATGGTTATTTTAAACCTTTGCTATAATTTTTTTAAATCCCGGGACTAATCCCGGGATCCGGGATTCAAAGTTTTTAGTCCCGAAAGTTCGGGATTGAAAAATAGTCCGGGGTTGGCATCCCTAGTATAGACGTTGAATCAAAGAAGGAGATAATCACAGGAGAATTAAGTAGTTTTCAAGATAAACTGTTTTTCATAAAAATTAAAACAAATTCCAAGAATAGTCTAAAAAAACACAATATTTCGAGTTTACATGCAATATTAGTATTTGTACTTACAAAATTAGAATTTTTAAAACATGGTTCATTTTGAATTGAAATTAATAAAAAAAACATTGTCAATGCATATCTCGATACCCTTTATCAATTTATAGGTTGGGCCGGTCCGAAAGATGGACCACCGCTATTTTTTTGTTTTTTTTTACACTGGTGATCTTAAGCTTTTAATGGTACATCTCTTTGAAGTGAAATGGCCTGTTGCTTATAACTCATCTAGAAGAATACTAAAAAGTACTCAAAAAAGATTTTTATTGACTTTTTCAAGTGTTGATTAGGTGGTCAATTAAATTATAAAATTATATAATTAAATGCCTTAAAATGTTGGTCTTGAATACCTTTTTATAATGTAAAAAAATTATATATCAAAATTTTATGTAGAAAAAAAAATGTTGAAATTTATTCAAAATTTGATAAAAACGTAGGTTGGGCCACCCATTTTCTCTTTATTAGAAGCACTCACAAAGATTTCCAAGAATATAATTTCTCAAATGCAAGTGTCATAGTGTTTTTTTTTAATATAGAGTGTCAGATCAAAACATTTTTAGTTAATTTTGAATGATTTTTCAATTAAGGGTTTTCGGTTCACATTTACGTATAAAATATCAAAATGAATATCCATCACTAGTCCATGATTTTTTAAGTTCCATTAATGCCCGTAACTTCAACGAATGCGTATCTTATGGTGCTTAGTTATCTATCGTGTAAGCAAAATTTCGTAACTTTAACGCATCGAGTAACGAGTAAAAACACCGGATAGGTAAGAGATATCTGTTTGGTACGAACACCAATAGATTTCTACTTGAATTTCTACTACGTTGAAGTTACGGGCATAAATGAAAAATAATATATATTTGATGAAAAACGATAATTTAATTAAAATAATTCATTTTTGGTCTTATTTGAAAGGTGTTTAACGATTTTTTGTGGTGGCCCAACCTACGGACCAATTTTTTTTGTTCTTCAAAAAGTAGTGTTGATCATTTGCAAGAACAAGACAAGAAATGGTAATCTTGTTCTTGCTCTTGTTTTTGCCTGATAAGTCTTGCTCTTGTTCTTGCAAAGGTACATATCGACGCCTCTTACGAAAACCCACACGTTTCAATTTGCTTACGAAAAACAGCACGTTTTTCGAAACTACGAAAAGAAGCACAAGTTCAGTTTTCCCACGAAAACAACCACATCTCCATTATACCCAAGAAATGAAGCATATTAGTTTTATAGCCACGAAATGAAGTATAACTCTATTTTCGCCACGATAACAAACACTTTTACATTTAACTATGAAATAAAGCTCATCTATCATTTCCCCAAGAAGTGAGTTCTGGCCAAATCCCAAAGGCGGAAATTTTTCCAAAAAAAATGTCCAATGACGCAAGTGGGTTCTGGACAAATTCCAAAGGAACAAATTTTTCCAAAAAAATGTCCAATGACGCAAGTCGGTTCTGGCCAAATCCTAAAGGATCAACTTTTTCCAAAAAAATTTCCAATGACGCAAGTGGGTTCTGGACAAATTCCAAAGGAACAAATTTTTCCAAAAAAAAGTCCAATGACGCAAGTGGCATTGGTTCTGACCAAATACGAATAGAACACATTTTTCAAAAAAGTCCAATGACGAAAATGGGTTCTTGCCAAATCGCACCTGCATGTTTATATATGTCTATTAGAATAGTTTCATTGGAACAGTTTCAGCAAATAATGTCCAGTGTCATCAATGAAAAATCAAAAAATTTATTTATAATACTATATCACCTCCATCATCAACATTGTGTGACTTCTTACCCACAAACTTGTCTATTGGGATATCTGTATCGAAAATACATATATGCTTTTATTCGTGGTGAAATTAAAAATGTGCTTTTGTTCGTAAATACAATATAAATGTGTTTCTGTTCGTGGGAATAAAGTTATGCTTCTGTTTGTGGAGAAAATGTGAATGAAGTTCTTTTCGTGGCTAAAACAATCTAATGCTTCATTTCGTGGATAAAATAAATGTATGCTTGTTTTAATGATTTTTTTTTTAAAGTGCCGTTTTTCGTAAGCAAATTAAAACGTGTGGGTTTTCGTAAGAGGCGTCGATATGATCTTGTTCTTTGTCTTGTTCTTGCAATACCTCTCTTGCTCTTGTATGCAAGAATCTTGCAATATTTTACTTTTTAAATTAAAAAAAAAGATCGACGACAAATATCTTAAACTGCATATTAATTATAAAAACGAAAAGAATTTGAACACTAATTGTATTTAAGTTACTTATTTTCAATTTATTCAACAAAAAATAAATTATTTTACTAGCAATAACATAAAAATTTGAATTATATTTTGACAAAAAAATCCGTATGCTACACGTACCGTGTCAAGAGAACAAAAATAATATCTTGCAGAGTAACACTTCTTTTTGCACACAAACTCAAACACTACATAGCGAACACTAACAGAAAGAAGAGAATACAACAATAACGAATTACATTTCGTATACACCCACGCATTTTTGTTATTGTTGCACTTTCACGAATCAGCGGATTTGTGGAAAAAAAAACAAAAACATAAAAAGCAATATCAGCTAAATGAGGAACACTGTATGCACATAGAACTTAACTTAAGAAAAACTTCATGATTTTACAATTAACAAAAAAACTATGTATAAAAGTAAAACAAAAAAAAATAATGTAAATAGCACAGTGCATATGCACAATCGATGTACGAACTAGCGTTGCAAAGAAAAGAGAAACAACATTGTTTTGTCCATTTTATCTTTTTAAAGCACTTTTGAAGCACTTTCGAAGCTTTTTACCGCTTCAAAAAAGCTTCACAGACCATATTTTGAAGATGCTTATATTCTCTAGCCTTGAAAAATAAAAAATTAATAAAAACACACATCATCAATAATTTTCACGTTCATAAATATTTTGCACGCCTTCCATTGTTACTTTTTGTTCAATATTTTGTAATATCATGAATTCTGAATCATGAAGATGAATCATGAAGATTATATATATATATATATATATATATATATATATATATATATATATATATATATATATATATATATATATATATATATATGTATGTATATATGTATATATATATACATATATGTATATATATATACATATACATATACATATACATATACATATACATATACATATATATATATATATATATATATATATATATATATATATATATATATATATATATACATATATATATATGTATATTTAGGATTTTTTTCAGAATTTTAAAAATGGTCCTTTTTAAGGACCACAATTTTGAAGTGCAAGGATAATGACCACGGGCCACATGTTACCGTTTGGAAATTACAACTTAATTTTTCTTGTTCTATTAGCTTTAAAATGAGCCATTAACGGAGTTTCTAGCTTTTCTAGTTCAAGAGATATTTAAATATGAACAACAGTACAAAAGTGATTTTTGGTACTTTTTTCCAACTTTGAGCCACTGTATCTCTGGAAGTAGTGTTCGGAAAAAATAAAAAAAAATTGTTTAGTGCATGTCTCGATACCCTTTATCAGTTGCCAAAAGTTCATTAAGATCGAAAAGGTAAAATCTCAAATTTGACTTTTTTTGGTCGATTTGGTGTGGAATGGCCCGTATATGTATTGTTGGAATTCGTGATCTGTCCACATTTTTTTTACATTAATTCCCGGTTTTTTAGTGGACATTTTGGTCGTAAATTATTGATGCCCAATTTATGAATATTAGACGTACAAATCAACATAATAATAATAATAATAGTAGGCGTGGTCCGCTCATTTTTATTTTCTACCTTTTTTTATCAATTTTAAATTAAAATTATATGAGAATGATATTCTGAGAGCGAGGGTGTTTAGCATAATTTAGAACTTTATAATTTCGGTATTCAATTAAATATCCCACATTTATATCCCCACCAAGGTGTAGGGTATTCTATGTATAGTCGGGTCCGACCGCACATGTGACTTAGCTTTTCCCACTCGTTTTTTATCATTTCAAAGCAGAGCATAGTCAAACTACCGATCTAAACTTTTTTCTCAGCAGGTACACCTTGATATTTCTACATTTTTTTCTAATTACAACGGGAACCAAATTTTTTAAATACTTTTTGATTACTCAAAGATTAAAGATTAAATGCAATTTAGTCAGTTATTTCAAAAAAAAACCTAGTGAAAATAATGAATTCTATTTGCGGCTTTTATGCTGAACACCCGATTTTACTATTTTGTTTTTAATTGCGTTTGATCCTTTAAATTACATATATCTCTTATTAATCAAATAGATAATATGAAATGAATTTTATCCACATAAATGGAAATAATAAGCATATAATTTAACAAAAAGTGTTGCAATTTATTTGCAGATCCAGCAATTTATTTGCAGACCAGGAATTTGGCTAATATGAACGTGACAAAATCAAACGATATCACTTATCCACTGTCTCCAGGATCGCAAAAAAAGAAAAGAAACTGGAGAAAAAGTTCAGAGTTAACAACAAATAGAACGAAAATTTTGGTAATCAAAATAAAAAATGAAAAGAATGGTAGTCAAATTGGCACTTAAAAGAAGAAGTATGTCTCAATGGAAATGATTAAGGAAAGATATCACGCAGGAGTTTGGAAATCATGAAGGAACGTCGAACACAGTTTTAGAGTAATTAATAAAATATATTAACGATCTTTTAAATAGTCATAACTTAAGATATGGATCAAAAAACTCTAAATATGGATCGAAAACTTTAAAAAAATATCAATATACAATTTGCGTTCTTTTAATTATTCAGACGTCTCATAACATGTTTCCCTTAAAAAAATAAATTGTACTGAAATGAAATTATTGTTCAAACAACATTTTTTTTCTAAAGTTGAAATGCAGGTGGAAAAATTATTCATGATTGGGTTTATTGAATCATATTTTTCGTATGTAAACAAATGTTTTATACTGAACAATTATGTGTTTGAGTTCATTACCAAAAACAAATGAACGCCATTAATCAATGAAAACTTTTTTGTATGATGAGAATGTATGTTCTATATCAAACTGATCACTGTGACCTGGCTTTGCTTAACCCCTAACATAATTTGCTACAAATCACAATCTATATCAATCAAATACAGTTTCCTGAAGATTGTTTGATTTTATTGTTTGTACTCCAAATATGTTTGAAAATGTCAAAATTGTAGTGAAAATTTGTCGAAATTGAGAGACATATTAGTCAAAAATATGGATTTATATAGATTTATGCAAATATATGGATTTTTATCTAAGAATTCCTAAAATATGTATTTAAATATTGAACATGAAAAATCCATATAAAAGTGAGCCCTGGTCATAATTAACGAACCACCACAAAAATGATAGGTTTTTTCTTAAATGTTACGGAAGTCATACGGATGTCTATAGAATTATAGTTTATTACAGTTGTACACCAAATTAGAGATGGGCACGTGAGTGAGTTTTGACTCACGCTCACGAAAATTCTAATCACGCACACTCACTCACGGCCTCTTCTGTTCTACTCACACTCAATCGCAATCACGTGAGTAAAATTAAGATTCAATCACAATGACGCTAAATCACGTGTTTTTTTTTTGCTATTGTTTTCAGAATGCATAAAAATACATATTTCATTTGTTAATGTTGTGAGATTGGTAGACCGAGCGTGGCACCTACATCTACATCTTGGAGATGGAAATGTGAAAGACCTTCGATGTGATGTTCATATAGAAAGGTAAAAATTGCCTCGAAGAAAATTCTCCGGTGAAGAATTCGTGAAAATCTTTGAGAATTATCTCTGTGAAAAATTATCTCTGGAAAAGAATTATCAATAAAAGAATAGTCCGGGGTAGAATTTACCAGGGATGAATTGACTTTTGTAAAAACTATTTTTGAAGCGAGTTTTTTGGTTACTACATTTATAACTCGAATAAAAACGGAACCCCACACGAAGCCCTGGAACAAACTACACTTAAGAAACAAAAGAAAGTCAATACAGAGTTTTCATGTATATTTTAAATTGAAAATTAAACTTTTGGGTATGGGTATATCAAAAAAAAAAATGCATTCTATGTTAATTTCCACGAACTGTCGTATGAATCCAATCAAAAACTAATGACATGACCCCACAAAAATTGACTAGCCCATACTAAATGCGGCCGGTTTGCAGGGGTTAGCTCAATGGTTGGCTGCAACCTTGAAACTTATTCTGTGTTGAAGAAGGGGTGGATAAATGACGGTCGGTTAGCAAGGGTTTAATTTATTATAGTTCTGAATAGTGGGCAGACGCCTTCCCAAAGCCTCGTGAGTTCACGGGGTGGCCCTACGTGTTCTGTAGTTCAGCAAAAATGTATAAAAATAGCAAAAAAACAAAGAAAATTAGGATTCACGCGTGATCACGCTTGCATGCCCATCTCTACTCCAAATAACTTTTATATAGGTTCCTTTTTGTAAAAATTATAAAAATACGTTTTTTTAAATATTCATAAATTTAGCGACTAGCGTCGGATGTATGCGGTGACTCAGTCTGTTCAATTTGTGGTAATGTATACATATATGAATATCGAAATATTTCGAGAAAAAATATTTCAAAAATCTCCTCTGCGTTACGATTTAGAGCTGCATTACTTGTTAAAACCATGTTAAAAAGCACGAATATTTGTTTAAACCAAATTAATAAAAATAAAGGTGGCCTTAATAATAAACTTTTATTAAGTTTTTCAAATTCTATGAAAAACTGGATAATGCAAATATTTTTCATATATTTTTGTATTTTTTTTTTTTCGACGCATACTTATCCAAAATAAGGGAAAAACCAAAATAATCAGAAAAAGTGAAGTGTTTTTATTTTTATGGAGGGGTACTGAATATCATAATATATGTTCCCGTGAAAATCGGTTAACATTTTTAAAAGCTTCAAATGCTACCCGATTTTTTCCATAATTTATAAAATGATAACAAATTTTCACTCGGGTACTTACGAAGGTGTCCGCTATTGGCTGCGTGATCGGTTGACCCGTGACTTTACTTAGTCATGACAACAACTAACAAAATAGCCCTACTTCATCATTTCGAACTTGGCAACTCTGGCAGTTGTCTGTTCTTCTGCTGTCGCGACGAGCAACTCGTAACGATGTTCGTTAGCGTGAAATTTCGTTTGGAAGAATTTTATCACACCGGACAGAGAAACGTTCGTTCGCATTTGTTCAGTAATAATTCTTACATCAAACTTTGCGGTTGCAACTTGACGTGCGCACTTTATAGCAAGTACAACAACAAATACAATAACGAAAGACTTTGACGCATGCGGTTAACTCGACGGGTATTGGTATTTGCAATATGTAATAACAACAATAACGCCAACAATAGATACAACGAAATTATTAATAACAAAAACATGAGTAATAGCTTGGAAATGCTAATAAACAAATGTTTGAAATAGTTTTATGCTTAACTTAAAACGAATTTAAATATCTTATATTTTTTAAAGAAAATTTAATATTTACACAATTTTTAAGCAATAATAAAAACAAAACAAAACATGTTTAAATTGTGCCGCGAAGTTCTATATGTCCAACCGAAGCGACATTCAATTGCAGCAAAACGTAACTAACACAACTCCAACAACGATCGATACAGCAGCACATTATCAGCAAATTATATTTGTTGTTGTCATCAGAGTTGCCACTAAGTTTTAAAAAAACTCAGGAACCCATTATCACAAAGCCATAAATAAAAATTGATTGATTGATCGTGACAAACACGATAAATACTGCTGGCAAACATCTTATATAATATCTTACAAATATGAAGATAGTTAAGGAATATTTGGAAAAGGTATTCCATTAGAATACGCGGTATCATTATTATTGTATTCAAATAAAATAAATCAAATGGATTTTTATTTATTCTAGAATTAAAACAGTATCTTTGCTATAGATCACCATCGTCTTAATAAATTCTTAAAATGTAATATTTAATGTAATATTTTTACACCATTAAAATGTAATATTTTTACATCATTGTATTTACATAATTGTTGTGGATAAATCGAGCATAAGGAAAAAGTACGACATTTGCCTTTTTGTAGTAGCCAATAGATTTGCTGCAAATGTCCAAAAACTGAGAATGTTTGCTATGAGTCTATTGCAAATATCACACTTTTTATTAGTATTATGGCAAAGATGTTACTGCATATATGTCATATTTAATTTTTTTATACCCTACACTAAGAGTGAAAGGGTATATTCAGTTTGGTACGCCGTTTGTAACACCCAGAAGGAAGCATCTCCGGTATGGAAAAGTATATATATTCTTGATCAGCATGACCTCCTGAGTCGATTTAGCGATGTCCGTCCGTCCGTATGTCTGTCCGTCTGTCTGTCTGTCTGTCTGTCTGTCCGTCTGTCTGTTGAAATCCCTACTACTTTTAAAATTGAAAAGCTAGATAAATGAAACTTATAACTTAGATTACTAATATACCTACGCTGTATGTGCGTAGGTATATATTGGCGAGATCGGTCCATTGTGACCTATGATCCGACCACTTATGTTCAAATACCTCATATAATATGTACATATAAAGATCAATTTTTATCTATACGTGCTTAGGAAAACTTTTTTGGTCAAATATATATTGATATCATGCTCAAATACATGATAATAATGTTTTCCGGCGAAAAGACTTGTGGTTCACAAAAAAAAATCGAAATTCGGTATACCTACCCAATTGTAAATATGGGTATCAAATGAAAGAAAAATCTTCAGGGATGGAAAGTTTGTAGTTATTTTCAGGATTCGTATACCATGGTGACCTATATATCACTTTGAATGGTAACCACACATATGTGTAGGGTATTTATAGTCGGCTTAGACCGACTATAATTTTGATAATCCTAACTATCATAATTACACCTAGTTTAAATTTTCCCATGTGATCTAACCTTCCCAACTGGTTTTTAATTGTCAAGACTAATTTTAATATACTAATGAACTTTATATTTCAATATGTTTTCATGATAATTGGATCTAAACTCCAAACATTGTTTTAACATTTAGGATCTAATGATAAGCAACAAAATTATTTGTGGTTATTCAGAGCAACACCATTTTTTTTTTTAATTGTCAAGACTAATTTTAATATACTAATGAAATTATTATTTCAATATGTTTTCTTGATAACAGAGTTCGGAAATCCTCACTCACACTCACTCAAACTCATGAGTTTTGCAAAATATTTTTTTCTCGTTGCTACTCACCTCATGAGTGAGTAGCCAGAAAATATACGGAGAGTTTTGCGTTTCACCTCTTCCTCCGCATTACACATGAGAGACTGCAACAAGAAAACTCTCACTTTTCGTCAACTCATATTTGTTCAAGGACAAAGAGAATGCGTTGATCTACTCACTGTACAGGCTTGCAAAGTGTAACATCATTGTTGCCATTTCTGTTGGAATCTTCCTATCTGTGGTATTTTTGAAATGTTGTGCACAATTATTTAATTAATATTGTTTTTTTGCTAAAACTTTTTATATGTACAAGATAAAATATTTATGTAAAGACATTACATAAATTGTGTATCGATTGACATAAACCTTAAATAAAAATTCCAAATATGCCAACAAATCTTCAAGCATATTATGGGAAATGACCTGCAACATTCTAAAATGTGGGTTATAAAATTTGCTATGCATCATTTTATGAGATATCAACCAATAACATTTTTACCGAGCTTTCAATGTGGTCAAAATATGGGAAAAAAATGGTTTGCAAATATTTCGTGTTTTAAATTACTAAGTATTATAAGAAATAAAAGAGAATTAAAAATCATCAGCATTAGTGCATTTATAAAAGAGAGTTTATAAATTAATAAAAAGATGGGGAAAAAAAGAAATATTCTTTAATATTCTTAAATATTGACAGTTAAAAAATTACGTTTTGAAGTTTAAAACTAATTTTAAACAAATTTAAATTCAAAATATTTTTTTCCGTGCGCGCACGTGATGGTGCACATAAATGCTGGTGCACATAAATGCTGGAGTTCACAAGTCAAGTCATCATGATGTTCGCGTTAAATAAAAAAAAAAGTATTTTTTTTTTTGTGACTGTTAATTCATAGACGGAAGACGGATCATTTGGGATTGATTTTAAATAACTTCTTCCATTGTGCTATTTCATTCATAAAATCAGACCTACCCATGTTTTCGATAACATTCGATTACATTCAATCACATTTTAACTCAGACAATTATAAACGGCAATTTCGAAACTGTTGAGATCGCTGAATGCAGCCAATGTAAATCGGGCATTATTTATAAAATAAAATAAAACATTTTAAGTTTCAACGCAACTCGTCTGGCAACACCGCTTACTCGTTGCATACATACAAAAAATGAGCACCATGTTTATACAATTTGGCCTTGTACTTTTATGAGTATGAGAAAAAGATAAAATGCGTAATGCTACTCCCTCGTGAGGAGAAAAATAAATGAGTTGAAAACAGCACTCATGAGTAGTAAAGTTTTTACTCTCCGACGATTATCCATTTATGAGTAGAGAGTAAGTCGGATTTTTTTCTCTTACTCACTCATGTCGTGTGTTGTAAAATTAAATGTGTGCTTTCTCACTTATGCGGATTATGCAAGAGTGAGTCTTTATGTGTATTCATTTATGTGACTTTCCGAACTCTGGAAATTATAATAATAATAATAGTTTGGCACTACAGTCCTATAAGAACTGCCGAGCTCTCTCACCATTTTGAGCTGTGCGTGTTATATTTGTACTCAAAGTGGTGGGACCTACAGTTTATTGCCGAATCCGAACGGTGCGTGAGAGCTTTTCATATTTTCAGAAAACTGATATAGAAATTAGTTGTAATAAAAAAGGGTAGTTATTTGGAAGTAATAAAATGATAAATTTTGAAGAAAATTATTACTAAACTGGTATCCTTAGTTAAATTTATAAATATATAGTACACTTAACTAATGAGTTTCAAAAAAATATTAAAAACAAAAATTGTTTGTAAATTAGTAGTATCTTTTTAGAAAATTATTCAATAAATAAAAATAATAATTTAGAATATAACAAGGATTGAAACTGTAACCGAAACTGATATCCATTAACATCGATTCATTTTGAAAACATAAACCGTAACCGAAACCGTTATACGAAAATCAGAAATAAACTGATATCCAAAACCGATATAAACGGTTTCGTTTTTATACCGATTTTTAAAAAAGACAGAAACCAATTATTTTATTTTATAGATAATTTCTCCCAGAAATTGCCTGAAATTTGTTATTCTTAATTCATTTGTGTGCCGGATAAATCGAATTCAACACAAACCAGTTGGGATGGTTAGATCACATGGGAAATTTTAAAGTAGGGACATTTTATAGTAAGTGTTATTATGATAGTTAGGATTATCAAAATTATAGTCGGTCTAAGCCGGCTATAAATACCCTACACATATGTGTGGTTACCATTCACAGTGGTACTTATGTTACCGTGTTATACGAATCTTGAAAATAACTACAAACTTGCGATCGCTGAAGAATTTCCATTCATTTGATACCCATATTTACAAATGGGTATGTGTACCGAATTTCGATTTTTTTTTTGGGAACCACAAGTCATTTCGAGGGAAAACATTATTTTCATGTATTTGTGCATGAAGTCAATATATATTTGACCAAAAAAGTTTACGTAAGCACGTATACAGTAAAATTGAGCTGTATGAGGTATTTGAATATAAATGGTCAGATCACAGGTCACAATGGACCCATCTAGCCAATTTTTTCGCACATACAGCGTAGGTGTATAAGTAATCTATTCATCTTACTCATTCATCTAACTCTTCTATTTTTTAAGTAGTAGGGATTTCAACAGACAGACGGAAATCGCTAAATCTCAGGAGGTCATGCTGATCAATAATATATATACTTTTCCATACCAGAGATGCTTCCTTCTGGGTGTTACAAACGGCGTACCAAACTGAATGTACCCTTTCACTCTTAGTGTAGGGTATAAAAACAGAGACAACTCCAAGCACAAAATAGACAAATCTATTTATTTTTTTTTTCTTCACTACGGTTGTGTCTTTCGTCATCCGTTGAATCACTTGTGTAGCAGCAAATTGTATACAACTGGAATTTAATGCTTTTATATTTTTTGTTAATTGTAAAATCGTGAAGTTTTTCTTAATTTGAGTTCTATGTGCATTAATGTACTTGTATTTAAATGTTTAATGTTGTGTTAACTGGACATGACAAAATTTAAAACTTGACAAATGTAAAACTAGACTTCCCAGCAAGAACACTACCGGCCATGTGAGCAGTAATATTACTAGTAGCAAAACTGAAAGTTTCAGTAAAAGTTTCAGTAAAAGTTTCTATAACGTTTTTAAGAGCGTCGGGACATAAATGACCGAAACTATTATGTGAATTTTTATCTCTTTCTCACTAATCTACAATGAGATACAATTGAATAAATGATGTCACTGTTCGTGACGATTAAATTACTGGTAAATTTAAGAATTATGTTACATAAGCTGTTTTTATTTTGAGGTTAGTGACGGTTAAATAAATAGTAAACTAACCAAAATTAGACCAAATAAAATCAAAAAATCCAAAATTCTATAGTTTTAATTTTTATTGTGTTGAATGTAATGTTTGCTTTGCAGATTTTCTATTAAAACGACTTTTGTTTGCCGTTGTTTTGCTTCCTTCCATGCATTTGTTTAATGCAGACGACCCTTCCACTTTGATGATATCTGTAATATAAATACATAAATAAGCAATACATAAAAATATTATTTTCAATATACTTTCTTTTAGTGTCATATATATATCATTGATTGGGATGTATTTCAAATTATTTATGTACACCCAGGGAAATAGTATATTGAAAATTATACTACGTTTCATATGCTTTTACAATGAACAATAACAGTTTGTGATTTGTTAACATTTCTAGTAAATTTACTATGAATTGGATTGATCATTAATATTTATAGTAAATTGTGTGTCAAATCTTTTTCAACTGTCACAGAGAACATTTTTCCAATCATTTTTTTTACATCATTTTTCAACAGCGGCGGTCGACTGCGGGTATGCTATCACAAATTAAATATTTTTAATTTATTATAACTTTTTGTAGCTGTTGTTATTTGTACAACATGCAGCAGCACGGTGCCAGTGTTTTGGGAGGTGATATCGGCATTTATCTTCCTTGGAATGCAGCGGAATCTCCTGTCAAGTTTGCTCAGCGTCTGCGCCTGGTGTGGCTCCTTCAAACATGGAGTTGGGTGATTGTAGCAAACATGTTGCTGGCGGCCCTTGCGATCGTTTGAAGCTCCAAGTCCGTGAACAGTGCACAGGAGCGGAAGGAATGCGACAGAATCGACCTGCTGCGTTTGCGGCTGACACAACGCAGTCACAAAGTTGTGCGAGACTGCACTACAATGTAGGAGGTGCTATTTAATTTGTTTTTTTATTTTATTTATATATAATAAATACGATATAATTTGAAATGTCAATCTTTCAATTCATTTGTTTCAGAAGTAGATATGTTATCTATCATAGTAAATTTATATGCAGCAGATTGTAAACAAAAAACATTATTAAACATAGTAAATTTGTGACATTTGATAATTTTAAAAAATTGCTATGAAAAATAATGTTTTTACTAGATGTATGTTTACTAGATGTTTTAAAGATGTATAACAAATTTACTATGTATCACAACGGATTTACAAATTTTTTTCCCTGGGTGTATGAGTGAGAAAATGTAATATAGTCTTTTTTGTTGGAGTTTCGGTAAGGCATGGCTTGCTTGCTGGGTTATTCAATCAAAGACCCTGAAGAACCCGACAAAAAAAAAGCAGCGAAACGTCGGATATAAAATGGAATAAGTTCTTTTAACAAAAAAAAAAAAAGTCAATCTCGTTGAAATGTTTTTTGAATAGTCTCGTCCGCATCACTAGATTTATAGTGATTTTTATACTCTACACAAGGCATGTCAAACACGTCAACCTTTATCTGCGGCCCGCGAAGACTTTTTAATTAATATTAAAAAAAATGTATTTTGAAGTATTTTTATACTTTATTTTTTTCAGTCGTTAAAATGATTTTTATGCGTTCTTGTGCAGCGCCATGTATCCAATTTAACATGCCATATAAGAAATCAAAATACTGATCTTGGTTAAAAACTTAGAAGCATGTCCGGTATGGAAAAGTATATATATATATATATATATATATATATATATATATATATATAAATGTATATATATATATATATATATATATATATATATATATATGTATATATATATATATATATATATATATATATATATATATATATATATATATATATACAGTTCTGTATAGAACTTCGGCCGAGCTCTCTCACCATTTTGAGCTGTGCGTGTTATATTTGTACTCAAAGTGGTGCGACCTACAGTTCATATATATATATATATATATATATATATATATATATATATATATATATATATACATATATATATATATATATATATATATATATATATATATATATATTCTTGATCAGTATGACCCCCTAAGTCGATTTAGCGATGTCTGTCTGTTGAAATCCCTACTACTTAAAAAATGAATGAATGAATGAATGAAACTCATAATTTATATTAATACACCTACGCTGTATCTTCGAAAAAATTGGCGAGATCGGTCCTTTGTGACATGGGATCTGTCTACTTATATTCAAATGTCGCATATAAAATTTACATCTACAGATCAATTTTACTGTATACGTGCTTAGATAAACTTTTTTGGTCAAATATACATATATTGACTTCATGCTCAAATACATGGAAATAATATTTTCCCGCAAAACGAAAAAATCTAAATTCGGTACACCTACCTATTTGTAAATATGGGTATAAAATAAATGAAAATTCTTCAGCGATTCAAAGTTTGTATTTATTTTCAGGATTCGTATACCCTGGTGACCTATATACCACTTTGAATGGTAACAACACATATGTTTAGGGGTATTTATAGTCGGCTTAGGCCGACTTTAATTTTGATAATCCTAACTGTCATAATAACACCTACTATAAAATGGTCCTACTTTAAAATTTCTTACGTGATCTAACCTTCCCAACTGGTTTTTATTGGTACTTGTATAATATATTTTTTCGTTCAAAACAATACGGACAAAAAAATAACTTTAATACACTAAGAAAAAAGTGACGTAATAAAATTAAATAAAATCTATTAAAGAGAACTGGAACCGAAATCGAATCCGTTATTCGTTTAGGTTTCATTCCTTGGAATATATCGTCACTATCATGCCAAAGGGGTGAATGTGCAATTTTTGACATTTGTATTTTTTTACATTTTTGAATGTAGTTTATCCTCAAGTATGCTGTGCCAAAATCGCGTGTCATTTTGTTGGATATTTCTAGCAACAAAAGACAAAACCAAAAGGACAAATTTGAAAAATTTAAAATCTTGTCATGCCAATAACTTTTTATTGGTATAAGATAAAATAGTGGTGTAAAGGCATATATTGTTTGTTTTCAATCGATCTTAATTAAAAATATTTTAGCAAACATTAATTTGCCATTTGTTATTTTATTTGCAGGAAATTTTGGCAAAATATTTGTAATTAATAATGCAGATTTATAGGTGCCTTTACATCACTATTTATCTTGTACCATTAAAGAGTTATAGCAAAAAACGAAAAGATTCGCCCTTTTGGCATGACAAGATTTTCAAATTCGTTTTTTTAATTTTCTATTGGTGCAAGATAAAATAGTGGCTATAAACGTTTAAAAAATGTTGAATAGTTTAAACATGTACTGAAAAACTGGTCCTTAGAAATGTTTTAATGTTTAATATTTAATTTAATATTTATTTAATATTTAATTTATTTTGTATTTTATACTCTCGTCAAAGTCGTTTTCGGTAGACCGTAGTATATGATGTAACTGTTTTAATTGTAATTTAAAATTCTTCCGTCTGTCTCCGTGACCCTCGAATTTTGCGTAAGCGGAAATGCTATTCGCAACTCATTTGATTTCAAGTGCAAACAAAAGAAAATAATTTAATGAATTTATTATTAATAAAACATCTACATCTAGAATAACAGCAACAACTTGAACAACAATTACTATAACAGAAGACACATTTTTATAGTCTTAGCTAGTGTTTAAAACGTTAAAACTGTAAATAGCAACAGTTGAATAAAATTAGTGTATTGTAACAATAACAACAACAGCAAAACAACAAAACAAAAATCTATACAAAAAATCTATACAAAAATCTAAGCTACACCGATTTAAATCCACAACACAATCGAGTCGAGCACCATAAAGGGTAAGTTTTGCAACCGTCATTTAGAATCCAGAAATAGAACAGAGTCCGATGTATGTTCTGGCGACAAATATTGTGATGTTGATAAACTGATATCAATTTTATATTCATATGTAGATAAAAAAAAAACCTATCATAACTTTGAAACACATGAACTAAGATCAATACAAAACCAATAAGCGATTGAAACTTGAAATATAAAAAATCTTGTACTACAACACCCACGAAATTTTTCCCCATCGATAAAAATCGTTAAACGCTGTGTTGTTGTAATCGCATGTTTGTTTACTTGTTAAAGGAATGAGGTGTGTTTGTTGTTGTGCTCGATTTACCGCTACGCAAGTGACCGAAGAAATCAAAACCAAAGCACTTGCAAAGTTCGGACGTTCGTATGTTCTTGATATTTCGGATGAACCTTGATGTTTTTACCCTTACGGAAAAGTAATACAATTTTTAAAAAATTGTAAACGAAACGTTTTTCTAAATTATATTTGATGTCTTTTGAATTCCAAATGGAATTTATGAATTTGAATTGTTCTTTTCTGAATTACATTTGTTAATGGTGTAGATCTGACATTTTTCATCATTCGTCATAAAAAAAAAATTAAAAGCGTTCTCATGTTTTTTTTTTTTTGTTGGAATATCTGCTAAGATCCACAGCACTCAGACAGACTATATCCATTGTACTGTGAAATCTATTCCCTACAATTTTGTGGTTAATATCACCACGAGCGCCCATGCCCAAGCCGAGATTCGAACCCGAGACCTTCAGAATGCAAGTCCAGCGCGCTACCTCTGGACTGCTGAGGCCGGTTTTCATGGTTACGTAATATATTAAATATTCCACCCAAATTCCATCTTTACCTATATTGACAAAAACATTATATTTAAAATACTACTTAGATAACTACTGTAATGTATGATATCACACACTCTATGCATAATCGTAAAAAAATATTAGTAATTCTTCAACTTAAATTATGAAATCTACTACGCAAAGTAGTAACCAGTTGGGAAGGTTAGATCACATGGGAAATTTTAAAGTAGGTTTTAGTATGATAGTTAGGATTATCAAAATTATAGTCGGTCTAAGCCAATATATTTGACCAAAAAAAGTTTTCCTAAGCACGTATACAGTAAAATTGATCTGTAGATATAAATTTTATTTGAGGTGTTTGAACATAAGTGGTCGGTTCTCAGGTCACAATAGACCGATCATGCCAATTTTCTTGTTTAGATATATAAGTAATCTAAATCTAAAGTTTCATTGCTCTAGCTCTTTTTTTTTCTGTAATCGTGATTTCAACAGACAGACGGACAGACAGAGACGGACATCGCTAAATCAACTCAGGAGGTCATGCTGATCAAGAATATATATATACTTTTCCATACCGGAGATGCTTCCTTATGGGTGTTACAAACGGCGTACTAAACTGAATATACTCTTTCACTTTTAGTGTAGAGTATAAAAAGCAGACTAAAATGTTATTATGACTGAACCGAGCAGCTGTCCTATTCAGTCAAATATAATAAAATGAAAAAATAAACAAAACAAAGAAATAAATAAATAAATAAATAAATAAATAAATAAATAAATAAATGAAATAAAATAAAATAAAACCGCAGAAATACAAGACACGCAGTATTCCAAATCGAGCAAATATAATAAAACGCCATCAAAAGCAATTGATTTCGCTGTAAATACAGGGAGGAGAATAGGCGAAGAGCAAAAGTCGGCCGTCGTCATCATTGCCGCCGTCGATGTCGTTGCAGCGCCAACGTTAGCGTCGAGTTAAATGTACCTCAACAGAAGTTCAAGGCTAAGCAAATCAGTCGTGAAGTATTCACAGAAAAAAGAGACGAATAAACAGTCACCCATTTTCACATGAAAGCATTTGCAGCCAGTCATATATATATATATATATATATATATATATATATATATATATATATATATATATATATATATATATATATATATATATATATATATATATATATATATATATATATATATATATATATATATATATATATATATATATATATATATATATATATATATATATATATATATATACAACTGGTTAATTTTTTATTTATTTATTTATTTATTTACCTGTTTACTAGGGATGTCAATCCCGGACTATTTTTCAATCCCGAAATTTCGGGACAAAAATATTTGAATCCCGGTATCCCGGGATTAGTCCCGGGATTTAAAAAAATAATAGCAAAGGCATTGAATAACCATATCTATGATTGAATAATAATAAGTAATAAACAATGTAATGCTTAATGCTTAAACAAAACTCATATATTCAAATGCATCTGTTTTCAGGTTGGGTATCCAAATATACATGGTATCCAAAATACAAAGTCCGCGATATATAAACCCCAGTTGATCATTAAACATTTTTAAATACTTTTTATTGGGATATTGGTTTTTTGTCGAAAGCAATATTTTATAAAAAATTATAATTTAAAAAAAAAATAGTATATAGTGGACACATTTTTTTAAAGTTATATGTGATTTTTAATTAATAACAATGTTAGGAACGTGAATTTATTTATGTAAACTCAATCGTGTGAGTGGATTTTATACTGTTAGTTAAATCGAATTCAGATTTTGTAAAAAGATTTATTCTCGGTCAAATGGATTTCATATGATTGAAATTTGTAGTACGCACAATTTGATTGTAATGAATGTGCAAAATAGTGAAAAATGTTAGTTCTAGACCCAAATGAAAAAATGTTAGGGTGTTCAATTATATTTATTTATGTATTTTGTTATTAATAAAGGTTACATTCGGTTCCAGTTTTATCGTTATTCGAAATCCGGATTTAATTCGACAGCATAAGTTGATAGTAAATCTTTCAACTGTCTTCAAAATAAAATTAGTTTTTATTAGTAATTATTTACTATTTTTAAGTACTTTATGTATTTCGAATCGAAAGAAAACACTGTTCTGCTCAAAATTCTCCCTGTTTTCATTCATATCATTTCTATATAATTTTAATGTACTGATTCGAACTTCGTTTTTAGTTTTTTCTCTACACGTAACGTTTTCGAGAAAAACGCATTTTATATTTATCACTGCATTTTACAAACAAAATTTTATATGAAAAGATTAGACAGCTATTGATTAAAAATTAATACCGTTATAACCCAGGAATAAATCAAGGAATGTTATGGCATTAAGTCAACTTGGATATCGTTTATGGTTTGGTTAAAATAATATGTTAAATATGAAAATAAGGGCAATTTATGAAACTATTTGGAAAAGAATATTTAGTAAAAAATAAATGTTATATTTTAAATGATTGGTAATACTAGAGAGAATTTCGACCATTGTATTGCTTTTTCTGTGTCCTTTCTACTTTTTGAGTTATTTGCATTTAAAAAACTTAACTGTGAAGTAAAATTTGCCTTTTAAATTAAGATAATGAATATATATTTATTAACATATTTCTATAGAATTTTTATTCTGAAGATATTGCAACAGAATATATTGAATGTGAATGAAATATATGGTCGATGCATTATTATAAGGTTTTAAATTATGTTATTTAAAAAGAACGATTGAAATTAATTCATATTTTGATAAAATAGTACAAAAAGTACCAACACAGTTCGCATTATTATAGAACATTACAAATAGTATGTTTAAAACCCCTGGTACTTAATAATTGTTATCATATATTTAGAAATAACAGTAAAATTCTGCCGTTAAATAATATTTTTTTTAAATAAAAAGAAATTTTTATACAGTTAAAATTCAATCAAAAACTTATTTATAAAGTAATACCATAAGTAATACCATTGTCGACATGTGTAGAATCTATAGTAATTTTAATACTTTAAAATAATAATAAAATATTTTTTATTAAATATGATTTTCCGGTGATTTCAAAAATTTCCTTTTTTTAATCTTGAACGCCATTCAAGTTGACTTGTTCATGGACAATAACTATTTTAGTTTTTATTCAATGGCTGTTCAGTCTTTTTATATATTTTTTTTATTTTTTAAATGCAGTGAAAAATTCAAAAATAATAAATTGCAGGGTAAAACTAAAAACGCAGTTCGAATCAGCACATTAAAATTATGTAGAAATGATATGAATAAAGACAGGAAGGAACAAAAGTGCTAATTTTGCCGAACAGTGTTATTAGTCGAAAGTGACGTAATTTTTAACAATTGTGAATTTGTTAAAAGTCAAAAAGCATGTAATTCATTATTATTTACGTCAGTGTTTTAAAATTTGAAATGTTTGATTTACTTTTTCACTAAATGTGTATAAAAACATTGAGAGCCTTTTGAATAAACTATTAAAAATTGATCTACTAGCGTTTTTTGTAATCCCGAAAATCCCGGGATTTAACGATGATCCCGAGTTTTTCGGGACTGATTTGACTCAAATCCCGGGATCCCGGGATTGACATCCCTACTGTTTACTGATCTTCTACAATTAAAAATTAAATACTTGTTGGTATGATATTACAGATTTTAGTCTTGGTTATTAGAACCGATTTAGCAGTTGAGAGAACCGACTACATTGAGTGGGCAATAAGCTGGTTAAGGAATTAGGTAATTATACTGACAAATCAAAACGATGCTATAGCCAAAACACATAAAAAGCAGCTTATGCGCACAGTCGTTTGACTGTCTCATATAGATGTGCGCAAATGACCACTAAAAAAAGAAAATTTTGAATACAGAATTTAACGAGAAAAATTATAGTCTTTATAAAAAAAATAACTCTCATTTATTAAAATGTCCTTAAACATTTAAATTGCTTATAATTGTTACATGCTAATGAAAAATAGATTAAATTTGTATTAGATAATAAAGAAAATTTTACCTTTAAAATGAGACCAAAGTTGACGCTATACGATAGGCAGATGCAAAGGTATATAACTTTTAAAAAAAGGTCTGAGCGTCATATTTTTAAACACCCTGTATTTTCAAACCTATTGATAAAAAGTAAAAAAAAAACAGTTGGGAAGGTTAAATCACATGGGAAATTTTTAAGTAGGGACATTTTATAGTAGGTGTTATTATAATAGGATCATCAAAATTATAGTCGGTCTAAGCCGAACATTATTTTCATGTATTTGACCATGAAGTCAATATATATTTGACCAAAAAAAAGTTTACCTGAACACGTATACAGTAAAATTCACCAGTAGATGTGTTTTATATGATAAATTTGAACATAAGTGGTCGGTTCACAGGTCATAATGAACTGATCATGCCCATTTTCACTGACAAACAGCGTATATATATATATATATATATATATATATATATATATATATATATATATATATATATATATATATATATATAAGTAATCTAAATTATGAGTTTCATTTATGTAGCTCTTCTAGTTTTTCTGTAATCGTGATTTCAACGGACAGACGGATAAAACACATCTACTGGTGAATTTTACTGTATACGTGTTCAGGTAAACTTTTTTTTGGTCAAATATATATTGACTTCATGGTCAAATACATGAAAATAATGTTCGGCTTAGACCGACTATAATTTTGATGATCCTATTATAATAACACCTACTATAAAATGTCCCTACTTAAAAATTTCCCATGTGATTTAACCTTCCCAACTGTTTTTTTTTTACTTTTTATCAATAGGTTTGAAAATACAGGGTGTTTAAAAATATGACGCTCAGACCTTTTTTTAAAAGTTATATACCTTTGCATCTGCCTATCGTATAGCGTCAACTTTGGTCTCATTTTAAAGGTAAAATTTTCTTTATTATCTAATACAAATTTAATCTATTTTTCATTAGCATGTAACAATTATAAGCAATTTAAATGTTTAAGGACATTTTAATAAATGAGAGTTATTTTTTTTATAAAGACTATAATTTTTCTCGTTAAATTCTGTATTCAAAATTTTCTTTTTTTAGTGGTCATTTGCGCACATCTATATGAGACAGTCAAACGACTGTGCGCATAAGCTGCTTTTTATGTGTTTTGGCTATAGCATCGTTTTGATTTGTCAGTATAATTACCTAATTCCTTAACCAGCTTATTGCCCACCCAATGTAGTCGGTTCTCTCAACTGCTAAATCGGTTCTAATAACCAAGACTAAAATCTGTAATATCATACCAACAAGTATTTAATTTTTAATTGTAGAAGATCAGTAAACAGTAGGGATGTCAATCCCGGGATCCCGGGATTTGAGTCAAATCAGTCCCGAAAAACTCGGGATCATCGTTAAATCCCGGGATTTTCGGGATTACAAAAAACGCTAGTAGATCAATTTTTAATAGTTTATTCAAAAGGCTCTCAATGTTTTTATACACATTTAGTGAAAAAGTAAATCAAACATTTCAAATTTTAAAACACTGACGTAAATAATAATGAATTACATGCTTTTTGACTTTTAACAAATTCACAATTGTTAAAAATTACGTCACTTTCGACTAATAACACTGTTCGGCAAAATTAGCACTTTTGTTCCTTCCTGTCTTTATTCATATCATTTCTACATAATTTTAATGTGCTGATTCGAACTGCGTTTTTAGTTTTACCCTGCAATTTATTATTTTTGAATTTTTCACTGCATTTAAAAAATAAAAAAAATATTTAAAAAGACTGAACAGCCATTGAATAAAAACTAAAATAGTTATTGTCCATGAACAAGTCAACTTGAATGGCGTTCAAGATTAAAAAAAGGAAATTTTTGAAATCACCGGAAAATCATATTTAATAAAAAATATTTTATTATTATTTTAAAGTATTAAAATTACTATAGATTCTACACATGTCGACAATGGTATTACTTATGGTATTACTTTATAAATAAGTTTTTGATTGAATTTTAACTGTATAAAAATTTCTTTTTATTTAAAAAAAATATTATTTAACGGCAGAATTTTACTGTTATTTCTAAATATATGATAACAATTATTAAGTACCAGGGGTTTTAAACATACTATTTGTAATGTTCTATAATAATGCGAACTGTGTTGGTACTTTTTGTACTATTTTATCAAAATATGAATTAATTTCAATCGTTCTTTTTAAATAACATAATTTAAAACCTTATAATAATGCATCGACCATATATTTCATTCACATTCAATATATTCTGTTGCAATATCTTCAGAATAAAAATTCTATAGAAATATGTTAATAAATATATATTCATTATCTTAATTTAAAAGGCAAATTTTACTTCACAGTTAAGTTTTTTAAATGCAAATAACTCAAAAAGTAGAAAGGACACAGAAAAAGCAATACAATGGTCGAAATTCTCTCTAGTATTACCAATCATTTAAAATATAACATTTATTTTTTACTAAATATTCTTTTCCAAATAGTTTCATAAATTGCCCTTATTTTCATATTTAACATATTATTTTAACCAAACCATAAACGATATCCAAGTTGACTTAATGCCATAACATTCCTTGATTTATTCCTGGGTTATAACGGTATTAATTTTTAATCAATAGCTGTCTAATCTTTTCATATAAAATTTTGTTTGTAAAATGCAGTGATAAATATAAAATGCGTTTTTCTCGAAAACGTTACGTGTAGAGAAAAAACTAAAAACGAAGTTCGAATCAGTACATTAAAATTATATAGAAATGATATGAATGAAAACAGGGAGAATTTTGAGCCGAACAGTGTTTTCTTTCGATTCGAAATACATAAAGTACTTAAAAATAGTAAATAATTACTAATAAAAACTAATTTTATTTTGAAGACAGTTGAAAGATTTACTATCAACTTATGCTGTCGAATTAAATCCGGATTTCGAATAACGATAAAACTGGAACCGAATGTAACCTTTATTAATAACAAAATACATAAATAAATATAATTGAACACCCTAACATTTTTTCATTTGGGTCTAGAACTAACATTTTTCACTATTTTGCACATTCATTACAATCAAATTGTGCGTACTACAAATTTCAATCATATGAAATCCATTTGACCGAGAATAAATCTTTTTACAAAATCTGAATTCGATTTAACTAACAGTATAAAATCCACTCACACGATTGAGTTTACATAAATAAATTCACTTTCCTAACATTGTTATTAATTAAAAATCACATATAACTTTAAAAAAATGTGTCCACTATATACTATTTTTTTTTTTAAATTATAATTTTTTATAAAATATTGCTTTCGACAAAAAACCAATATCCCAATAAAAAGTATTTAAAAATGTTTAATGATCAACTGGGGTTTATATATCGCGGACTTTGTATTTTGGATACCATGTATATTTGGATACCCAACCTGAAAACAGATGCATTTGAATATATGAGTTTTGTTTAAGCATTAAGCATTACATTGTTTATTACTTATTATTATTCAATCATAGATATGGTTATTCAATGCCTTTGCTATTATTTTTTTAAATCCCGGGACTAATCCCGGGATACCGGGATTCAAATATTTTTGTCCCGAAATTTCGGGATTGAAAAATAGTCCGGGATTGACATCCCTAGTAAACAGGTAAATAAATAAATAAATAAATAAAAAATTAACCAGTTGGGAAGGTTAGATCACATGGGAAATTTTAAAGTAGGTGTAATTATGATAGTTAGGATTATCAAAATTATAGTCGGTCTAAGCCGACTATAAATACCCTACACATATGTGTGGTTACCATTCAAAGTGATATATAGGTCACCAGGGTATACGAATCCTGAAAATAACTACAAACATTCAATCGCTGAAGAATTTCCATTCATTTGATACCCATATTTACAAATGGGTAGGTATACCGAATTTCGATTTTTTTTTTAATGAACCACAGGTCTTTTCGACGGAAAACATTATTATCACGTACTTGAGCATGATGTCAATATATATTTGACCAAAAAAGTTTACCTAAGCACGTATACATAAAAATTGATCTTTTTATGTACATTTTATATGAGGTATTTGAACATAAGTGGTCGGATCATAGGTCACAATGAACCGATCTCGCCAATTTTTTCGCATACATACATACAGCGTAGGTATATTAGTAATCAAAGTTATAAGTTTCATTTATCTAGCTCTTCAATTTTAAAAGTAGTAGGGATTTCGACAGACAGACAGACGGACAGACAGACGGACAGACAGACGGACAGACAGACGGACAGACGGACAGCGCTAAATCGACTCAGGAGGTCATGCTGATCAAGAATATATATACTTCTCCATACACGAGATGCTTCCTTCTGGGTGTTACAAACGGCGTACCAAACTGAATATACCCTTTCACTCTTAGTGTAGGGTATAAAAATGTATCATATAATTGGTATATTATTAAACATATATTCTAATAAATGTTAGCGTAGTTGTACGATCATTGGGCCAGGCAACTTGTATCCTCGCATTTAATATTTAATCTTTAATATTAAAATTGTAACTATAAAAATTAATAGTATAAGTGTACAATTAAGCATTGGCGTGTTGTTAACCCTTTTTATACCCTACACCTATGAGGTACAGGGTATATTAACTTTGTGCATATATTGTAACGCCCCTTAGGAGGCGTGTCCGGTATGGAAAAGTATATATATTCTTGATCAGCATCACTACCCGAGTCCGTTTAGCCATGTCCGTCTGTCTGTCTGTCTGTCTGTCTGTCTGTCCGTCTTGCTGTCTTGCTGTCCGAATACAGAATAACTTAAGAAATACTGATCAGAATGCGATGAAATTTCGTCTCAATATATTTTAGCCAAAAGTAGGAACTGAGTATGAAAATAAGCAAAATCGGTCAACGGACACGCCCACCTCCCATACAAGTCACTTTTATATAACTCTTTCGAAACTAATATTTCGAAAAGTATTCAAGGTATAGTTATAAAATTTAAAACGTATTGTTAGAATTTACCTAAAAATATGTGGTCCAAAAATGGGCGTGATCCGCCCACTTTTTTTTTTTCATTATTTCCCGGGTTTTCATAGTAAAAATTTGATCCGTAAATTATTAAAATCAAATCTATGAAATATTAGTCTTTCTAAATTTTAAATATAGGCGTGGTCCGCCCAATTATATTTTTCAATTTTTTTTTTTAGTTTTTTATACTTTATATAATTTTTTTAATTTATGGGGATATAAGACGTAAATTTCTGATAATGAATAATATTCTGAGGTTCAGCATAATTAAAAATTTAAAATTAAGGTATACAATTAAATATTCCTCATTAATATCTCCACCAAAGGTGTAGGGTATTCCATAGTCGGGCCCGACCGACTATAAAAATCCGCCCCATGTGACCGAACTTACCCATGTGACCTAACTTTCCCAACTCGTTTTTGTGTAAAACTATGAAATACCTAAGTACAATTTTGCTCAGAAAACATTAATTTATTAATTTTTAATCTTTAAAAATATTCGCGTTAATTTTCGCGAATTTAATGGACGCAGAGCTAAAATGATTCGATCACAGCACTACGGGGAAAAGAACCGGTCCTAGACTAGGCACGTGACAGGTTCCACGGAAATAGTTAACCGGTCCTAGTTCTGGTTCTTTTATATGAAACAAACCGGCAACTTTAACACGGCGTTGTCCTAGGGAGGGGTCAATTAACACCTCCTGCAGATCTTTAGACCTATCACAAGACTGGTCTTCAAAATTGTGTTCTGTGACCGGTACCTTTAGACCTATCACAGAACTAGTCCCCAAATGCCTGTTCTGTGACCGGTATCAATGGTTCAATCAGTAAAAAATATATTTTTTTTATTTTTTTTTGGTATTATTTTATTGTCACTTTTTATATATTTTAAATTTTACTTATTTTATTTTCATTATATTTTATTTTACCTTCTTCTTCAAGCATTTTCATTTCATTTATTATTCCACCTTGCGTGAGTTCATTACAATTACTTGGAAGATACGCTGAATTTAAATCAATGCAGTATCGACAAACAGTCAACGAATTATAGACGCATTAGTTGCAGCGTGAAAACAAGTCTCGTGACTATAGCGCCTCCTAGTGCCTTTTCGCTCCACTAGCGACATATTTAGCATTGACACGATCCAACTCCTCATGCAGACCTTTAGACCTATCACAGATCTGGTCTTCAAGAACCTGTCCTAAGTCGGTACCAATGGTACCGGTCACGTGATAGATAGTTTTAGACCAATTGACACCTTTTTCCCGCAGAGAGCCTAATGTTATTGAAGAAAATAATGTTAAATTTAAAAAAAATAATTTTCATTTTTAAAAAATAATAAACCAATATCTTCTATTTTATAGTGGAAATATGTCCATAAGTGCATTTTTTACAGGTTATACCAATACACACACATTATTTTTTTTAATTTTTGCTTTAAGAACCGACGTAGCAGTTGCGAGAACTGAATAAATTCGGTGGGCAATGAGTTGGTTGTGGCATATATGTTCTTTGGCTTTATATCCAATTTTACTGATAAATCAGAAAGATGCTATCCAAAACACATAAAAAAGTAGCTTTCAAAATTGTTTTCATATAGATGTGCACAAATGAACACTCAACAAAAAAATGTTATTTATTTAGATTTGAACGAGTAAAATTATAGTCTTAATTTAAAAAAAAAAATACCTCATTTATTAAAATTTCTTTAAACATTTTAATTGCTTATAATAAATAGTTACAATCTAATGAAAAATATATTAAATTTGTATAGGGAAATAAAGATTCTATTCCTTCAAATAAATTATATTACCTTCAAAATGAGATTAAACTGACGCTATACGAAACACATATGGGCACTTCCTGGGGTTCCGGACAGGACATTCATACACTTAAAACTTGAATATCTCAAAGAAAAATTAATGAAAAAAATAGTTGAAATAACGTGCTTTCTTTGTATATGTATACTTTGTTCCTAATATATTTTAGCCAAAAGTAGGAACTGAGTATGAAAATAAGCAAAATCGGTCAACGGACACGCCCACCTCCCATACAAGTCACTTTTATATAACTCTTTCGAAACTAATATTTCGAAAAGTATTCAAGGTATAGTTATAAAATTTAAAACGTATTGTTAGAATTTACCTAAAAATATGTGGTCCAAAAATGGGCGTGATCCGCCCACTTTTTTTTTTTCATTATTTCCCGGGTTTTCATAGTAAAAATTTGATCCGTAAATTATTAAAATCAAATCTATGAAATATTAGTCTTTCTAAATTTTAAATATAGGCGTGGTCCGCCCAATTATATTTTTCAATTTTTTTTTTTAGTTTTTTATACTTTATATAATTTTTTTAATTTATGGGGATATAAGACGTAAATTTCTGATAATGAATAATATTCTGAGGTTCAGCATAATTAAAAATTTAAAATTAAGGTATACAATTAAATATTCCTCATTAATATCTCCACCAAAGGTGTAGGGTATTCCATAGTCGGGCCCGACCGACTATAAAAATCCGCCCCATGTGACCGAACTTACCCATGTGACCTAACTTTCCCAACTCGTTTTTGTGTAAAACTATGAAATACCTAAGTACAATTTTGCTCAGAAAACATTAATTTATTAATTTTTAATCTTTAAAAATATTCGCGTTAATTTTCGCGAATTTAATGGACGCAGAGCTAAAATGATTCGATCACAGCACTACGGGGAAAAGAACCGGTCCTAGACTAGGCACGTGACAGGTTCCACGGAAATAGTTAACCGGTCCTAGTTCTGGTTCTTTTATATGAAACAAACCGGCAACTTTAACACGGCGTTGTCCTAGGGAGGGGTCAATTAACACCTCCTGCAGATCTTTAGACCTATCACAAGACTGGTCTTCAAAATTGTGTTCTGTGACCGGTACCTTTAGACCTATCACAGAACTAGTCCCCAAATGCCTGTTCTGTGACCGGTATCAATGGTTCAATCAGTAAAAAATATATTTTTTTTATTTTTTTTTGGTATTATTTTATTGTCACTTTTTATATATTTTAAATTTTACTTATTTTATTTTCATTATATTTTATTTTACCTTCTTCTTCAAGCATTTTCATTTCATTTATTATTCCACCTTGCGTGAGTTCATTACAATTACTTGGAAGATACGCTGAATTTAAATCAATGCAGTATCGACAAACAGTCAACGAATTATAGACGCATTAGTTGCAGCGTGAAAACAAGTCTCGTGACTATAGCGCCTCCTAGTGCCTTTTCGCTCCACTAGCGACATATTTAGCATTGACACGATCCAACTCCTCATGCAGACCTTTAGACCTATCACAGATCTGGTCTTCAAGAACCTGTCCTAAGTCGGTACCAATGGTACCGGTCACGTGATAGATAGTTTTAGACCAATTGACACCTTTTTCCCGCAGAGAGCCTAATGTTATTGAAGAAAATAATGTTAAATTTAAAAAAAATAATTTTCATTTTTAAAAAATAATAAACCAATATCTTCTATTTTATAGTGGAAATATGTCCATAAGTGCATTTTTTACAGGTTATACCAATACACACACATTATTTTTTTTAATTTTTGCTTTAAGAACCGACGTAGCAGTTGCGAGAACTGAATAAATTCGGTGGGCAATGAGTTGGTTGTGGCATATATGTTCTTTGGCTTTATATCCAATTTTACTGATAAATCAGAAAGATGCTATCCAAAACACATAAAAAAGTAGCTTTCAAAATTGTTTTCATATAGATGTGCACAAATGAACACTCAACAAAAAAATGTTATTTATTTAGATTTGAACGAGTAAAATTATAGTCTTAATTTAAAAAAAAAAATACCTCATTTATTAAAATTTCTTTAAACATTTTAATTGCTTATAATAAATAGTTACAATCTAATGAAAAATATATTAAATTTGTATAGGGAAATAAAGATTCTATTCCTTCAAATAAATTATATTACCTTCAAAATGAGATTAAACTGACGCTATACGAAACACATATGGGCACTTCCTGGGGTTCCGGACAGGACATTCATACACTTAAAACTTGAATATCTCAAAGAAAAATTAATGAAAAAAATAGTTGAAATAACGTGCTTTCTTTGTATATGTATACTTTGTTCCTAAGGTTTATAGTTTTTTCATAATAAATCACAGAAAAATTTCGGAAGGGACAAAAAATTACGTAAAGAAATTATCAGTACGATTTTAATTTGAATTATCTCTGAACAGAGCTGTGAAAATTTACTTTATTTTTGTATATGCACATTATTCCTAATGCTTACAGTTATTTCATAATAAATCGCAGAATAATTCCGGACGTTCCTTATAGATATTTTCTAGAATTACTATGAAAATGATGTTTATATTATTGGAAATGCCGAGGAAATTCTGCTTTGGTAACAGTTGATTCAACTCTTTAAAACAACTTTTCAGTTTACTAAGGTAATAAATGTATCTTTTTGGTTCCGGACGGAACATCGAAAACGCTTATACAAAAATCAAAATGTTTCTGTTATTTTAATTTGTATCATTATTTTTAAGTTTTAGAAATAATTATTAATATTACCAGAAACCAGTTGGGAAGGTTAGATCACATGGGAAATTTTAAAGAAGGGACATTTTATAGTAGGTGTTATTATGATAGTTAGGATTATCAAAATTATAGTCGGTCTAAGCCGACTATAAATACCCTACACATATGTGTGGTTACCATTAAAAGTGGTACTTAGGTCATCGTGTTATACGAATCTTGAAAATAACTACAAACTTGCGATCGCTGTAGAATTTCCATTCATTTGATACCCATATTTACAAATGAGTATGTGTACCGAATTTCGAAACACAAGTCATTTCGAGGGAAAACATTATTTTCAAGTATTTGTGAATGAAGTCAATATATATTTGACCAAAAAAGTTTACCTAAGCACTTATAAAGTAAAATTGAGCGGTAGATGTAAATTTTATATGAGGTATTTGACTATAAATGGTCAGATCACAGGTCTGTACAGGTGTATAAGTAATCTAAATTATCAGTCTCATTCATCTAACTCTTGAATTTTTCAGTAGTAGGGATTTCAACAGACAGATATACAGACATACAGACAGACGGACGGACAGACAGACGGATAGACGGACAGACGGACATCGCTAAATCGACTCAGGAAATCATGCTGATCAAGAATATATACATATACTTTTCCATACCGGAGATGCTTCTTTCTGGGTGTTACAAACGGCGTACCAAACTGAATATACCCTTTCACTCTTTGTGTAGGGTATAAAAATATAAAATTATATTTTGTATCTGTATGTCTTTAAGGTTAATTAATTTGGTTACTCAAAATATGTGAAAAATTGGTATATTTACATATTTCATAGTAACGTAACTTTATGAGATTTTTTTTGGGCATTTTGAATTTTTCGGTCAGTTATATAATTTTTTGCGTTATATAAATGGATATAAATGGAATGAATATAAATGGTCAGATCACAGGTCTGTACAGGTGTATAAGTAATCTAAATTATCAGTTTCATTCATCTAACTCTTGAATTTTTCAGTAGTAGGGATTTCAACAGACAGATATACAGACAGACGGACATCGCTAAATCGACTCAGGAGATCATGCTGATCAAGAATATATACATATTCTTTTCCATACCGGAGATGCTTCTTTCTGGGTGTTACAAACGGCGTACCAAACTGAATATACCCTTTCACTCTTTGTGTAGGAAATAAAAATATAAAATAATATTTTGTATCTGTATGTCCTTAAGGTTAATTAATTTGGTTACTCAAAATATGTGAAAAATTGGTATATTTACATATTTCATAGTAACGTAACTTTATGAGATTTTTTTTTGAGCATTTTGAATTTTTCGGTCAGTTATATAATTTTTTGCGTTATAATTAATTTTTTTTAAACACCCTGTATTTTGGAAAATTACTATGAAAATGATGTTTATATTTTTGGAAATGCCGAGGAAATTCTGCTTTGGTAACAGTTGATTCAACTCTTTAAAACAACTTTTCAGTTTACTAAGGTAATAAATGTTTCTTTTTGGTTCCGGACGGAACATCGAAAACGCTTATACAAAAAGCAAAATGTTTCTGTTATTTTAATTTGTATCATTATTTTTAAGTTTTAGAAATAATTATTAATATTACCAGAAACCAGTTAGGAAGGTTAGATCACATGGGAAATTTTAAAGAAGGGACATTTTATTTTAGGATTATCAAAATTATAGTCGGGCTAAGCCGACTATAAATACCCTACACATATGTGTGGTTACCATTAAAAGTGGTACTTAGGTCATCGTGTTATACGAATCTTGAAATAACTACAAACTTGCGATCGCTGTAGAATTTCCATTCATTTGATACCCATATTTACAAATGGGTATGTGTACCGAATTTCGAACCACAAGTCATTTCGAGGGAAAACATTATTTTCATTTATTTGTGAATGAAGTCAATATATATTTGACCAAAAAAGTTTACCTAAGCACTTATAAAGTAAAATTGAGCGGTAGATGTAAATTTTATATGAGGTATTTGAATATAAATGGTCAGATCACAGGTCTGTACAGGTGTATAAGTAATCTAAATTATCAGTCTCATTCATCTAACTCTTGAATTTTTCAGTAGTAGGGATTTCAACAGACAGATATACAGACATACAGACATACAGACATACAGACAGACGGACAGACAGATAGACGGACAGACGGACATCGCTAAATCGACTCAGGAGATCATGCTGATCAAGAATATTTACATATACTTTTCCATACCGGAGATGCTTCTTTCTGGGTGTTACAAACGGCGTACCAAACTGAATATACCCTTTCACTCTTTGTGTAGGAAATAAAAATATAAAATAATATTTTGTATCTGTATGTCTTTAAGGTTAATTAATTTGGTTACTCAAAATATGTGAAAAATTGGTATATTTACATATTTCATAGTAACGTAACTTTATGAGATTTTTTTTGAGCATTTTGAATTTTTCGGTCAGTTATATAATTTTTTGC
>OX638135.1:4526233-4552892 GCA_951804985.1 Dryomyza anilis
ATAATTAATTTCATTTATTATAAACAATATATATATATAAATATATATAATTAGATACTAAAAATTCATATGAAATTCATGAATGGAATCAATTGAATATCCCATGGGAAATCCCAATTCCCATTGCGATTGAGAAATCCCATTTTTGGGATTTATCCCAAAAGGTGGCTTCTATGGTTATATTGGGGTAAAGCGGGAAACGTAATTTAACAATTTTTTATACCCTACACCTATGAGGTACAGGGTATATTAACTTTGTGCATATACTGTAACGCCCCTTAGGAGGCGTGTCCGGTATGGAAAAGTATATATATTCTTGATCAGCATCACTACCCGAGTCCGTTTAGCCATGTCCGTCTGTCTGTCTGTCCGTCTTGCTGTCTTGCTGTCCGAATACAGAAAATCTTGAGAAATACTGATCAGAATACGATGAAATTTCGTCTCAATATATTTTAGCCAAAAGTAGGAACTAAGTTTGAAAATGAGCCAAATCTGTCAACGGACACGCCCACCTCCCATACAAGTCACTTTTATATAACTCTTTAGGAACTAATAACTCGAAAAGTATTCAAAATATAGTTATAAAATTTAAAACATATTTTTATAATTCACCTATAAATATGTGGTCCAAAAATGGGCCCACTTTTTTTTTCATTATTTCATTATTTCATTTTTTAATTTATGGGGATATAAGACGTCAATTTCTGATATGTGAATGATATTCTGAGGGTGGGGAGGTTCAGCATAATTAAAAACTTTAAAATTAAGGTATGCAATTAAATATCCCACATTAATATCCCCACCAAAGGTGTAGGGTATTCCATAGTCGGGCCCGACCGACTATAAAAATCCGCTCCATGTGACCGAACTTACCCATGTGACCTAACTTTCCCAACTCGTTGTTGTTATTTTATAGAAAATATTATGTAATATGAATTATTTAATTGATTTCGCCAAGAAAAAAAATTCAATCGTGACCACAAGTCAATGAAAAGTATCATTTTGACTTCACTTGACACGCCTGAAACACTTTCAACCCAAAAGTCGTGGGAGAACTTAAATGTTTTAAGAATATGTTTCGGACATCCCCCCGAGTATTTTAAGGCTAAAATAAAAAAGTCGTGGGCAGGTTTTTAAAATATCGCGGTCTCAATTTTTTTAGTGCGGTTTTTTAAACATATTTTTTTTTAAATATTTTTTTTTAATTTGTGATAACAAGTGCGAAAACATAGGTTTTTTTCAAAAATAGTCCTTTTTTGAGTATTATATCCTTAAATACCATTAAATGGGCAATACACGGATTAACGTGCATAAAAGTATGTATCAAACAAACCAATCCGATATCTTTAATAGTTGAGAAGATATTACTAATCAAAATCAAATTTTCTTGAAAATTTTGGTCAAAAATACGTTCAACTTTTAGTAAACCATAAATAATTGAATTTTAACAAATCAATTTGCAAATTTGAGCTGCATTTTCTAAAAGTAGACTATATTAGCTAAATTATTGAATAAAAAAAACTAGCTCTTGTAGTGGACATTTCCAAAGATATTGTGACTTTACCTTGTAATTATTACATATTTTGAAATAAAAAAATTATCACAATATCTTTTGAAATATTCACAACAGTAAGTAAAATGTTTATTCTAGCTTGTAGCTGATAAAGTCTACTTTTAGAAAATGTGACTCAAAATTGATTAGTTAAAAAAAATAGTTAATTATGACCCATAACGGTGGGCAAATTATGTGAAATTTTTATGGGTTATTTTAGTGGCTAAAGTTAATAGTTTAAGCAAAAAAAATAAAAGAAAAAAAGTTATTTTCAAAAAACTGCACACAAAAATTTGAAACCGCGATATTTAAAAAAAACCTGCCTTCCATTTTTTTTTTAATTAGTCTTAAAATATTCGGGGGGATGTCCAAAACATATTCTTAAAACATTTAAGTTCTCCCAATGGTAAATGTTCTTAAACTTCATGAAAAGAAGAAGAATTATGTACAATTTCCATCCATACCAACAAAGAAATTAAATTTAAACAATTCAGTGAACTGCAGAAAAAATAAATATCTGCCTTTATTCTTGAAATGTTCGAACTTGCACTTTATTTTCCGTATTAATTACTAATTTTTTCTTGTATCACCATTGTTTTTTGTTACCTTATTATAAGTATATATTAATATATATTTCCGACATATATGTCCGAAATTTAGGTGTTTTGAAAAAATCATTCAAAAATCAATCTAAGTCAGACTTATAAATGGTATTCTATTGAATAGATATTTTAAAAGAATTTAAAAATTATTCAAATGAACTTTTCAAAACTTGTCCCTCTTTATTTTACTAATACAATAAATAAAAAAACAATATCATTCAAAATTTAATCATTTTTTAACGAAAAAATTGAGCTTGGAATTGCTGGTGTTTTGTTGTTAATTCGATTTACCGCTACACAAATTAATGAAAATAACAAATTTTAGACCAAAGACTGTTATTTGGAAACAATGTTTCTCAAAAAACAACATGTGAATTTATGTACAACAAAAAAAAAATATATTTTGGGAACTCAAAATTTTATTAAATGACATTCAAACATGCCTTGTACTTAAGATCTTCTATATAAAATATGTTTTCCTGTTTCTTTTTATACTTTTTTAAAAACCGTTTTAAACCGGTATAAAACCGAAACCGTTTATTTCGGTTTTGGATATCGGTTTATTTCCGATTTTCGTATAACGGTTTCGGTTACGGTTTTAAAAATGAAACGGTTTTAAACGGATATCGGTTACGGTTTCAATCCTTGGTATATTATAATAAATATTGTTACTTAAAAAAACCTCAATTGCTTGACACTTTCGCAATAGAATTTTTTATCCACTTGTCTTGTTTTATGAACGGAATAAGAACATATATTTTGGTATTATCAAAAATTATAAATTTTCACAAAATACAGTATTGTTGGACATTTCTATGTATATTTTTTTTCGAAAACCTCGAATTATTTTTTTTGTCAGGTTTTGTTTTACTTTGTTACACCGTACTCTCACCGCACTCTCACTGTCTTCAGTGTTGCATCATTTCTTAAGTAAAATAGGGCAGAAATGTGAAATAAATAATTATTTTAGAATTTAGTTAAGTTTGAAATTTTAATCACTTTAGACATACATATACCACTTCGAATGGTAAACACATATATGTGTAGGGTATTTATAGTCGGCTTAGACCGAATATAATTTTGATAATCCTAACAATAATAATAACACCTACTTTAAAATTTACCTACTTTAAAATTACCCAGGTGATCTACAAAGAAAAAAATTGCTTGGTGTGCAGTTGTTTCAACGAATATTCATTTGCATCTACCAAATATAGTCAGTTTCAACTGAAATTCATTTGTGGTAAACAATAGTATGAAGCGTAATCAACTATTAGTTGAAGCAACTGCAACATTGATTGGGGAAACAAACTTTCTATCCATTTTCAATTTTTTTGTTTCCATTGCCACGGCAACTAAATTCAAACCCAGTTGGGAAGGTTAGATCACATGGGAAATTTTAAAGTAAGTTTTAGTATGATAGTTAGGATTATCAAAATTATAGTCGGTCTAAGCCGACTATAAATACCCTACACATATGTGTGGTAACCATTCAAAGTGGTATATAGGTCACCAGGGTATACGAATTCTGAAAAAACCTACAAACTTTCAATCCCTGAAGAATTTCCATTACATTAAAATTGAACTGTAGATGTAAATGCAGAAATGAGCGGGGTATTTTAGTGTTGCATTTTTAGAAATTCCGGGAAATTTAAATGTCTATTTAAGAGTTTAATTATTTGAGATTGGTTTAAATGGACCAATATTTGTTAACATATAAAATTGATCTGTAGATATAAATTTTATACGAGTTATTTGAACATAAGTGGTCGGTTCTCAGGACACAATAGACCGATCATGCCAATTTTCTTGTTCAAACAGCTTAGATATATAAGTAGTCTAAATCTAAAGTTTCATTCAGAGTTCGGAAATCCTCACTCACGCTCACTCAAACTCATGAGTTTTGCCAAATATTTTTTTCTCGTTGCTACTCACCTCATGAGTGAGTAGCCAGAAAATATACGGCAAACTCACAACTCATAAGAGAGTCGCGTTTTGTGAGTAGAGATTTTGCTACTCACAAGAAAGTTTTGCGTTTCACCTCTCCAAATCATTTTTATTATTCTTTGCTGGATATCATGACTAATTTTTGTTAAATTTATACGTATATTACATGATTTTTAAAACATGATTACAATAAAGGCACATTGAATTTTTCGTGGCACCCTGTATATATCGCATGACAACAGCTAGACGCAACATAACAGCAAAGCACTGCTAGCAACACAGTACAGCTTGTACAAAAATAAGTTCTCGAATAAAAAGATTACAAGCTTGGATGCTGTCTTGTTATATTCGCATAAGTTTGTTGTTTGTATATGCAGCGATCAGTGTTGACAATCTGTATTGATATATTTCTAAAAAAAAGGCTAAAAAATGCAAATATAAATATTATTTACTATTTTAACATTTATATCAAATTTTCTTTTTTTTATTCATTATTTGGAATGATTATAAAGTTATTGAAATACATTTAAAAAATATGTAAAAAAAATCCCGTATTGAGATTGCACAATGCAACATATATATTTTGATTTCGCGTTAATTGGAAAAACGTTGCGAATTTGTTTAATGTTGCAACGTTGTTTAATGTTGCACAAAAAAAATGAGCACCATGTTTATATAATTTGGCCTTGTACTTTTATGAGTATGCGAAAAAGATAAAATGCGTAATGCTACTCCCTCGTGAGGAGAAAAATAAATGAGTTAAAAACAGCACTCATGAGTAGTAAAGTTTTTACTCTCCGATGATTATCCATTTATGAGTAGAGAGTAAGTCGGATTTTTTTCTCTTACTCACTCATGTCGTGTGTTGTAAAATTAAATGTGTTCTTTCTCAGTTATGCGGATTATGCATGAGTGAGTCATTATGTGTATTCATTTATGTGACTTTCCGAACTCTGGTTTCATTGCTCTAGCTCTTCTATTTTTTTCTGTAATCGTGATTTCAACAGACGGACAGACGGACAGACAGACAGACAGACAGACAGACAGACAGACAGACAGGCAGACAGACGGACATCGCTAAATCGACTCAGGAGGTCATGCTGATCAAGAATATATATACTTTTCCATACCGGAGATGCTTCCTTCTGGGTGTTACAAACGGCGTACCAAACTGAATATACACTTTCACTTTTAGTGTAGGGTATAATGAGACCTAACCAATATTTAGTTGACTTAACAGATAATTATATAACATTAAGTTGTAGCAACCAATATTTATTTGATTCAACTGTGAAATCAGTTGTCTTGTATAATAGCGATGTCAAAGCAGGATAACACCAGTCGCGCAAGCTTTACATTTTCACTCGTTTTGTTTTGCGGACAGCGCGTGCCACGTCTTAAACAAAATTGTTTTAAGGCTTGTTCGTTTTTACTGTTCGGTTTTTTCATGCTCAAATATACTTTCTTCAACAAGAGACATACTATTCTACAGAGTTCTTGCTATTTTGTTTCTATGTGTTGTTTTTCTATATGCAGCCCTAGCGTTTCAACGTGTTGCAAACACGAAGTCAGCAGCACAACAAATCGTCGGCAATGCAGAGAGTATACATAGTAAAGAGATGTCATCCGAGTTGGTTGCAGTTCGATCGTTCGATTGTAGCAAGTAAACATGAGTAAAATGGTTTTTGGATGTTAAATTCGTCAAATGTAGACCAAAAATATACAAATTTTTTATCTCCCTAATATTGTTAATAGCTGTTTTATTAATATTTATATTTTTTTCTGCCTTAATTCGACGAATTTAACATAAGAAAAACCATTTTACTCATGTTTGCTTGCTACAATCGGGCCATCGAACTGCAACCAACTCGGATGACATCTCTTTACTATGTATACTCTCTGGGCAATGTTCGATTTCGGGAACGCTGTTGTGACGCTGACTTCGTGTTTGCAACACCTTGGAGCGCTAGGTAAAATGGACGATTTCTTATAATTATATTGGCTACCACAACTAAACAAATTGGTTGTGTCAATTGTATTCATTAGTTATGTGAACTGATATGCGGCGTTGCAACATCTGAATCAGTCGAATGTTGACAGAACTAAATTTATCGGTTGGCAAAAAAATTCGGTTGCCCCAACTGATTCGTTCTTTGGGTGTAACCTTCCCAACTGGTTTGATCTCAGGTAAAATTTATTGGTATCGGCAATCTCCCAGGAACATCATTTCCTCCGGAATTTTGTTTGAAATTCGAATGCAGTTCTACCAGATTGCCAGATTTTTTGTTTATGCGTTTTTTTGGTTATATTTATCATTTGAGATAATGAAGTTGTAAAATAATAGTTTAGATATAAATTATGTGTACAGATCTTTATTATTTGCACAAATTTATGCACAAATTTCACATTTTTTTATCTCAATAAAAGTTTTATTTGCAATTAGAACTGAACATCAGGCAACGCTAAATCAGCTGTTTTGCAAAATGTCAAACAGTGTTTTAAATAAAATTGCGTTGAGTTGTGCAAATAAATATTGAATTTAATATTATGATAAACTGCAATTAAAAGCAAATAAAATGATTCTTAATTGTGGTTTTTCATTTAAGAAAATGTTGTGATTATGCTGCGTTCATTTTTCAGGAGTAAAAAAAAATAAGATATTATAGAAGTTTTTGCGGTGGTTGAATATATCTGTAATTAATTTGTTCAGAAATATGTAACTAACTTTTATTTAAATTATTTTAATGCTATCCATAGATGTTAACATGTTAACATATTATTAATGAAAGCATAGTGTGTTTTGTTTTTAATTAATTATTTTCCCCGATGAAAACGTGGCGAAATTTTTTCGACAAAATAAGGGTAATTTTTCCTCCAAAATGATGTTTATGATACGAAACATTATTTCCATTTTCGAACATTGTTCACAGAAAAAATTTTGAAATGAACGCCGTTAATTGCGACATCGTTCATAATATATATAGAAAAAATCATTCTATTTAAGAACTATTCTTCGTATATACGAATCGCACAATTTGAGTGAAATTTATATAATAAACGCGTTCATAATTGTTATGAATTGCGTTCACTAAGGTATTCATATTCATTTTTTGACGCAAAGAACCGCAGCCTCCACGTCACGTGCGATTCAGCCGATCATAATGCTCTAACCCAAACTAAAACAAAATACGAAATGTTATCTTTGCGACTATCGTTTTGCAGGTGACATAAAGGTTCTTACAAAAGTTATCTATTAAGCATCCACAGAAAAAATATCGTACGTATATAAAACAATTGATATTAATAGCAAACAAAATCGTATTCCGTTTAAAAATATGAATGTATTTACTAATTAATTAATTGTATTTACACATTTTTTTAATAAAATATTAATAGGAATTAATTTAATATAATTTCAATACAACTAAATCTTTAATAGTCCCTAACTACTTTTATTTGTTACTTTTGATTTATTCATTTTCTTCTGGATTTCATTTTGTTTTTTGTTTGTGCGACGGCGGCATCGTTCAGTTTCTTCTAACATTATTTTCTTTCACGTTGCTATTTTAAAACAGGATATTGCATTATTTAGTGTATGTTATGTTATTAAAGCATTAAATGGCTCAATTTATTTTTGCTGTCAAGAATTTGATGCTTATGATGCTCATTATGTGGCATATTGAATCATTAAAAAGCGAATATCAAATTTTATGTTTGACTCAATTAATTGGCCCACCTGTAGAAGTTGTGAAAACTGACTTCGGTAAAACATTCGTTAGGTTAAAAGAATTTGACAAAGCATATCAAAAAGTATAATTACTTATTTATTATTTATTTTATGTTATATATTAAATTAAATTATTTTTATTTTCATATGTTCCTATTCGTCAAATATTTTATTTAATTTAACGAAATATTTAATTGATACAATTTCTAACGAATGAAATTTTAAATTGATGTTACTAATTAATTAATGATTTAAAAATTCCCAATAAAAAATATAATATATATATAACAACTTTAATATCAATATGACAAAAAAATGAATTAAAGTTTCTCCAATTAACATATTCTCATTATTACGAATATGGAATTCAATGCTACTAAAAGTTACATCGGCTGAGCTTCAATTAAAAATTAATTGGATTGATTAACATTTTAGTTATATTTGCACACTATTTTTTCTGTGTGTCGTATAGATATTCCAGAAAAGTAACTTTTTAAAGTAAACAAATCGGGATAATACCCACATAGTGGCATCTCTGAACTTCATACTTCAAAGTTGGCATTGGTTTTTATACCCTACACCTATGAGGTACAGGGTATATTAAGATTGTGCATATATTGTAACGCCCCTTAGGAGGCGTGTCCGGTATGGAAAAGTATATATATTCTTTATCAGCATCACTACTTGAGTCCGCTTAGCCATGTCCGTCTGTCTGTCTGTCTGTCTGTCTTGCTGTCTTGCTGTCCGTATACACGATAACTTGAGAAAGACTGCTCAGAATGCAATGAAATTTCGTCTCAATATAGTTTAGCCAAAAGTAGGAACTGAGTTTGAAAATGAGATAAATCGGTCAACGGACACGCCCACCTCCTATACAAGTCACTTTTACATAATTCTTTAGGAACTAATAACTCGAATAGTATTTAAGATATAGTTATAAAACTTAAAACATATTGTTATAATTCATTTAAAAATATGTGGTCCAAAAATGTGCGTGATCCGCCCACATTTTTTTTTTCATTATATCCCGGGTTTTCATAGTGAAAATTTAATCCGTAAATTACTAAAATCAAATCTATGAAATATAAGTCTTACACAATTTTAAATATAGGCGTGGTCCGTCCATTTGTATTTTAAATTTTTTTTTTTTATTAGTTTTTTATACTTTTATATCAATTTTTTAATTTATGGGGATATAAGACGTAAATTTCTGATATGTGAATAATATTCTGAGGGTGGGGAGGTTCAGCATTATTAAAAACTAAGGTATGCAATTTAATATCCCGCATTAATATCCCAACCAAAGGTGTAGGGTATTCCATAGTCGGCCCCGACCGACAATAAAATCCGCCCCATGTGACCTAACTTTCCCAACTCGTTTTTTTCCGTTTGCTGTTAGCGTTTTTTGTGCTCCGTGTATTTTGTGTGGACAAAAATGTCCGATTGATAGTAAAAATATTAACCGTGACAAGTAAATTGCGTTTATGAATCGCTCCAAAATAGGGTCTATGAAAGTGAAAATTTCAGAGGGCAGTTACTTACTGCAGACGTCATTCCACCGTGTGAGGAGGTGTCTCAGGACGTGACTGGCAGTAACAAACAGTGCAGTTAAATAATTTGAAATAAAAATGCATTTAAATTTAAACATAGCTTTTGGTTTTTCATTATTATTGTTTTTATATTTATTTGATATGTATTAGTTCGTCTTTTGATTATTTCCATCAATTTTTGAAAAGTAAATAATCGAATGACAACCTAATACATTGACAATAATTTGTTGTAATATTTTACATGTTTATTGATAGTTAAAAGGGTTAACTAAAAGCTGTATTTAAGCTATCTTATCGGCTGTCTAGAGGACAACTTTCTGATGATGCCTTTTAATAGTTGACTTAAACATAACATTTTAGTTATATTTTCGAGAGCTTAAAGACAACAAAGAGGCGGACATACGTTAGTCTTTCCGACACCATTTTGATCACTTTTACGACAACATTCGGATATCGTTAACTTTTTAAAGTTAGCATAAAGTTAGGTTTTGGGCATCGTTTGTCTGGTTGGGACCAGAATTGGGGCGGACGACGGAAAATCCGCGGCGGATAATCCGCTGTCAAATTAAAACGCACATAACCTTACGAGATGGCACAGAACTGCAAACGTGACGATTTTTACGTCGCGAATTTTCCGTCGATTTAGATTTATTTCTATTTAGCCGTCGACGGCAGCGGAACAGAGTTGCATTTTATTGAAAACAATATGAAATGCTAATTAATTCGACATTGTGCTGATAAAATGTTTATTTTATTTATAAAGACTGTACTAAATAACAGTAAAAACAATTTAGAAGCATAAAATGCGAAAAACTGCAATTATATCATAAGTTAAAAAAAAACAACGTATTTTTCGTCCATGTCGCCATTCTGTTTAAAAGAGCAGATTTCACTACTTTTTTACAACCGCCGCATTTTTAACGCCTCGGATTTTCCGTCATCCGCCGCAATTCTGGTTAGAGCTTAAAAGCGATACTAAAGGTATTCACGAAACGGAGCAGTTGCCGATGTACATTAGCAGTATTGTAGAATTGTATCATATTTCGTGAACACACTTATATCATATTTGTGTAGTATGGTAGTTTTAAGTTTGATGTACCAAAAACAAATGTTTTTGTTTCATTAAAATTTTGGATTTATGCTTATTGGCCATATACAATATATAAGTATGCCTTTTGTTACTTATTTTTTATTCAATATCTCATATCAATTTATTATAATTAAAAAAACGATACAAAGGTAGAGCGACAGGGACAGCAAACGACGCCATATTTCTTACATTTCTCTTCAGTAAGGTTTGTCATTTCATGCCACTGAAGCCGCTTGACCACCAGAAGCGTCGTATATTCGTGAATTGGGCTGGGTCGTACTTCTTCCGTGATGATCAAGACCGGCACGTTACTGTGTTATCGTTCAATGATAACCGTATATTTTTGGCCCCAATTGGATGATATGGACTTGGAGGATATGTGGTTCCAACAGGACGGCGCCACAAGCCACACAGCGAATGCCACAATCAATTTATTGGAAACCAAGTTTGGAGAACGTGTTGTCTCACGAAATGGTCCAGTCGATTAGCCGCCTCGGTCGTGCGGTCGAAAAAACAATTCATTAAAGGTACATACATATGCATATATTAGCGTTTATGAATCGCTCCAACCAGCCCTGGCAGACCAATGCTTGGTTGATAAACCTTCGCCCAAGACTCAGCCAGAACTAAGGGACCAAGACCTGCTAAGATAGTTCTCGCCCAAGACTCAGCCAGAATTAACAACTCAATGTTTGGTTAAAACACCTTTGCCCAAGACTCAGCCAGAAGTGACAAATGCAGGTCTGATTAAGTAGTTCTTGCCCAAGACTCAGTCAGAACTAACAGACATATGCTTGGGTACCCATGTAGGAAACGCCAGGCTTGACAACGGGCGTAAGGAATAGCCAACCTTGGCCGTCCAAGGCGTGGATTATTTACCCAAGTCTCAGCCATGATAGGATTACCAAGTCCGGTCATTGGCCATTGGTTTCAGACCATTTTTTCAAAATCTTGAACTTTATAATTTAAAACTGTCGTTCACATGAGAAAAAAATTGTCAAATTAGAAAAAATAAACATAAACTTTGTTTTTGAAGCAAAAATCTCAGACAAGATGAGTTAGATGCGTAGACTAACGAGGAGAGCAGTGGACGTTAACATCCTAGTCAGGAATTCGATTCCAGCTTGTGACAACTGAATTTTTTCTACAATTGTTAAATTACTAAAATTGGAAATTGTATAAAATAAAAGAGAAATTAAATAAATAGAATGAAAGAAAAAGAAAAGGAAAGTAAAACCAGTTGGGAAGGTTCGATCACATGGGAAATTTTAAAGTAGGGACATTTTATAGTAGGTGTTATTATGATAGTTAGGATTATCAAAATTATAGTCGGTCTAAGCCGACTATAAATACCCTACACATATGTGTGGTTACCATTCAAAGTGCTACTTAGGTCACCGTGTTATACGAATCTTGAAAATAACTACAAATTTAAATTTAAATTGAGCTGTGTAAAATTGAGCTGTAGATGTAAATTTTATATGAGGTATTTGAATATGAATGGTCAGATCACAGGTCACAATGGACCGATCTAGCCAACATCGCACATACAGCGTAGGTGTATAAGTAAACTAAATAATCAGTTTCATTCATCTAACTCTTCAATTTTTTAAGTAGAAGGGATTTCAACAGACAGACGGACAGACGGACAGACAGACAGGCAGACATCGCTAAATCGACTCAGGAGATCATGCTGATCAAAAATATATATACTTTTCCATACCGGGGATGCAGACGAACTCAAAAGATTGTTTGGTGAAATGACAGACAAATTTTTAATATCTCCTCTTGAAAAATCATTTTTTTTTATTTGATTCAAGAGTTCTATATAAAAAGTACCAACCATCAACATAGCAAAATATTACCAAACCAAAAATAAAATTACCATCTAACCAAGCCAAAAAAATAACCAAATTTGGTTATAAATTCCGAAAGTGGCAACCCTGAATACAATACAAAGTATGTAAGTACGTATTTGAATATTTGATCGCATGTGTGACCTGCAACCATTTTGACCATTCTAAAAATAGATATTTTTATTTACTGACGCGTCATGACGCATGACGGGCAGTGATTATTTTGACTACTCATTGCGACGCGTAGATAGTCGATGATGGCAGATACAGTTCTTAGTTTTTTTTATTCATATGTCATTTCGTACTTAAAGAACAAATCGTTTCCTTTGTTGTTTACAACTCCAAAGAAACGTGCGCCGCAGGTACTTAACATCGCTCAACAACCAGCAACAGCAAGAGTAGATATAAAATAAAACGTAAGTAGTTAAGAAGAGTAGAATAAAAAAAATAATACAAAATAATAAAAAAATAGTTTATTTTTATTTTTAAATATCATGAGTTTTTCATAAATATTGTGAAAGCGTTCATCAATATTATGAATTTTTTCATTAGGGTTTTATGAACGATTCAAAAATTGGATGACTTTGGTCATTGGTTGAGTAATTAATAAAATTGATGAACAAATTCATAATTAGTATGAACTTTTTTTTCTCTGTTCACGATACCTATTTTTCACCAAGGTTAAAAATTCCCTTTAGAATTTTATTAACGATAAGGCTGATTCTTTATCAGCACCAGTCTCTGAGTTGATTTTGCCATGTCGTATGTTCTTTCGTCTGTCTGTCCGACAATCTATCTGTCTGTCCAGTAGTTTGAAAAATAATTGCCCGAATGCGATAACATTTCGTTTCATTATTTTTTATTGTATTCAAAAAGCAGTATTAAATTAAAAAATCAGACACACCTTCATCTCATACAAGGCAATTATTTAACAGTGCTAAAAAAATCACTCATCATTGATTAAGCAATCTTTTACTTTGGATTGATGAAGACATTGTTATCGAACAATGACTGTGTTGAATCATTTAAGCCTATTTTGTGGGATAAAAATAGAGTCACAGCACTCAGACAGGGTTATATCCATTGTGCTGTGACCCCGTTCCTTGGTTTATAATGATATTTCTTAGATTCATTATTGCCGTGCTCGGCGATAGTGTCCATGTCTTTCCAAAAATTCCTCTGCATTGCCAGAGGACATTCAATGCTCGCAAATTTCTATTTTCAACATGTTTTGTCCAAAGTAGTTTACTATTAATCTAGAGTTGAACCAAGATATTTTACTTCGTTAGGCAAAGAAATTAGGTACTGGTATAGATAATTCTGTTATTATTTTCCTCCTTGAGGACAACCTCTATTCACACCTGCCAATATGTACTGCCCGCACTCCTCAGAGATGATGGTCTTAAACATTAGCATTGACCATAGCCATTTGACCAATGTCTAAGACTAGTCCTTCACTAGGACTAGTGATGGACATCATACTAATGGGTCGGATGCTCTTGGCTATAGAATAGTCTTCTCGTCCTACTTTAGGAATGAAGGCTACTTTATTTAAGCGTTAGGTTTTCGGAATGTATACCCATGCGAGATTTGCGCTAAAGATCTTCTTTAGGCGTGGTAGCAATTGGGTTATACATTCCTGCAACATGACTGAGTAGATGCCATCTGCTCCTATAGCTTAGTCGTACACAACTAATCTGTCAACCTACCAGTCATGTTTTGCCACATTGGAGTTGTTATTGCTTTTCCCAGTGCTGGGGTTACAAAGTGGTCCTATGTGGACTTGATTTCCCGAAAAGTGAGTCTCAATTAGGACCTCTGACTTAGACTCAGTATACGAGCAATCAGTCTCTGCAGTGTGAGTCCCGTCGGGCAGTTCAGTCTCTTTTCAGAAACTTAGCCAATCGGAAAGTCTCACTGCAGGATTCGATGCTATTGCAGAAGTCTTTATAGGAATTATTTTTCGATATATGAATTAGTTTTTTCTACCTTTTCTGCTTAGATCGAGTCTAAATTGCATCTTAGGGCCCTATTTAGAAGCTTTCTGGTATCTTTGCAAGATCACAAGACAAGCAAGATCACAAGACAAGCGTTCCTTTTTTTCGGACCTGTTTTTCGGACCAGACCTGTTCGTAAAAAACTAGAATTTATGACATCATTTATATCTTGAAGGTACGTCTCAATACTGACTTTGGTACGAATTTTGATAGGAGCCGTGAAGAATTCTAAAATTCATGTCTGAAGCGTTCCCAGTTCGTTTTTCTAGGGTTTCTCACCGTCATAGAGCGCAACACCTCTTGGTCAGTACGAAATTCGATTTACCTATGGTCCGACATATTAATCTACTGGTATGGAAACCACTGCGTTGTCATTATCCTCCTCTAGATTCATAGCTGTCTCAACGATGTCATAAATTCTAGTTTTGTACGAACAGGTCTGGTGCGAAAAACAGGAACGCTTGTCTTGGCATCTTGCGCAAAGATACCAAAAACCTTCTATATAGGGCCCTAAGACGGAATTTAGACTCGATCTAAGCAGAAAAGGTAGAAAAAACTAATTCGTATATCGAAAAATGATTCCTATAAAGACTTCTGCAATAGCATCGAATCCTGCAGTGAGACTTTCCGATTGGCTAAGTTTCTGAAAAAAGACCGAACTGCCCGACGGTACTCACACTGCAGAGACTGATTGCTCGTATACTGAGTCTAAGTCAGAGGTACTTAGTGTCCTAATTGAGACTCACTATTCGGGAAATCAAGTCCACATAGGACCACTTTGTAACCCCAGCACTGGGAAAAGCAATAACAACTCCAATGTGACAAAACATGACTGGTAGGTTGACAGATTAGTTGTGTACGATGAAGCTATCCAATACGCAGTGGCCTTTTTTAAGGCCACTGCCTGGAGCGGATGGCATCTACTCAGTCATGCTGCAGGAATGTATAACCCTATTGCTACCATCCCTAAATAAGATCTTTAGCGCAAATCTCGCATGGGTATACATTCCGAAAACCTAACGCTTAAATAAAGTAGCCTTCATTCCTAAAGTAGGACGAGAAGACTATTCTATAGCCAAGAGCATCCGACCCATTAGTATGATGTCCATCACTAGTCCTAGTGAAGGACTAGTCTTAGACATTGGTCGAATGGCTATGGTCAATGCTAATGTTTAAGACCATCATCTCTGAGGAGTGCGGGCAGTACATATTGGCAGGTGTGAATAGAGGTTGTCCTCAAGGAGGAAAATAATAACAGAATTATCTTTACCAGTACCTAATTTCTTTGCCTAACGAAGTAAAATATCTTGGTTCAATTTTAGATTAATAGTAAACTACTTTGGACAAAACATGTTGAAAATAGAAATTTGCGAGCATTGAATGTAAGAATTTTTGGAAAGACATGGGCACTATCGCCAAGCACGACAGTAGATTCAATAATGAATCTAAGAAATATCATTAAAAACCAGGGAACGGGGTCACAGCACAATGGCTATAACCCTGTCTGAGTGCTGTGCCTCTATTTTTATCCCACAAAAAAAAATATAGGCTTGAATGATTCAACTCAGACATTGTTCGATAACAATGTCTTCATCAATCCAAAGTAAAAGATTGCTTAATCAACGATGTGTGATTTTTTTAGCACTGTCAAATAATTGCCTTGTATTAGATGTAGGTGTGTATGATTTTTTTAATTTAAAACTGCTTTTTAATTAAAATAAAAAATAATGAAACGAAATGTTATCGCATTCGGGCAATTATTTTTCAAACGACTGTATATCTGGGCAGACAGATACTATACTATTTATGAATTTATTCATCAATTTTATTAATTACTCAACCAATGACCAAAGTCATCCAATTTTTGAATCGTTCTTTAAACCCTAATGAAAAAGTTCATAATATTGATGAACGCTTTCACAATATTTATGAAAAATTCATGATATTTAAAAATAAAAATAAACTATTTTGTATTATTTTTTCCTTCTACTTTTTTTTAACAACTTACATTTTACTTTATATCTACTATATATATATATATATATATATATATATATATATATATATATATATATATATATATATATATATATATATATAAATATATATATATATATATATATATATATATATATATATATATATATATATATATATATAGTAGATATAAAGTAAAATGTAAGTTGTTAAAAAAAAGTAGAATGAAAAAATAATACAAAATAGTTTATTTTTATTTTTAAATATCATGAATTTTTCATAAATATTGTGAAAGCGTTCATCAATATTATGAACTTTTTCATTAGGGTTTAAAGAACGATTCAAAAATTGGATGACTTTGGTCATTGGTTGAGTAATTAATAAAATTGATGAATAAATTCATAAATAGTATAGTATCTGTCTGCCCAGATATACAGTCGTTTGAAAAATAATTGCCCGAATGCGATAACATTTCGTTTCATTATTTTTTATTTTAATTAAAAAGCAGCTTTAAATTAAAAAAATCATACACACCTACATCTCATACAAGGCAATTATTTGACAGTGCTAAAAAAATCACACATCGTTGATTAAGCAATCTTTTACTTTGGATTGATGAAGACATTGTTATCGAACAATGTCTAAATTGAATCATTCAAGCCTATATTTTTTTTGTGAGATAAAAATAGAGTCACAGCACTCAGACAGGGTTATAGCCATTATGCTGTGACCCCGTTCCCTGGTTTTTAATGATATATATAAATATATATATATATATATATATATATATATATATATATATATATATATATATATATATATATATATACATATATATATATATATATATATATATACATATATATATATATATATATATATATATATATATATATATATATATATACATATACATATATATATATATATATATATATATATATATATATATATATATATATGGGTAAAACAGAAATTTTTAAAATCATTGAAACAGGCTTAATTTATCAATAACTTCCGTAGTTTTTCGATTTAATGATAATGATTAATAGATTAGGATCAAGTATACCTAATTTTAAGAATGCAAAATTTTAGGGCCAGAGTTCTTTACCTCTATTTTTATAGTAATTTATAGTTGAAAAATTGAAAAAAATGCATTGAAATACTCTGGGTTTTTTGCTTCTTCTCCGTTTTTGATCTCAGATTTTCACTTTAGGATCACACTTGTTGAGATAGAGGTGCTCGGTACAGGTGGGAGATCATTTTGGTATATGTTTAATTTGAATAGAATAATTTTATAAATTGATATATGGCGGTGCAAAATTGAAACCATTTTCAAAATGTCTGTGATTTTTGGCCAGGCCACGTACGCCCGTCAATGAAATTTTAATTTGAAAATATTATTTGAAAGCTGTTATAAAATTGCACCGTTTGACCTATATCTCATTAATGTGTCATCAAGATCAAAAGAGTACGATCACTACAAATATCGAGAAAAATGAGCGTGAATTTGTTCAAAACAGCAGTTTTCGCGTGGCACATTTTCATTATTATTTGAAATAGTCTAGTATATTGCGTGAACTGAGTTTTTATTAATTGCTATCACTAAATCAGTGGCGCATATAAAAATATTGAAATGCAAAAATTTTATGGACTTTTTGAAAATTGTGCAAAATTTTGATATTTTGTTTTTGCTAGTTTTTATGGTAAATATTCAGGAGAAAATCCCGATATTATTTTTCTAATCCCGAAAGTCCCGGGATTTTCAAAATGCTTCGGGATTGGAACCTCTAATACCTACCAATTTAAAATTATATTTTCGAACATGAGCGAATTCTTTTTAGCATTGTAATTTCCTTGAAAACATTTTGACAATTCGGAGCATTTGCTTCAAGTGTTGAGAAAAGTCAATTTTCATTAATTGACTCATTGTTGATTTAAATTTTTGTCGAAAAAAAATGCCCCTTTGCGACTACTTCATTCAAGTTCTCCTAAACCAGAAATTAATTTAAAAATGTTGAGAGAAAAATTTCATGGGTGTGCAATAGAGTGGTTCAAAAAAAAAGACTTTTTCGAAATTCCCACGGGACCCCCCTCAAAAAGTTTGACCACGTTAAAAAGTAATTCACAAAAATTTTTGGCCAAATCGAAAAACGTTTGGAGGTCTACACCCTATATATCATTGGGTGGTCGAGATACACCCCATCTTTGTAACATTATTTTTTTCATGAAATAAACATTCTCGACATACTTAGAAGTAAAAACGTTAATAAAAAAAAATAAATTTATATTTTAATTATTTTTACATGTATTCGCCTTAATGTATCATATAATACCAAATTATATTTTTATATTACGCAAATAACTACCAAAACGAACATTTCACGGCTTAAAAATTGAATTACAATAAAGTATGCCACGTGTGCAATTTCTTTTGATGTTAATTATGGTTATTGGATATTTAAGAGAAGTTATCGATACATTTTAAATCTGTAGCAAGATGGCGAAAATGTGTGTGAACTATCTAACAAAAGTATATGTAAAAATCGCAGAATAAATTATTAATGGTTGGATCCAAATTTAGCTATTTTCATTGAAATCTGTAGTGAATTATGTTCTAGATTCCAAAATCCAACCAAAAATAAAAAAGTTATTCAACCTACCTACTAATGATTTTAAATGGGCAAAATCAGAAAATCGCGATGCGCGACTTCTAAACGTTTTTCGATTTGTCCAACATTTTTTGTGAATTACTTTTTTAATGTGCTTAAACTATTTAGGGGGAGGTCTCGTGGGAATTTCGAAAAAGTCGTTTTTTTGAACCACTCTAGTGTGCAATTATTAGTGCTAGTTATTTGGAGGAAAAACAAGGAATATATGTATCCATACACGGACTAACATGTTAGATAAAAATGTATCAAACAACTTAAAATATGTATTTTAATATGTTGTTATAATTGGTCAATGAAGTTTAAATTTAATTTTTCAGTTTTCTAACGTCCAAAAACTGCCTTGTTAAAATCCTGAAAAAATATAGGGGAAAGGTCCGTAGGTTGGGCCATCGCTATTTTTAGTTTTTTTTTACACTGGCGATCTCAAATTTTTAATGCAACATCTTAAGTAACATTGCACTACAACTTTTCGCGAAACTTTGAAGTGAAATGGCCTGTTGCTTATAACTCATCCAGACGAATACTAACTTATACTCAAAAAAAGTTTTTTATTGACTTTTTCAAGTGTTGATTAGGTGGCCAATTAAAATTATAAAATTAAAACTAAATGCATTAAAATGTTGCTCTTGAATACCTGATTATAATGTAAACAAATTATCTGTCAAAATTTGATGTAGAAAAAAAAATGTTGAAATTATTTTAAAATTTGATAAAAACGTAGGTTGGGCCACCCATTTTCTCATTATTAAAAGCACTCACAAAGTTTTTCTTTGCATACAATTGCTCAGATGCAAGTGTCCTAGTGATTTTTTAAAATTTAGAGTGTCAAATCAAAACATTTTTAGTTAATTTTCAATGATTTCCAATTTAGGGTTTCCGGTTTACATTTACGTATAAAATATCAAAATGAATAACCATTACTAGTTCACGATTTTGTAAGTTTGATTAAATGAAAAGTAATACAGATTGATTGAAAAACGATAATATAATTAAAATAATTCATTTTTGGTCTTTTTTGAAAGGTGTTTAACGATTGTTTGTGGTGGTCCAACCTACGGACCAAATTTTTTTTTGCATTTTTTTTTTTCTTCAGAAAGTATACTGTACTTTTTTAAAATTTTTTTGAAACCATAAATGTTTCTTCTATAAAAGTTAGCCCATTAAATATACTTTAAAATGGTATATATAAATACACTAAATTGTTTGTATATAAAATGTTATAGACAAAATACAAAACTATGTGCAACTTACGGACCTTTCACCTACATAAATTTTTCTCGTTGAACAAAGAATATTCTTTGATTTGGAATGGTAAGAATTTTTCTTTTTTTTTAGTGAATAAATCGCCATAACTTTGGATTGGTTTGAGATATATCAATCAAAACTGGTATATACTCATATGTCTTAAGTACAAACCATATTACTAAAAATGGGCGTTAACGTTAACTAATTTACTCTGAAGATAGAAGAGGTATAGTATTGAAATTTTGTGCAACATCATGTAATATAAAAACAAAATGGAGCATTGAAAATTGTTGTGATCTACCACGCCTATCTGTCATATAAATTTAACATATAAAGTACTAAATCGTTGGTCTTATACGAGTTAAAGTCATGAAATTTTGCTCGTAATCTTCTTTTGTATGTAGTAATATTAATTCGAAGTATGGTCTAGTTCAGTGGACTGCCATGTCACCTGCCATATAAACATAACATTTCATCAGCCATAACACCGATTCTATATGAGATATCGCGATGAAATTTTTGATATTTTAATTTTTTGTTATGATCAATAATTATACGAAATTATATTGTGATCGGTCTACTGCAACGCCTACCTACACGGATAGAAAAGATTTGTTTGAATATGTTTGAATGTAATTAAAAAGTAATACGAAATTACCATACATGTATTAGGAATGAAGTGTAATTAAATTTTAATCGAAATTGAATTTATTTTTGTTCACGTGTAAACATTATTATATTGTCCAGCAGAATCTGTCAAATTTACCATAAATATGTTACAATACCAACATAAAATTTTAATTGCATTTGAATAAACTATTTCTTGGCAATTTACTTATTTAAAACTATGTTTCGAAACACAGAATATGCTAAGTGTACGTGTCTTTTGTTGTTCGTTGAGAAAACATGTGCGTGTCGGTAATAATTTTGTTATTTGTAAATTAAATAAATATATAAATTGTGTTACAAAAAGTACAAATAGTAACATAGTATAATATAGTGCAGTATATAATTTCTGAAACTAATGTGAAAAAACCACAAATTCCAAAAAAAAAAAAATATTTATTTTCATTTATTGTCGATGCGTCACATATTTAAGTCATTTGATTCAAGATTGTGAATAAATGATCTGTAGCAAAATGAGGTCGATAGCGTAACGGTAAAAACTCAGGACTTGTACCAGGGAGGTGTGGGATCAAATCCCACAAGAAACATTTTTTTTTTTTATTTTTTTTTTAACTAAATATGTATATCAATATGATTAACAAGTTTTAGACAGTTTAATGATATTTTTAATTTATAAAGACGCATACTAATTAATAAAAATGCATACGAAGTGAGTTAGGTTGCCTTATTAAAGGATATCCTTACAAATCACTGATCAGAAATGCATAAAGTTTCCTTATGTAGGAACAACTCAACCTGACACTGATACAAAATAGGGTTTTCAGGGATATTTCATATTACAAACGATATTTTTTTAGTTTCAAATTACCACAGCAATAAAAAGATAATACATATTTCCTCAGCACATTAATACCACTTTTAGAACTTCTACACATGTTTTAAAATCACAATATTTCACAAAAAACATATAAATGAAATACGCATATTTTTGCAAAACAAAAGCCCTGGTCATTTTTTTGATACATTATTTTTTTGAGTGTGTACTGAGATCAACTGTAACTGTACCAAATATAAAGCGAGTCTTTAGTTTTCATATATTATATTATTGCACTTCATTATTTATAAATTTTCCATGTTGTATCACAATAGAAAAAAAAATGCAGAAACAAATACAAATAACAAGCACAAATTACATATTTTGTATTTTGTAGGAAAACAGAAAACACCCTGCAGTGAAATCTAAACTAGTAGCATAAATATGTAGTATTTATATTAGTAACCATGTTTCTAGATTAGTAACTAGTTAAAATGGATGCAGAGAAAACCAGTTAAAAAAAATTGTTTCGTAGAGAAACGTGTCAAAAACAAAATAAATTTTGAAATAAAAATTTTATTTTATTTTGTAGGAAACATCTTTCTTTTTGTAGGAAACATCTTTCTTTTCTGTACCAAACATAAAGCGAGCCTGGATCGTCTTGTTTAGCGTCTGCTGGTGCAATTGTGCATTCATTGATGCTGTCACTTGTACTTGCAGTTTTAAACGAATTATTTATTTATGTATTTAAAAATTTGTATATGAATTCAATTTTTATAAATTCCCACTGTGCATGTTTTGCATGCTGTGCATGTTTTTAATAAAAATTAATAAAAAAACAACATTTCATTTTTATTTTCAGGATTTCTTTCCAAAAATATTTAAATATGTTTCTATGCAAACATACTACTTTTTGAACTGAAACAACTGATATGTTTCACTAGAAACATATTTATATTCAGGTCGTTTAAAAGTCATGTTTTATTTTGAACATATTTATGTTTCTGTTCAAATATTTGTTTTATATGGCTGTAGTTATTATTATGTTTCCATTAAAACATAGTCCATTTTAAGGGGCAACATTAAAATGTTTCCGGGATATTATAATGTAAGTCAGAGCTCATTACAACACTGTTCAAGTCTCAATACAAGCCTTTTTACAAGTGATTTATCAGTCAATTATATATTATGTTTACACAAAATTCCAAACATACATGTTAATGCCTGTGAAATTATGTTTGGGAGAACCCTTTTTTTTGCAGCGTGTACCATTTAAATTCAACATATTATTTTCCAATACAATATTTATTAAAACGTGTTGTTTTTATAATTTATGATGTGGGATAAAATTTCAGTAATATATCTCTTATATCAAACAATAACCGCCCATTTGTAACACAGTTTGTACTTAAACAGAAAAAAAAAATCTTCAATATGATAAATTTATTCATACATTTTTTCACCAACTACCAGATAAATCATATTGATACCACCGTTCATTAAATGACATATTAATGAATCCATTCATTATATATATGAACAAAATATTCAATACAATGAATTTGAATTGTCATATTGATGAATTTGTTCGTAATATTTTTCTAAAAAAAAAATTTTCAAAAAAAAAATTGTTCACAAAAAAAAATTGTTCAAAAAAAAATTTTTTTCATAAAAAAAAATTTGTTCGAAAAAAAAAACATTTTTTTTCAAAAAAAACATTTTTTTCAAAAATATATTTTTTATAAATATAACTTTTAATTAATAAAAAGTTGTAATTATTATAAATATATTATAAAATATTTTACTAATTTATGCATGTCGAAATAACACACAATAACTACTTGAGAACTGAGAAAAACGGCATAAAATGAACGACATTTAGTTCATCATATTGAAGAACACTTTTTCGACAATTAACAAGCGTTCTTCATATTTATGATAGCATTCATAACAATAATGGCGTTAGTCATTAATATTATGAATGGTTCTTCAATACAATGAATCATGGTTTGAAGAACGGAATTCATCAATATGATGTACATTTTTTTTTTCTGTGTAAGACATATGGTCATTTCCAGAAAAACGTCAACCACGACCGGAAAATTCAAAATGCTCAAATCTTTGAAACAACGATGGATTTGGAATCTTAAATATCTGAATCTAAATATCTGAATAGAAATTTATATTCCGTAACGTATAAAAAAAACTCAGAAAGTTACGTTACTATGCAACAGAGCTGTAAAGGTTGGATTACTCAGTTACCCGGGTGCCCGGGCTACCCGGGTTTTTCGAGCTACCTGGGTAATACTCGGGTATCAGCAAAAAAAAAAATCGAAAATGGGATTTTTGACCCCATTTGGACCACTCCAAAGGGTACCAATAGCATTCTTATGGTGTTCCCTATCGATTTCCGAAATAAAAAGTTTTAGGTCATAAATGCGGTTTTGACCGCGGTTTTTTGGGGTCCAAAGGGTACCATTAGTCTTCTAATGAGGTTCGCTATCCATTTCCGCAAAAAATAAATTTGGACAAAAAGTTTTTGGTTTTGGTTTTTGACCACCTTTTGGGGGTCAGGGACACTGAGAGTGGTACCATTCGATTTCCCTCGATGTCTGCTACCGATTTCTGCAATAAAATTGTTTTCGGTCTTTTTATCACTTTCCGCCCACTTTTGCCCAACCACCCACTTTTGCCCAACCACCCACTTTTGTCCACCCACATATTTCCAACCACTTCCGATCAACTCCCACATCAAGCAAACGAACAGACAGACAAATTAACAAGCGATCAAATGAATAATCGTCAATCGAACAAACAAACGAACGAGCTACTCGAAGCTCGAACAACGATCGAGCAATCGAGCTACTCGAACAACGAACGAGCAATCGAGCTACTCGAATAGCTCGAACAAACGAACGAACTAACTACCCGGGTTTTGCGAACTATCCGGGTAGCTCGAACATTTAATACCCGGGTTTTTCGAGTATTTGAACTACCCGGGTATTACCCGGGCCTTCGAGCGCCCGGGTTCCCGGGTACCCGTGCTACTCGAAAATACTCGTATGAAATCGAGAGATTACGATTCTTAGTAGTCGTAATCAAAAATTTTGATTACGATTAGAAATAATCAAAAGTAATTTAATTCTTAGTACATTTTTTGATTATTTTCACGACTACTTTAAAATAATCAAAAACTAGTAATCCGACTACTTTTTTTGATTATTTGAAAATAATCAAAAAAAGTAATCCGACTACTTTTTTTGATTATTTCTATTTTTCTTGATTATTTTTTGATTATCAAATAATCGAAAAATAATCTAAAATTCAGGTAAATTAAATAATTTCCCGTCGAGATATTAAAGTTTTAAGCGTACGAATGTTCCGTCCGGAACCCCAGGAAATGCCCATATGAGTATATACCAGTTTTTGTTGATGTATCTCAAACCAATCCAAAGTTATGGGTATTTATATACTAAAAAAAACGAATTATTAAGAATTAAGAAAAAAATAGACAGCTAACGATAAGCATCATAGCGAACTGTGTATGAAAAATCTGATAACAATATTTGTAGGTAATTGTGGTTAACAATATCGAATTTTGTCGACAGGCAGGGCAAGACAGGGAATCGCGCTACTGTTTGATATATGTAGATCGTACATTCACACGCTAAAAATATTTTTGATGGATTAACGGCATTTATTTAATTTTGGTAATTTACGCAAACATATAATTGCTCATTTTTTACATTCGAACAATAGGGGGATTTATTTAAGCACTGTAAATTTCTCATCACGTAAAAAAATAAAATTACGCACCACTCGACATGAACGCACTTTTATCTGGTTTCGCGTAAACTATTTTATAAAATTTTTGTTGCACTCCAATTTTTAGTCATATCAATTATAATCATTTCATAATGAAAACACCATTGCCATAAAACATAATTTTATTGCGTAAATTTTTACTGTTTGCGTGATTTCCACAAATTTCGAGTTATACACGCATGATATGAATTTTCTTAATATGATTAAATCAACCCCATCATGAACTTCTCCAAAAACTGCCTTTTTAAAATTCTGAAAAATGTACATAAATTCTTCTGTCATCGTTAAGTAATATAATAAATATAATAGTTTGGCGCTATAGTCCTAGAGGAACATATGCCGAGCTCTCTCACCATTTTTATCTGTGCCTGTTAATTTTGTACTCAAAATAGTGGAACCTACAGTTTAATGATGAATCCGAACGAGAGAGCTTTTCATAGACAATGTTTTACTCTCGTAGGTTTGCAATTTACTGTCGAGAAGCGCGGTATAGAAAAAGGTTTTCTATAAAAAAAATGTTGGTAGCCCCAGTTCAGGATTAAACATATTTAAGTATCTACCGAAAATCGTCGATACGATAGCGTTGAAAAATTTTTTTTTTGTTAGCTAGCTCAAAATCTTTTATAAAGTTTAAAAAAATAACTTTACAAAAGAATTTATCATTAAAAATCTTTCCGAATTTATTTGTCTACAAAAAATGTATTGGAAGTTAGGTAATCACTTTTATCATATCGATAACAATCGCTGCCGATAGATAGCGATATCGAATATTATCGTTATGGAGTTACGGAAAGCGCTACAGGTCACTGTTAGCTTGTTTTTGCATTACATTCATCAAAAGCAGATTTGCTACAAATCACAAGCTTGTCTTCTGTAGTTATATCCAGCTATAGTTTCCTGCAGAAAGGTGATTCCTTTTATCGATTGCACACCAAATATTTTGAATTAGTAAAAATTGTACTGAATATTTGTCGAAATTGCGACATAAGAGTTAACTTTTATCAAAAATATTGATTTTTATGGACTAATTCAAATATATGGATTTTTACTGAAAAACACATAATAATATAAATATAATATAATATAATATAATATAATATAATATAATATAATATAATATAATATAATATAATATAATATAATATAATATAATATAATATAATATAATATAATATAAT
>OX638135.1:4553092-4653092 GCA_951804985.1 Dryomyza anilis
TATAATATATAATATATAATATATAATATATAATATATAATATATAATATATAATATATAATATATAATATATAATATATAATATATAATATATAATATATAATATATAATATATAATATATAATATATAATATATAATATATAATATATAATATATAATATATAATATATAATATATAATATATAATATATAATATATAATATATAATATATAATATATAATATATAATATATAATATATAATATATAATATATAATATATAATATATAATATATAATATATAATATAATATATAATATATAATATATAATATATAATATATAATATATAATATATAATATATAATATATAATATATAATATATAATATATAATATATAATATATAATATATAATATATAATATATAATATATAATATATAATATATAATATATAATATATAATATATAATATATAATATATAATATATAATATATAATATATAATATATTATATATAATATAATACAATAAAATAACGTGAAATGAATAAAATAATAATACAATAAAATAATCAGGTTGCCTGAGCAGGGTTCCTGATCTTACTCTTATATAATTCGATGTATATTTAACATCTTCTTAAACAGTTTTTAACAAATTTGAGTCCTATCAAATAAAATAATAGTTTTTTGAACAAAGGTGTCTTAATAACTTGTGCAATGACAAAAAGTCAACGTTTTGAGATATTTGATATTTAAAATTTTTAATAAATGTTGAAATTTTTTATATCTTTTGCATTTTAGTTTAACATTTATTTATTAGTTTATTTTATTTTATTGGAATAATTTTGCTACCCAATATTATTATAAAAGGTTTTTAATAAAAATTTCGATCATATTATATTAATAAAATATTCAATAAGGTTTTTTTTCATAAGTGTCACATCAGTTTTCTTCGAGAAGACTTTATATCAGTATTTTTTATGAAGGTTGGATCAGGTTGCCTTACGTGGATCTGAAGTTAGGATTACCCTAGTCGACCCTGATCAGTATCATTTCTGGTGGCCTTTGGTAGGGATGACTTATTGTATTATGATCAGGAATGGATGCGAAATAAGGTTAACCTTAACAAAATTTCACTAGGGATTGTGTAAAATATTATTCCACATTTATATTGTGTACATTAAAATGAAATGTAAACATCAATATGTTTACAATGTTATTCACATCCAAACCCATATATGTTAGCAAAAGCATATAAAATTATTCATTCTAAACTTAAATATTTTTGATCGAATACAAATGTATGTTTGACTGTCATTATAATAATGTTCTGCAATGCAATCATATTTTTTTTGCAACGTGTGTATTCGGCACTGATTTCTATTGGAAATTCTTTAGGACTGCTGCAATTTGACGGTGGGAATAATATCCCACAATTTCGTTAGGCCTTATTTCATTATGAAATAAAACAATTTAATCTCGGTTAATAAAATGCAGAAGATAAGACTATTAGGTATTATTACTAACATCAACAAATGAAAAAATTAAAGACCGAAAAAACTCAATAAATGACTTACTCACTTACGTCTTATTACGATTAAAAAATCAATTGTTGCAGGTAAATCATAGTCAACTCTAACATAATATAGAATTTTCTGTTTTTAACTTTTTATTTTTATATTTCATGGCATCTGATGCAAACAATTCTCGTTTCTGGATTGTCAAGGACATTTTAGCTAAGGTGCAGTCACCCCAACGTTCATGTTGTTGTTGCAACTGATGTACATACATGTTGTTTTTATATTCATTTGCTCTGTTGTTGTTTTGACGCGATGCTTGGCAATTGCTGCCTACCTCGTCTCGTGGGTGACCAACCAAGTATGCAGCCGTTCGTAGTTAAACAACAAAAATAAAAAGCTACTTTTTAAACACAAATTATAATGATCTGTCTGTACATGTCCATAAAAAAGAAAAACATTTGTTTCTACTGACCATATACCTTAACCGAATTTAATACAAGTTCATTTAATAAAAGTCATATTTTGTGGATTACACTGTTCAGCAAAATGAGCACTTTTGTTCCTCCGTCTTTATTCATATCGTTTCTACATAATTTTAGTGTGCTGATTCGAACTGCATTTTTAGTTTTTTCCCTATACGTAACGTTTTTGAGAAAAAAGCAATTTATTATTTTTGTATTTTTTTACTGCATCTACAAAAAAACTTTTTTTTATAAAAAGACTGAACAGCCATTAAATAACAATTAAAACAGTTTTTGTCCATAAACAATCCATGGCATGTTATGGCTTTAAGGGCCGGTTTTACAGTGCTAGTTTAAACCTAGTTTAACCTTTGTTTAATTAAACGTCTCATAAATTTTAACGACGTTTAACTTTGATAGCTATTTTACAGTGAATGTTTAAAATGAACTGAGTCATTACTAGGATTTCAATAGATATTTCAATTGTTCTTAACGGCAGATTCCTATTCCAATTTCAAAATAAATTTTTAAGATATCAATTACTAATGAAATAATAAAATAATACCAACTATCAAAAATTGCAACATTTTGAAATATTCACCCTCCACGCCTAGCCTGAAACACTTTCAACCCAAAAGTCATGGGAGAGATTAAATGTTTTAAGAATATGTTTCGGACAATCCCCCCGAATATTTTAAGACTAAAATAAAACGAGTTGGGAAAGTTAGGTCACATGGGTAAGTTCGGACTTTTATAGTCGATCGGGCCCGACTATGGAATACCCTACACTTTGGTGTGAATTTTAGTGTGGGGAATTTAATTGTATACTTACCTTTAAAGTTCTTAATTATGCTGAACATTCTTACACTCAGAATATTATTTACATATCAAATTTCTGACGACGTATATTCCATTAATTTAAAAAATTAATGTAAAAGTAAAAAAATAAAAAAATCAAAAAATGTTAAAACATGTAGAAAAATAAATGTGGGCGGATCACGCCCACTTTTAAAACATATGTAGAGATTTAAGGCTAATATTTCATAATTTTGTTTTCAATAATTTGCGAATAAAATGTCCACTATGAAAAAGCGAGGAGTAATAAAAAAATCAAATGTGGGCGTATCACGCCCATATCATATCATATATTTTTAGGTGATTTCTAACAATACGTTTTAAATTTTATAAGTATATATTGAATACTTTTCGAGTTATTGGTTCGTAAAAAGTTATATAAAAGTGTCTTGTATGGGAGGTGGGCGTGTCCGATGACCAATTTGGCTCATTTACATTGACAAAACTAATTTTTGGGTAAAAAGTATAGAAACGAAATTTCATCGCATTCTAAGCAGTATTTCTCAAGTTATCGTGTGTACGGGCAGCAAGACAGCAAGACAGACGGACATGACTAAACGAACTCGGATGGTGATGCTGATCAAGAATATATATACTTTTCCATGCCGGACACGCCTCCTAATGGGCGTTACAATATATGCACAAAATTAATATACCCTGTACCTCATAGGTGTAGGGTATAAAAATTCATAGGCAGGTATTTTAAAATATCGCGGTTTACATTTTTTTTTGTGCGGTTTTTCGAAAATATTTTTTTGAAAATAACTTTTTTTTTGCTCAAACTATTAATAACCCTAATTTTACATAATTTTTCCACCATTATGGGTCATAATTAGTGGTAATAGTACTTTTTTGAGCATTATATCCTTAAATACCATTAAATGGTCTATACACGGATAAAAGTATGTCCGAACCAAACCAAAAACCAATCTGCTATCTTTAATAGTTGAGAAGATATTACACAAAAAATTCAATTTTTTTTGAAAATTTGGTCAAAAAAACGTTAAACTTTTAGTAAACCATAAATAATTGAATTTGAACTAATCAATTTGCAAATTTGAGCCACATTTTTTAAAAGTAGACTTTATTAGCTAAAAGCTGCAATAAACATTTTACCTACTGTTGTGAATATTTCAAAAGATATTGTTTAGTGTATATTTTTAATTTTTTTATTTCAAAATATTTAATAATTACAAGTCACAATAACTACAAGAGCTCGTTTTTTTTATTCAATAATGTAGCTAATATAGTCTACTTTTAGAAAATGTGGCTCAAATAGGCAAAATGTGGCTCAAATTGATAAGTTAAAACTAAATTTTTTATGGTATACTAAAAGTTGAACGTTTTTTTGACAAAATATTCAAGAAAATTTGACTTTGATTTGTAATATCTTCTCAACTATCTTATATCTTATCAACTATTTGGTTTGTTTGGTACATACTTTTATGCACGTTAATCCGTGTATAGACCATGTATTGGTATTTAAGGATATAATGCTCAAAAAAGGACTATTTTTGAAAAATATATGTTTTCGAACTTGTTACCACTAATTAAGATCTATTACGGTAGATAAATTATGTGAAATTTGTATGGGTTATTTGGTGGCTAAAGTTAATAGTTTGAGTTATTGGTTCGTAAAAAGTTATATAAAAGTGTCTTGTATGGGAGGTGGGCGTGTCCGATGACCAATTTGGCTCATTTACATTGACAAAACTAATTTTTGGGTAAAAAGTATAGTAACGAAATTTCATCGCATTCTAAGCAGTATTTCTCAAGTTATCGTGTGTACGGGCAGCAAGACAGACGGACATGACTAAACGAACTCGGATGGTGATGCTGATCAAGAATATATATACTTTTCCATGCCGGACACGCCTCCTAATGGGCGTTACAATATATGCACAAAATTAATATACCCTGTACCTCATAGGTGTAGGGTATAAAAAATCATAGGCAGGTTTTTTAAAATATCGCGGTTTACATTTTTTTTTGTGCGGTTTTTCGAAAATATTTTTTTGAAAATAACTATTTTTTTGCTCAAACTATTAATAACCCTAATTTTACATAATTTTTCCACCATTATGGGTCATAATTAGTGGTAATAGTACTTTTTTGAGCATTATATCCTTAAATACCATTAAATGGTCTATACACGGATAAAAGTATGTCCGAACCAAACCAAAAACCAATCTGCTATCTTTAATAGTTGAGAAGATATTACACAAAAAATTCAATTTTTTTAAGATCTATTACGGTAGATAAATTATGTGAAATTTGTATGGGTTATTTGGTGGCTAAAGTTAATAGTTTGAGCAAAAAAAAAAAAAGTTATTATCAAAAAAATATTTTCAAAAAACCGCACAAAAAAAATTTAAACCGCGATATTTTAAAAAACCTGCCTACTATTTTTTTATTTTAGTCTTAAAATACTCGGGAGAGATGTCCGAAATATCCCTGCGGGAAAAAGGTGTCAATTGGTCTAAAACTACTTATCACGTGACCGGTACCATTGGTACCGACTTAGGACAGGTTCTTGATTACCAGTTCTCTGATAGGTCTAAAGGTCTGCATGAGGAGATGGATCGTGTCAATGCAATGGCGCCATAGGCACGAGACTTATTTTTACGCTGCAACTAATGCGTCTATAATTCGTAGACTGTTTTTCGATACTGCATTGTTTTAAGTTCAGCATATCTTCCAAGTAATTGTAATGTACTCACGCAACGTGGAATAATAAATGAAATGTAAATGCTTGAAGAAGAAGGTAAAATAAAATATAATAAAGTGAATATATAAAAAAGTGACAATAAAATAGTAAAAAAAATAAAAAAAAATATTTTTTTTACTGAATAAACCATTGATACCGGTCACAGAACAGGATTTTGGGGACTAGTTCTGTGATAAGTCTAAAGGTACCGGTCACAGAACACGATTTTGAAGACCAGGTCTGTGATAGGTCTAAAGGTCTGCAGGTGTCACGTGCCTAGTTTAGGACCGGTTCTTTTCCCCTTAGGGCTGTGACCGAATCTTTTCAGCTCTGTGTCCATTAAATTCGCGAATATTAACGCGAATATTTTTAAAGATTAAAAATAAATAAATGAATGTTTTCTGAGCAAAATTGTACTTTGGTGTTTTGTAGTTTTACAAAAAAAAAGGGTTTACAACACGTCAATGCTTAATTGCACACTTATACACGAAGAAAAAAGTGACGTAATAAAATTAAATAAAATCTATTTAAATTTCATTTAAATACTTTCGTAATAAAAAAAAGTAATACTCTATACAAAAATATATTACGTGCGTATTTAATTTCAAATTAAATAAAAAGTATTTAATTTTATTACGTACGCAATTAAATTCATTATTTCAAAAAAATTATATATTAGAAATATTTTTAAATTATTAAAGTTTGTTTTTTGAAAGTAATCACGATAAAATTATGTAATACGTGGTAATGTGTCCAACCTATTGAACCACCGTGAGTGATACAAATTTCGAAAAAAGTAAAAAAATAATAATTTTATCTTTTGCTAAACTTCTTTACATGAAATAAATAGTTTTAAAATATTAATTGACATGTTTATGATCTTGTGATTAAATTAAAATTGTATTATCTCAATAAAAATTAATAAATAGTATTTACATCAAATTTTATTATCTACGTAATAAATTGAAATAAAAAGTTTTTACTTCAAATTTTATTACGCACGTAATAAATTTAAATAAAAAGTATTTACTTTAATTTTAAATAAAAAGTATTTAATTTAAATAAAAAAGACAACGGGTGAAAAACGTGTCGAAAAGTATTTAAATTTATTACTTTTTTATTTAATTTTATTACTTTTTTCCCTCAGTGTACTATTAATATTTATAGTTAACATTTTAATATTAAAGATTAAATATTAAATACGAGGATTCAAGTTGCCTGGCCCAATGATCGTACAACTACACTAACATTTATTAGAATATATGTTTAATAATATCTCCCACGACTTTTGGGTTGTAAGTGTTTCAGGCTAGGCGTGCATACACTAAGAAAAAAGTGACGTAATAAAATTAAATAAAATTTATTTAAATTTGATTTAAATACTTTTGTAATAAAAAACGTAATACTCCATACAAAAAATATTACGCGCGTATTTAATTTCAAAATAAATAAAAAAGTATTTAATTTTATAAAAAATTTCGATAAATGTAAAATAAAGTAATAATTTTATGTGTTCCTAATCTTCTTTATATGCAATAAATAGTTTTTAAAATACCAATTTACATGTTTATGATGTTTTGATTAAATTAAAATGTTATAAACCTTATAAAAAGTGATAAAAATTATCTACTTCAAATTTTATTACATACGTAATAAATTTAAATAAAAAGTATTACTTCAAATTTTATTGCGTACGTCATAAATTTAAATAAAAAGTATTTACATCAAGTTTAAATAAAAAGTATTTCATTTAAATGCAAAAGACTACGGGTGAAAAACGTGTTGAAAAGTATTTAAATTTATTACTTTTTTATTTAATTTTATTACTTTTTTTCCACAGTGTACCATTTCAAAAATAACTATGTCTCAAAAGTGAGTTTTGTAGGAGTAGCCTTCAAAGTTTTTATACCCTACACTAAGAGTGAAAGGGTATATTCAGTTTGGTACGCCGTTTGTAACACCCAGAAGGAAGCATCTCCGGTATGGAAAAGTATATATATTCTTGATCAGCATGACCTCCTGAGTCGATTTAGCGATGTCCGTCTGTCTGTCCGTCTGTCTGTCCGTCTGTCTGTCTGTCTGTCCGTCTGTCTGTCCGTCTGTCTGTCCGTTCGTCTGTCTGTCTGTCTGTCCGTCTGTCTGTTGAAATCCCTACTACTTTTAAAATTGAAAAGCTAGATAAATGAAACTTATAACTTAGATTACTAATATACCTACGCTGTATGTATGTATGCGAAAAAATTGGCGAGATCGGTTCATTGTGACCTATGATCCGACCACTTATGTTCAAATACCTCATATAAAATGTACATATAAAGATCAATTTTTATCTATACGTGCTTAGGAAAACTTTTTTGGTCAAATATATATTGATATCATGCTCAAATACATGATAATAATGTTTTCCGGCGAAAAGACTTGTGGTTCACAAAAAAAAAATCGAAATTCGGTATACCTACCCATTTGTAAATATGGGTATCAAATGAAAGAAAAATCTTCAGGTATGGAAAGTTTGTAGTTATTTTCAGGATTCGTATACCATGGTGACCTATATATCACTTTGAATGGTAACCACACATATGTGTAGGGTATTTATAGTCGGCTTAGACCGACTATAATTTTGATAATCCGAACTATCATAATTACACCTACTTTAAAATTTCCCATGTGATCTAACCTTCCCAACTGGTTTGTAATTATCTTGGGATTTTAAAACAGATATAAAGTTGTTTTTTCACAATTTACCCCAAAATTTTTATTGCATTTTTATTAAAAACCAAAAATTGGTAAGTCAACTGATAATATTGCAAAATACAAAAATTTCAAATAAAACTGTTCTAAGTGTCCAATATGGATTGTTAAATTTTAAAATTTTTCGATTTATTCTAAATACATTTTGTGTTATAACTTTGGAAATGATCGACCAATATACACCAACATTTTTTCAATAGCTGAACATGCAACGAATACATTGGATGCAGCGAGTGAGAGCAACTAGTAACGAGTGAAAATACGTACATTTAAAAAAACAACAAATCTGCCGCTCGGCGTTCGACGACAGTAATGTTGTTGTCGGTATTTATGTATTAATAAAAAATATAACAACCATTTTATCAAAAAAAAAAAAAATTTTAAAATTAAATAATGAAAAAAATGTTGTTCGATAAATGAAAAACTTAATATTAAATATTATATGATTTTCTTATACCTTTTGATTTTTATTTATTCCAATATTAATGAATACTTAGTAATGAAGTACTTAGTGCATGTACTCGGTGTCATAAGCAGTTCATTTCAGTATTTGAATTTTTATTGCACATCATCATAGACCTCTTCACTGCAGTTTTGTTTGTGTTTTGTTTTGACAGTCTTGGTGATTTGTTGTTATGAGCAGACATTCATTTGATTTTCAGGCATAGAGTTGACGACAGTAATTTTTTTGAAACAAAGTGAATGTCTTGAAGTGAGTTTCAAATGCACTTATGCAGATGTCTAGTTGATATGTTCAACTTTGTTCGAATAGCGCCGATAAAAAAAGTCGTTGCTCATTTCTTTGACAATCGCAATATTTTTCAAATCAGTCACGAAATTTCATTATTTTTTATTCGTTCCGATTTCAAAAACTGTCTTGTACAGAGAAAAATCGGACAGAAAATAAACTACCATGTAGGTTCTTTTGACGCTAGATATAGCTATGAGAAAGTATCGTGTGAATCCTCCTTATTCCCCTATTGAGCTCTTAACGATATCGAAACGAATGGCATCGATTGTAAGAATTTTTCAGTCGTATTTCCGTCGTATTCAGTCGTATTTCCGTCATGACATGACACTGTAGGGCTAAATGACGGTTCACGAATTATTGCAACTAGTTTTGATACACTGGCGGCGTAGTTTCTAAATATAAATTCACTAAAGCTCACATAAAAAAAAACGTAAGTGCGCTGAGCAACATTTTCCTTATTTCATGAATAATGTGTTCATCATGCATAACGGAAAAAAGGTGCGAATTGCTCTAAAACTACATATCACGTGACTGGTACAATTGGAACCGACTAAGGACAGGATCAATTGATACCGACTAAGGACAGGATCTATGAAAGGTTCTATAGTTTTTACTATTAAATCTTGTGAAGAGGATAATTTATTATTTTAATAGGTAAATACGATTAAATACTACAAAATACTATTAAATTATTATTTTTTTTTGGTTCATACGAAATTATTTATTTTTAATCAATATTTGTCCTATTGACCAAAATTGAAATATTATAAATGTGGAACTATAATAAATGTACATTCACTAAGACACATTAAATCAATCTTGGCTAAGTTTTGGTAAAAGTAGACTGAACCGAGACCTGGCCACTGAGTCTTCACAGAAAAAAAAAATGTACATCATATTGATAAATTCCGTTCTTCAAACCATGATTCATTGTATTGAAGAACCATTGATAATATTAATGAATAAAGCCATCAACGTTATGAACGCTATCATAAATATGAAGAACGCTTGGTAAATGTCGAAAAAATGTTCTTGAATATGATGAACTGTGTGTGAAGAATACGTGGACCCAATGCATAACAGCATAACTCGACTTATGTCGTGTGAACCAACATCGTATTCCCGGTATTCGATTTAATATGGTGTAAAATGTTGGTGATATTCTCTTCTTTAGTTTAAAACTTATAAGGGGAAAACATAACAGCATAACTCGTTTTGCCGCATTTTGCATATGAAATAACGACACAACTAGACATATGTTGTTATTACACACTCGAAAGTTGAACTGTCTGAGTAAAATTGCTAAGAAATCATAACATATCTTGACTTGTGTTGTTATTTCAAATTTTAAAATTATGTTTTTTTTAAGTTCGACTTATGTCGTTATTCCAAAATTGAAAATCGTTTTTCTTATAACATAATTCGAGTTAAGTCGTTATTCCAAAATAATTTCATGTTATTCATTGAACATATCTCCACTTATGTTGTTATTCCAATATTAATTTTATTAAAAGTTAAAAAATAAGTCGACATATGCCGTTATTCCAAAAACAAAATATATACTAATTTACGACTTATGTCGTTATTCAATGGTAAAAATTCGCAAATTGTTCTTTAATAAGTTAATACTATTAAAAGATTTAATGTATATTAATATAATTACTTAAGAAATATTAAAAAAATATTTTTGTAATTATTTTTTTACGGTTTTGATATTTGCATTTTTGATATTGTATTCTTATTTTTGCTGTTGTTAATGCTTTAGGTTTGTATTTTTGCAATAATTTTTGGCATTATTTTTGCAGTTCTTTTGAATTTGATAATGTTTTCGCTTTTGATTTGTGCTTTTTCTTTTGACTTAATTTGGATTTGATTATGATGTTGTTTAAAAAAAGTATATTGCTTGGGAGGAGACACGACTGTCGTCCTTATTTCGCTCATATATAGCCTATGATACCTCTGAACACCATATTATCCTTGCGTATATATTTAAGTCAAATCGATTCGGCAGTTTAGACGTGACGCTTGAATCACAATAGTCAGAAAGACAAAGGTAATTTCAGTTTTATACGATAATATAAAATGGTACAGCAGTTCTGAAGAGTCTAGGCCGAGCTCTTTCCAACCATTTAAGATGAACATGTTTAATTTGTACTCAAATGGTAGGACCTACAGTTTAAAGCAGTATTGGTCACAACTATCACAGTCCTGAACTTGAACATACTTGGAAATTATTAAAATTATACTTCTCACAAACATCTTCAAAATATGAAACAAATGTCACAATTAGGTTCCACCAACTATGAGTACGGCGTAAAATCTTCAAGACTGTAGCGCCAAATATTATATTGTAAATAAAACAATTTCCTTTAGACATGTGGCAAACATTAGACATGTGGAATATTTGTACAATTACTACAAGGCATACATTAAAAATTGTAGTCTGTGTTTCATATTTTTATTGTTATTTTATAACATCTTAGAAGAACTTATACACGACGTCAAAATTATAGAATGGAAACTGTAAATTAGATTCACTTTAAAATAATATATCTGAATAAAAATAAGTTATTAATCCATCTTTTTATGATAAACCAAAATGATGAATCGCAAATATTCCAAATAATGTTTGTAAAAATATATGGGAATTGACAGTAATAAAGTTGAATAGTTTCATAGTCGAATTGGAAATCCCTCGATTATTCCACTATCAGAGTCACACATTTAAAGTATTCACATATTTAAAGTATTATTATATAATAGTTATCCAAAAATTTTAATAAAATGTAGTAAATAATATGATTTTCTTTTTGTAACGAATATTAAGTAATTCAAATTTATTGTATTGAATAATTTGTTCATATATATAATGAATGAATAATGAATAATGAATCCATTAATATGTCATTTAATAAACGTAGGTATCAATATGATGAATCTGGTAGTTGGTGAAAAAATTAATAATACTTATGAATAAATTCATAAGTATTATTTATTAAAGAATTTTTTTTGTGTTGGTCAAATATCCATTCACCAAGTCATATTAAATGAGGTTTGGGTGACTCTTGGTAAAATAATCTCTTGGTAGTAAGCTACAAAAACGTTTGCTAATTTTTTGGCGGCGCTTTTTTGCTGCAAAAACAACATATTCACAATTTTTATGAATAAAAAAGATTATTTTTGTGAAATTTTTATGAGATTTTTAGTGGTTAAACTTAATAGATTAAGCAAAACAAATACTTATCGAAATACTTATCATCAAATCCGCAAATATATTCTTAAAAAATTTTAACCAAATTAAAAAAAAATATTTTTTATTATTCTTTAAAATTTTGAAAATGTTGTTTTTCATTTGAAATCATACTTTACCATACACCGTCTTTAAACTATATCTGATGCATATTTGAGTAACAGCAAACTTTATTTAAACTTACCGTGTTGTAATTAAATTCAAATACCTAGTAATAAATTCAAATACTTCGGCTTGTGATTCCATTTCATGAATAAAAAAATTCAACAAACAGCAGCAACAGTAAGAGTAGATACAAAATAAAATAAAAAAGTAATACAATAAAATAAACAAAAAAATAATACAAGAAAATAATAAAATAGTTTTATTTTTATTTTTAAATAGTTCAAAGTTCATAAATACCATGAATTTTTTCATAAATATTATGATACCGTTCATCAATATTATGAACTTATTCATTACGTTTTTATAAACGATTCATAAATTGGATGAGTCTGGTCATTGGTTGAGTAATAATGAAAAAATTCATAAAATTGATGAACAAATTCATAAATAGTATGAACTTTTTTTTCTGTGTAGATATCGAAAATGGACCACTCTTCTCCCCTACTATACTATACAAAACTATACACATATTTTATATATTATATATTTTATATTGCATATACTTTTGAAATTGCGTGGACAAGGCATAAATAAATGTAATTTGTTATTATAATAATTTTTTTTATTTGTTTACAATTTTGAATTGCTTGCATTAAAAATATTTGTATTTCAATATTTGAAGCTTTTTTTTCGCTTCATATTGTAATAAATGTACATACCTTGCCAATTAAATAATTGCGTCTCGAAATGGTACAGTGTTGATTTCTCATAATGGGCCGTTTCAGCGCGGGACAATAAAAAAACGTTTGTCAAAACTACACAGAAAAAAATTCTTCAATATGATGAATTTATTCATAAATAATATGAATTTGTTCACCAACTACCAGATTCATCATATTGAAACCACCATTCATTAAATGTCATATTAATGAATGCATTCATTATATATATGAAAAAATTATTCAATACAATAAATTTGAATTGTCATATTGATGAATATGTTCATTATATTAAAAAAAAAAATTATAAATAAATCGAAAAAAAAGTTTTGTAAAAATTTTATTTAAAAAATAACAATAAAAAAATTAAAGAAATAAATTATCCAAAAAAAATTTCGGACAAACAAAAATTGTTCCGAAAAAAAATGTTCTAAAAGAAAATATGTTAAAAAAAAATTTTGTTCGAAAAAAAAGTTGTTCGAAAAAAAATTGTTCGAAAAAAAAAAATTAAAAAAAAAAAATCGTAAAAAAAGTTTTTTTTTTTCAAAAATATATTTTTTATAAATATAACTTTTTATTAATAAAAAGTAGTAATTATAATAAATATATAATAAAATATTTTACTAATTTATGCATGTCGAGCAAGCATTATATAAGAAATAACACACATCAACTACTTGAGAACTGAGAAGTACGGCAAATAATAAACGAAAAAAAAATATTTTTGTAGACATTTGTTTTAATGAACAGCGTTCTTCAATATGATGATGATATATGTTTATTTTATATTTTGGTTTATTGATATGATGAAACGTATTCTTCACATACAGTTCATCATTCATATTTATGATAGCATTCATAACAATAATGGCGTTAGTCTTTTATATTATGAATCATTGGTTGAAGAACGGAATTCATCAACATTCTGTACATTTTTTCTGTGTATACCACTCCATATCAACTACATTAAAAAATGTAAAAAACGCAAATGTCAAAAATTATACATTCAGTTCTCAAGTAATTCTTGTGTGTTATTTCTTATATAATGCTTGCTCGACATAATAATAATAGTTTGGCGCTACAGTCCTGTATAGAACTTCGATCGAGCTCTCTCACCATTTTGATCTGTGCGTGTTATATTTGTACTCAAAGTGGTGGGACCTACAGTTTATTGCCGAATCCGAACGGCGGGTGAGCGCTTTTTCATAGGCAATTTTTACTCTCGTAGGTTTGCCATTTGCTGACGAGAGGTAGCGCGGTATAGAAAAATGTTTCTATGAAAAGATGTTGTTAGCCCCAGTCCAGGCTTGAACCGGGGGTAAATAATATGATTTTCTTTTTGTAACGAATATTAAGTAATTCAAATTTATTGTATTGAATAATTTGTTCATATATATAATGAATGAATAATGAATAATGAATCCATTAATATGTCATTTAATAAACGTAGGTATCAATATGATGAATCTGGTAGTTGGTGAAAAAATTAATAATACTTATGAATAAATTCATAAGTATTATTTATTAAAGAATTTTTTTTGTGTTGGTCAAATATCCATTCACCAAGTCATATTAAATGAGGTTTGGGTGACTCTTGGTAAAATAATCTCTTGGTAGTAAGCTACAAAAACGTTTGCTAATTTTTTGGCGGCGCTTTTTTGCTGCAAAAACAACATATTCACAATTTTTATGAATAAAAAAGATTATTTTTGTGAAATTTTTATGAGATTTTTAGTGGTTAAACTTAATAGATTAAGCAAAACAAATACTTATCGAAATACTTATCATCAAATCCGCAAATATATTCTTAAAAAATTTTAACCAAATTAAAAAAAAATATTTTTTATTATTCTTTAAAATTTTGAAAATGTTGTTTTTCATTTGAAATCATACTTTACCATACACCGTCTTTAAACTATATCTGATGCATATTTGAGTAACAGCAAACTTTATTTAAACTTACCGTGTTGTAATTAAATTCAAATACCTAGTAATAAATTCAAATACTTCGGCTTGTGATTCCATTTCATGAATAAAAAAATTCAACAAACAGCAGCAACAGTAAGAGTAGATACAAAATAAAATAAAAAAGTAATACAATAAAATAAACAAAAAAATAATACAAGAAAATAATAAAATAGTTTTATTTTTATTTTTAAATAGTTCAAAGTTCATAAATACCATGAATTTTTTCATAAATATTATGATACCGTTCATCAATATTATGAACTTATTCATTACGTTTTTATAAACGATTCATAAATTGGATGAGTCTGGTCATTGGTTGAGTAATAATGAAAAAATTCATAAAATTGATGAACAAATTCATAAATAGTATGAACTTTTTTTTCTGTGTAGATATCGAAAATGGACCACTCTTCTCCCCTACTATACTATACAAAACTATACACATATTTTATATATTATATATTTTATATTGCATATACTTTTGAAATTGCGTGGACAAGGCATAAATAAATGTAATTTGTTATTATAATAATTTTTTTTATTTGTTTACAATTTTGAATTGCTTGCATTAAAAATATTTGTATTTCAATATTTGAAGCTTTTTTTTCGCTTCATATTGTAATAAATGTACATACCTTGCCAATTAAATAATTGCGTCTCGAAATGGTACAGTGTTGATTTCTCATAATGGGCCGTTTCAGCGCGGGACAATAAAAAAACGTTTGTCAAAACTACACAGAAAAAAATTCTTCAATATGATGAATTTATTCATAAATAATATGAATTTGTTCACCAACTACCAGATTCATCATATTGAAACCACCATTCATTAAATGTCATATTAATGAATGCATTCATTATATATATGAAAAAATTATTCAATACAATAAATTTGAATTGTCATATTGATGAATATGTTCATTATATTAAAAAAAAAAATTATAAATAAATCGAAAAAAAAGTTTTGTAAAAATTTTATTTAAAAAATAACAATAAAAAATTAAAGAAATAAATTATCCAAAAAAAAATTTCGGACAAACAAAAATTGTTCCGAAAAAAAATGTTCTAAAAGAAAATATGTTAAAAAAAAATTTTGTTCGAAAAAAAAGTTGTTCGAAAAAAAATTGTTCGAAAAAAAAAAATTCAAAAAAAAAAATCGTAAAAAAAGTTTTTTTTTTTCAAAAATATATTTTTTATAAAGATAACTTTTTATTAATAAAAAGTAGTAATTATAATAAATATATAATAAAATATTTTACTAATTTATGCATGTCGAGCAAGCATTATATAAGAAATAACACACATCAACTACTTGAGAACTGAGAAGTACGGCAAATAATAAACGAAAAAAAAAATATTTTTGTAGAAATTTGTTTTAATGAACAGCGTTCTTCAATATGATGATGATATATGTTGTATTTTATATTTTGGTTTATTGATATGATGAAACGTATTCTTCACATACAGTTCATCATTCATATTTATGATAGCATTCATAACAATAATGGCGTTAGTCATTTATATTATGAATCATTGGTTGAAGAACGGAATTCATCAACATTCTGTACATTTTTTCTGTGTATACCACATTAAAAAATGTAAAAAACGCAAATGTCAAAAATTATACATTCAGTTCTCAAGTAATTCTTGTGTGTTATTTCTTATATAATGCTTGCTCGACATAATAATAATAGTTTGGCGCTACAGTCCTGTATAGAACTTCGAACGAGCTCTCTCACCATTTTGATCTGTGGGTGTTATATTTGTACTCAAAGTGGTGGGACCTACAGTTTATTGCCGAATCCGAACGGCGGGTGAGCGCTTTTTCATAGGCAATTTTTACTCTCGTAGGTTTGCCATTTGCTGACGAGAGGTAGCGCGGTATAGAAAAATGTTTCTATGAAAAGATGTTGTTAGCCCCAGTCCAGGCTTGAACCGGGGACCTTTCGGCTCGCAGTCCAACGCACTAACCACTGAGCTACCGCGACATGCATAAATTAGTAAAATGTTTTATAATATATTTATTATAATTACAACTTTTTATTAATAAATAGTTATATATATAAAAATATATTTTTGAAAAAAAAAAATTTTTTCGAATAATTTTGTTTTTGTTCGAAAAATTTTTTTTTTTTAACACATTTTTTTTCCAAATTTTTTTTTTTCGAATTTTTTTTTTTCGGTCACTTTTCTTTTCCAAAATGTTTATACCCTACACCTATGAGGTACAGGGTATATTAACGTTGTGCATATATTGTAACGCCCCTTAGGAGTGGTGTCCGGTATGGAAAAGTATATATATATTCTTGATCAGCATCACTACCCGAGTGCGTTTAGCCATGTCCGTCTGTCTGTCTGTCTGTCCGTCTTTCTGTCATTTTATTGAATATTTTGTTCATATATATAATGAATGCATTCATTAATATTTCATTTAATGAACGGTGGTATCAATTTGATGAATCTAGTAGTTGGTGAAAAAATTCATAATATTTATGAATAAATTCATCATATTGAAATTTTTTTTTTTGTGTACTGTCCAAAATCGTGTGTGGTTTTGTTGGATATTACTAGCCACAAAAGACAAACCCATAAGGGCGAATTCGAAATATTGAAAATGTTGTCATGCCAAAACCCATGTAGGAATTGCCAGGACTGACGACAGGCTGAAGACTCAACCAGCACTGGCAGACCAATGCTTGGTTAATAAACCTTCGCCCAAGACTCAGCCAGAACTGACAAACCAATGACTGGTTCATATACCTTTGCCCAAGACTTAGCCAGAACTGACAAATTAAGGCCTGGTAAGGTAGTTCGCGCCCAAGACTCAGCCAGAACTGCCAAACAAAGGATTGGTTAATTAGATTTCACCCATGTCTGGACCAACCTTGATCTGCCAAGACTTGGTTGACCGCTGTTTGGCCAATACATAGCCAATATTGGATTTAAGTCTCGCTTTAAGTCTCGGTATTTAAGTCTTCGCCCAAGACTGGGCCAAGCTTAGACGGGCAAGGCTTGGTTTAGTGTTGTTCTCCCAAGGACCAGCCAACTATAAACATATGTCATAATAATAATAATAGTTTGGCGCTACAGTCCTGTATAGAACTTCGGCCGAGCTCTCTCACCATTTTGAGCTGTGCGTGTTATATTTGTACTCAAAGTGGTGGGACCTACAGTTTATTGCCGAATCCGAACGGCAGGTGAGAGCTTTTCATAGGCAATGGTTTTACTCTCGTAGGTTTGCCATTTACTGACGAGAGGTAGCGCGGTATAGAAAAATGTTTCTATGAAAAGATGTTGTTAGCCCCAGTCCAGGCTTGAACCGGGGGCCTTTCGGCTCGCAGTCCAACGCACTAACCACTGAGCTACCGCGGCTACATATGTCATACAAAACATTAAATAAATAGAAAAGTCAGAAATATTTTGTTATATTTGTCGATAAATTTTAGGAGAATTGATAGCACCAGCGTAATACAGGTAAGTTACGTTGAATAATTATGAAATTATCCATTGATGTACTTTCTTTATAGAGTCTGCAAGATGGTGTTCAACGACGCATATCGTTGTCGAGAACCAACAAAGGTGAGTTTTTTTTATGTTTTAATCAGTTTGGTGGTTACGGTAAACATGCATTTTTTGTTAATGTAATAAAAAAATAGTTTGGCGCTAGAGTCCTATTAGAACTTAGCCCGAGCTCTCTCACAATTTGAGCAATGTTTTACTCTCCAAGGTTTCCCACTGACTGCCGAGAGGTAGCGCGGTATAGAAAAATGCTTTTCTATGAAAACATGTTGTTAGCCCCAGTCCTGGTTTAATCATGGGACCTTTCGGCCTGAAGTACAACGCACTCTGAGCTACCGACGCTACCATGAATGAATGTATACACACAGAAATATAGGGCATCGTGTGTGCTTATAGCATGGTCACTGAGGATCATAGTTTAGTTGTGTGTGACCATACACAACCATAGTATGATCCTCAGTACCATACTATGATCACACAATCATGATTCCAATCATAGTATGATGCCCTTCAACTATGTTATTTTTCAGCGTATACAATCAACCAGTATTGTTTATGGTATCTTAAGCGTTTGATTTCTAAAATTAAACGTGCATATTTAAACATTATTACTTCACCGATTTCATTGTTAAGGTTTTTTGTTCAGATGTAACAATTGTTAGTTTGCAATTTAAATCCAACAAAATCGGTTAGATTTACTGAATAAATTAATATATATTTTCAACAATGTGTTTTCTTTATTACAGATGAAGTAAAACCACCTACAGCCAGGAAATATATTTAAGGCCATCAATTATATTATATGTTATTTATAAGCTTATTACTTTTACATTGTATCCATGTAACCTATAACAATATTATAATGTTAAATTAAATTTGTTGATTGTACATTTATAATTACTGTGTTTGTTTGTGTATGGGTTTGTACGCGGTTTTAGTACTAGTTTTGGCTCAACATAATGTGCCAAGTCTCGACCCTTATCTTATCACTCCAAGGTTCAGTCAGTATTCGCCCACTTCTGGGGCAAACCTTGAGCCCATCGTTTTTCCCACATGGGAAGGGCGAATCTTTTCGTTTTTTCCATAACTCTTTATTGGTACTAAATAAAATAGTAGTGTAAAAGTATTATTTTTTTTAAAGCACCTATAGATCATCATCGTTATTTTAAAATATATTTTTGAATTTTTATCATTTGCAAGAAAAATGTTTGGCAAATTATTATTTGCTTATTTCAATATGATTTTAAAATAATTGGATCTAAACTAGAACATGGTTTTCAAAATTACTATTTTAATATAGTAATTAGTCTTGACAATTTAAATAAAAACTGCTTTTAAAGTTTTTTAGAAAACTAGTTGTGTAAGGGACTGTTTTTTTATACCCTATACTAAGAGTGAAATTTATGAAAGAAATTTAGATTACCTAACTACCTACGCTATTACAGAAAATGGGCATAATCGGTCGATTGTGACCTTTAATTCGACCACTTATAGACGACGGATCCTCAAATACTTCTATCATGTAACGATTCGCACCGCTACAGAACTTTAAATGATTGTCATCGAGTTACAGCAGGCGATAGTGTTTTATATATCTATCTGGTAATATTTTTGAAACTCTTTAAAATTTTCTTTTGTAGTTGAATTTTATTTGATTCTGAATTACACAAAAAATACGCAAAAATTAAATTACACCAAAAACACACAAGGAGATCAAAAATGCACTGTTTTTGTGGAATTACATAAAAAGTGGTTGTGAACATTTCAGCCTCTCAAATGCAAATTACGAATGTAAGATTAGTTAATTTTTCTATCAGTTTTATAATAAGTATAATGTAAATTAAATAATTATGAAAACATTTCCATTATTAAAATAATCTATTATTTAATTCATTTACAGCTGTTTACCCAAAATATTCTGGAATCTCAAAACTCATAATCGCAATTGAATCGCAGGCAAGTCATAGTTACTAAAGTTGCTACTAGTTTGCTAAAAAGAGTTGATCAAATGTTTGTGAAATTGAAAATAAATTGGGCCACAAACAGCCGACCACTTTGTAATTAATTGTAAAGTTGTTTTACATAATTTTGAAAAATCTTATAAATATAAAGTGCAATTTTTTACTTTAAAAGTCAAAACATTTAAAAAAAAAGTTAGTCATTATTTTGTGAACAGAAAAAATGTTGTTCATAAATGGAATTAACGCCGTTAATTGCGACATCGTTCAGAATATATATGAAAAAAATCACTCTATTTATGAACTATTCTTCGTATATACGAATCGCACAATTTGAGCGAAATTGATATAATAAACGCGTTCATAATTGTTATGAATTGCGTTAATTGAGATATTCATATTAATTTTTTGAGGCAAAGCAGCACAACCTCCACGTCACGTGTAATTCAACCAAACATAAAGGCGATACTGAAAAATAAAAAAACAGTCCATCAAAAGGTGAATAGAAAATACAACATAAAGTTGGTAGGTAGGTATTTGAGTATGTGTGTATGATCGTATGTGTGCATGACGCGCAGTGGTTATGCCGCATGACGCGCAGTGATTATTTTGACAACTCGTCTCGAAGAGTCGATAGTCGATGATAGCATATACACTTCTTAGTTTTTATTATTTGTATTTCATTTCGTACAAATAGACCGAATCGTTTCAGTTGTTGTTTACGGTGCCCGGACACCCCCACGGACATAACCCCCAAATCGAATTTGGGGATTATGTCCGCAAAGAGACGCGGTATATTCGGTCATAATAACCAATCGATTTTGTTGCTTAAGACCGCGTTACTATGCGGACATAAACCTCTAAAAAATATGTTATCATGCGCGATTTTTTTAGAAATTCATATTTAGACTGCGGCGCTTCAGTTCTATTCTAAAAATATCAAAATAAAATTATATCCTTGTTTTATTCATTAATAAGAAGAACTATTTTTTAAATTTCCTCTGCGGCGCTTCAGTTTCGCATAAATTCAAAAATTATCAATATAAAAATTTATCTTTGTTTTATTCACTATGGAGAAGAATGAAATTTTATTTCAAAAAAATCGTGCGTTTTTTGGAAATAAAATTTCGACTGCGGCGCTTCAATTTCGCATAAATTCATAAAATATCTAAATAAAAATATATCTTTGTTTTATTCACTAAAGAGAAGAATGACATTTTATTTACAAAAAATCGCGCGATTTTTTGGCACCGTTGTTTACAACTCTAAAGAAACGTGCACTGCAGGTACTTAACATCACGCAAAAAAATATTAAAATAATAAAATGAAATAAAATAAAAAAATAATTTTAATTAGTTTAAAGTTCATAAATACCATGCATTTTTTCATAAATCAATATTATGAACTTTTTCATTACGGATTCATAAATTGGATGAATTTGGTCATTGGTTGAGTAATAATGAAAAATTCATAAAATTGATGAACAAATTCATAAATAGTATGAACTTTTTTCTCTGTGTGTCTTTGCGTTAATGTAGACAATAATCTAAATGATAAAAAATAATAAAAATATAGTATTTAAAAATCAAAGCAAAATCACTACTCAAAAAAACGAAAAAACAATTTTTCCATGGACTAATCAATTCGCGGTTGCATATTTTGAAAGCATACCCTGTTTTATATTTTATTACGTAACGTTTGTCGCCACATTTTAGAATACAGTCCCTTAAAGAACTAGTTTTCGACAAATAACCGTAAACGCAATTTTAGATTTAGAATTTTGAATTGTCAGGTCTAATTACAATATACCAAGTAATTTTGATCGTTAGCCTGAGCATAACCATAAATCATTTTCTTATTTGTAAAAAATCCAAAAGTTATCCGATTTTGTTTATGAAATTCTTACATTGAGATCTAAAGGAAATGTTCTTACTGGAGAAAATATCTTGATTAGTTTTAAAGATATGGACTTAAACATGAATTTTTGTTTTTATTTTTGAAGACTACTTTACATATTTATACATAGATTGTACATTTTATCATAAATCAAAATATTTGTATGGGACTTTTATAAACAATTAAAATATTTTTAAATATCTCAAGTGGTTTAGTAAATATAAAATTCTAAAGTCGATTTTTTTTTAGTTTTCCATTTTTTTAGTTTTTTTTTTGGAAAATTGGACTTATACGCAAATCTTCGAAATATTTTTTTTTATTCAGTAACATGTACTTTTATTATATTTTGTTGATAGATAACATTACTAAAAATCTTATAAACGATAAAAATTATCCAAAATATACTTAACTAATCTGGCTAATCTGGACACTGGTCAAAGTGAAAGTTTTAATTTTTTTTTTACTTTGACACCCTGCAGAAAAGCTTCTCTCTGTACAACACTTTTTAAATTTTTAAAATCGGTTGAGTGGTTCCGAAAATACTGAATTTCATCCGATTCAAGAGCGTTTGTGCACACTGTGCGTAAAAGAAAAAAAACTGAGTATGCAGTCAAAATAAGCACCATCGATAGAAATGTATGGGTTGAGGAAAAAACGTTTTAAGTTGTGGAAAATGAAGCGTTTAAATTTATACCAATTAATTTGATCACACAATGTAAAAATTGTTTGCACCAAATATATAACGATTGTTATCAGAAAATAACCGAATTCCGGCTGAAAGAACTGCCCATGTCCAATAATTCAGGACTGAACGCAGTACTGACAAGTCATGTCTAAATATCACACTATTTTGAATCGTTCATATTCTGGCCTGAACACAACCTGGAATTCATAAGAATTGGCAAATGTACTGCTCGTTATTGTGATGCTCTGTCACAATAATTACATAGTTTTTTCGATTGATAGTTTCAAATTTACAAAATTTTCAAAATGAATTTAATGAAATTTAAATCAAAAAAATATTTTAATAAAACGATTACGGGTGAAAACGTAACGAAACATATTTAAATTTATTACTTTTTTATTTAATGTTGTTACGTATTTTTTCAGTGTACCTAGTATGAAAACAAAACATAATTTAAGTATATGATATTTACGTATGTTGATTCAAACGTATTGTGTTTGCTGGGAAATAAATTAATATAAAAGTGTACTATAGCATTCAAATAATATGATGCTTAGTTATTTGATAAATGTATTTCGCATTTTCTAAAATGTTTATCATGTGAAAAAAAGCCGGCTTAGTATTTTTGTGTTTGTTTGTTTAATTTGTGTCTGTAACTCATATAATACATATTTTATTATTATTTTAGAGTTCATTCACATCGTGCAGTTGCCGTTGACGGGTTGTTGCCTTTGTTCGTGTTGTTCTTGTTGTTGCTGACGAATTCATGAGGTTTAAGGTTTCTAGTTGCCAAATATTAATGTGGAGTAAAGGTAGTAAATAGTAGGTATTCTTTAGTTGGTTGTTGTTGGTTCATGTGTTATCAAGTTAGTATTCTTAATGCGTTCAAATGACTAAAGAGCAAAAAAATAAAGAACGCAAGAGAAAGGCAGTCAGCCAGCTAGTTCGGCTTATAAGAGATGCGCCATTCGTGCAGCGCTCTCTGTCCATGTGACATGCTGACCCAGTTACCGCGATACGCTGGAGAAATTTGTTCGAAAGTTTTTAAACAGGTTTTGAAGCCGCGCGATGACGAGTGAGTGTTTGCGTGGCTACGTTATGGTACCGTCATTTGTTGCTCTTTTGGACAAAGTTTCTGCGGCCTCTGATGCGGAAAATTAAGTCTGAAAGGGGTCGTGGAGGGGAAGTTTTGTGGTTTAATAGAAGTAGTAGGAAATGTTTTGAACCTGTCATCAATGTAGTCAGATAAAAAATAACTTCACAAGCGCAGATAATCCTTATAAATCTCCCAGTCTGCCATTCGATTCGATATCGCGTCGAGCCTGTTCGAAATGTCGAGTAATTCATTCGATTACGATTTCGTATCTATATTATATTACAATTCGTTCTAAGATGTACGCAGATATCATGAAAAATATCGCAGTTAATTCGAGAAAACTTGTATCATCGAAGAGCTCAGTGATATGATAGACTTCTTCTTTGTACAAAAGAGAAAGAGCACGTTGTAGAAAACAAATTTTATAAAAATAAATACGTTTTAAAATAATTGTTGTATTTTATATTCCTTGAATGTCAATAATTCATTCGTTTTCGAGTGAGTTTAATACTAAATTTATGACTTATGCAATTCTGATAAATCACAAAATTTGTACATGGCTTTACAATTACTCCATTAATTGAAGGTTCGCTGGTTCGAATCATCACGACTGCAACATAAAACATAAAATAGAAAAATGCTTTCTATACCTCGCTACCACTCGACTGACGCACAGTGGTCCAAAATTGAAAAACGCTGGCCAAAATTATAAAAATTGTCTATTTCGATTAAAGACAGGTAAACATTCAATGTGTGATTCAAATTCGTGTGATTCGGTATAAAAATTACAGTGGAAAAAGTTCAAAATATGTTTATAAATAATTTAAAAACTGATTTAAAATACTCCTACATTTGGCAACAAAACTGTATTAAAAGTTTAGGGGAATAACGAGGAACACTTTAACTTTATAACTTTTAACAATTTACTTTTTGTTTTAGATGCTAACATATATTGTATGATATCTAATTGGTTCTTTAGACTAGTTCCGTTTTTTTTTTTTTTGGTTTATAAATTCTTAAAACATATTTTTTTATAATTATCATAAAAAATATAAATAGTATGTCTACATTAGCAGTAATCCTAAAATCAAAACACACTAAAACATACATTTTTTTCATTTTTTTCACTTTTGGATCAGTGTGTGACATCTTCGAAAGTAAATTTGCCTTGTAAAGCCTCGTAATCTACCGTTTAGATTTGACATTTAACTGTAGGTCTCATCATTTCGAGTTGAAATGTAACACGCGCTCGGTTAGAAAAGATTTGTTTGAATGCTTGAATGTAATTATAACGTAATTCGTAATCACCATATAAATATTAGGAGTAACATTTAATTACATTATTATTGAATTGTATAATTATTTTGTTCAGATATTTAACGATATTTAAACATAAATTGTGGTTTTATATGAATTTACTATATTACTGTTTCTATAGAAGTAGACATTTTCATTCAGATTTTACTATATGCACAGAAAAAAAAGTTCATACTATTAATGAACTTGAACATCAATTTTATGAATTTGTCATTACGACTCAACCAATGACACAATTCATCAAATTTATGAATCGTTCATTAAACCGTAATGAAAAAGTTCATAATATTGATGAACGCATTCATAATATTTATTAAAAAATTCATAACATTATGAACTTTTAAACTATTTAAAAATAAACTATTTTTTTTATTTTCTTGTATTATTTTTTTTATTTTATTATGTTCCTTTTGTTTTTTTAATTTTTTTTTTACCAATTACATTTTATTTTATATCTAACTCTTGCTGTTGCAGCCTATTGCTGCTGTTTGTTGTTGAGCGATGTTAAGTACCTGCGGAGCACGTTTCTTTGGAGTTGTAAACCACAAAGGAAACGATTTGCTTTATAAGTACGAAATGACATACGAATAAAAAAAACTAAGAACTGTATCTGCAGAAAAAAAAAAAAGTTCATACTATTTATGAATTTGTTCATCAATTTTATGAATTTTTCATTGTTACCCAACCAATGATCAAATTCATCGAATTTATGAATCGTTCATAAAACCGTAATGAAAAAATTCATAATATTGATGAACGCATTCATAATATTTATGAAAAATGCATGATATTTATCAACTATTAAACTATTTAAAAATAAAAAAAACTATTTTTTTCTTTATTTTTTTTTTATTTTATTATATTAATTTTTTTATTTTATTTTATATCTAATCTACTCTTGCTGTTGCTGCCCATTGCTGCTGTTTGTTGTTGAGCGATGTTAAGTACCTGCGGCGCACGTCTCTTTAGAGTTGTAAACAACAAATGAAACGATTCGGTCTATTTGTACGAAATGACATAGAAACAATAAAAACTAAAAATTGTATATGCAATCATAGACTATCGACGCGTAACGACGAGTATTGCAAATAATCACTGCCCATCATGACGCGTCAGTAAAATAAAACCAGTTGGGAAGGCTAGATCACATGGGAAATTTTAAAGTAGGGAAATTTTTTAGTATGATAGTTAGGATTATCAACATTATAGTCGGTCTAAGCCTACTATACATTCCCTACACATATGTGTGGTTACCACTCAAAGTGGTATATAGGTCTCCAGAGAATACGAATCCTGAAAATAACTACAAACTTTCAATCGCTGATGAATTTCCATTCATTTGATACCCAATTTAAAAATGGGTACACTGAGGGAAAAAAGTAATAAAATTAAATAAAAAAGTAATAAATTTAAATACTTTTCGACACGTTTTTCACCCGTTGTCTTTTTTATTTAAATTAAATACATTTTATTTAAAATTGAAGTAAATACTTTTTATTTAAATTTATTACGTACGTAATAAAATTTGAAGTAAATACTTTTTACTTAAATTTATTACGTAGGTAATAAAATTTGATGTAAATACTATTTATTACTTTTTCTGAAGATAATAAAATTTTAATTTAATCAGACGATCATAAACATGTCAATTAAAGTTTTATTTCATGTAAAGAAGGTTAGGAAAATATAAAATTATTATTTTTTATTCTGTAGTTTTACACTATTGGTTCTCAAAGTTCCGGACGGGACAAATTTCAATTAGCTGTCAACATTTTTTTTAAATTACTAGGAAAATGATGTTTACATATTTCGAAATGTCGAGGAAATTCTGCTTTGGAAACAGTGGATTCAATTCAATGTCTGTTTACTATCGTAATAAATGTATCTTTTTGGTTCCGGACGGGACATCGAAAACCCTTATACAAAATCTAAAATTGTCCGTTATTTTAATTTGGATCATAATTTTTAAGCTTTAGAAATAATTATTAATATTACATGAAAAAACAGAAAATATCCATTTGGTTACTCAAAATACAAGGAAAATTAAATAATAAAGTAATAAATTTAAATACTTTTAGACACGTTTTTCACCCGTTGTCTTTTTTATTTAAATTAAACACTTCTTATTTAAAATCGAAGTAAATACTTTTTATTATATATATATATATATATATATATATATATATATATATATATATATATTTATGAACTATTCTTCGTATATACATATATATATATATATATATATATATATATATATATATATATATATATATATATATATATATATATATATATATATATATATATATATAGAATATGAACAGTGTCTCAATTAAAGACGCTCATTCCATTTATGAACAACATTTTTTCTGTGTGTATGTTTGTTATTACCGCTATTTAACACATTCGACATCAAAAGAAAAGTTCTTTGAATTATATAAATTTGGTTATTACTGGGTGGCGACGAATTTAACGAAAACTAATAGTATTCGTTTGACAATTTAATTATATGTATGTTTGGCATTACGAAATCACAATTAAATAACAACTCTTCCTATTTTTAGCACTCAGTAACACTCACATTAATGCTTTTATCACATAATTTATAACGTCTTTTTGGTGCATCAATGTGTTAAGTATCGCCAATCACTGTTAATAGCAGATCGTGGCGGTTTGTGAAATTGACTTAATCCGTAATTCACTGAGCTCAAAATTGGAAGAATTGGTGGAAATAAAATTATTAAGTGCAAATATAAAAAGTGTAATAAAAGAAATAAAAAATAGTTTAACTAAAAAAATATATGTTCGCAAGAACGTCGAAAATTATTGATTCTGCACATAAATACGTTTGAACGAAAATAAAAATGTGTTTGGCTGTCATCAGGGCCCGACCTATAGTAAGACTTATTCGGAAAACACAAATCGGAAATATTGGAAAAATTCAAAAAGTTGTATATATTCGGCATTATCCAGATTTTTTAAGCAGCAATAAATGACCAATTTAGCTATGTCCGTATGTCTGTCCGTGTGTCCGTCTGTCTTGCTGTCTTGCAGTCTTGCTGTCCGTATACGAGGAATATTGAGAAATACTTGTCAGAATGCGATAAAATTTGGTCACAATATGTTTTAGCCAAAAGTAGGAGCTCAGTTTGAAAATGAACCAAATCGGCCAACAGACACGCCCACCTCCCATACAAATCACTTTTATATAACACTTTAGGAACTAATACCTCGAAAAGTATTGAAGATATAGTTATAAAATTTAAGAAGTATTGTTAGAATTCACCTAAAAATATGTGGTCTAAAAATGGGAGTGATCCGTCCACATTTTTTACAGTATTTCCCGGGTTGTCATAATGAAAATTTTAGCCGTTAATTAATAAAATCAAATCTATGAAATATTTGCCATACAAAATTTTAAATATAGGCGGACCACTTTTATTTTTTTAATTTTTTTTTATTAGTTATTTTAGACTAATAAAAATTTTTTAAATTATATAAGATGTACATTTCTGATATGTGAATAATTTTCTGAGGGATGTAATTAAGAACTTTAAAATTAAGGTATACAATTAAATATCCCACATTAATTTTCCTACCAAAGGTGTAGGGTATTCCATAGTCGGGCCCGACCGACTATAAAAGCCCGTCCCATGTGACCGAACTTACTCATGTGACCTAACTTTCCCAACTCGTTTTAAATAAGTCGGAAATTTTCGAAAAATAAAAACATATAGAAATTGTCATTTATTCTTATATAGCATAAAATTGCCAATATATAAAGTCCGAGTCGGAAATATTGGATAAAAAGTAAACAAATTAAATCTGATTCGGAAAAATATGTTTAATAACTGACATTTATTCTTAGATAGCATAAAATAACCAAATGAATAAGATCCGAGTCGGAAATGTTGGATAAATATCACTCATTTTTAAATTGAAAAAATACCCATATGAAAATATTTGAATGCAGTCGGAAATTTTCAAAAAGCACATAAATATAATCTCAGTTGAAAATATTAAAAAATGGCAGAAATATTTGGAAATTCACCCTGAAATAGCGTTATGGGAAAAATTGTTATGGGAAAAATAGATCAAAAAATCTCAAAGAGTTGTGTAAACACTACATAGTGCTGCTTGGTATGTAGCTCTACGGTAGATTTTTTTCTCTATCTCTAGCTAATTTCTCTATCGTGTATTCGAGCCTTAAGGAATGCGCACGAAAAAGTTGTAACATAGTGTTTTACTTCCTACTTTTGTTAGAAGGGTCCAATACAAAAATAGTATATCTTCGTCTTTAGTTTAATGAAAGATGCACCAAAAATATTTTTTTTTATTTCCACGGACGGTTTACTGAAAATGGGTAAATTCGAAAAATCACTTAAAAATTGCAAAACTGTTGAATGGTTTTGAAAAAATTAATGACAATCTAAACATTGATCGAAAGGTGGTATCTGGCGGAAATGTGGACCGGGAGACTTACACAAAGATAAACGTGTCAAAGACATTTTTCATAAAAAATCTAAATTCTTCGGGCAGAAAATAGCTGAAAAATGCAGTTGCTTCGAATCATTTGTCCGCAACGTGAATCTAAACATTGATCGAAAGGTGGTATCTGGCGGAAATGTGGATCGGGAGACTTACACAAATATAAACGTGTCAAGGACATTTTTCACAAAAAATCTAAATTCTTGGGGCAGAAAATAGCTGAAAAATGCAGTTGCTTCGAATCATTTGTCCGCAACGTGAAAAGTTGATCCTAAATCATCGTACATAGTTCAGAAAGTCCCAAATCGGAATACCATGAAAATCATTGACGAAAAAAATATAAGAAAAAAAGCAAGCATAATTTGTATTAAACTATCAGTGTTGCAATATAACTGACGAAAAGATATGTATTCGCGGACTTTTAATATGATTTTTCGACCTTATATATATACACACTAGGGCTTCCGACATTTCGGGATCGCGGAGAATATTTGTACCGAAAATCCCGAAATGAAATCCCGGGATTGCCAATCAAAATAACGTGTAGAAAATATTAAAACTATTAAATTTTAAATTTGCAGTCGTTAGCATATTTTAATTATTTTTCAATAGACTTGGTGACAAATGTTTGATTTCATGTAAGGATACCGCTGCCAGTATTTTTCACAAAACTATATGTTTAATAGTGCGGATCGAAATCAAACTTATATTTTAATGTCAAATTGTAATACGGCCTCGATTTTTTGGTGTTTTAAACTTCCCAATTTATGAAATTCTATGAGGACATTAATAGATTTAAACTCTAATTTTTGGAACCTATTCTGATACAAAATACATTTTTATTACCCTAAACATAAATTTATTTTTTAAAGTTATTCTTTTACCTTCATTTGCAATGGGCGATAGCCAATGTAATCAGTAAAAATTTAATTATTGCCAGACTTTAGGATTTTTTTTATTATACTTCACAGAAATTGATCGATAACATATTTGGATTCAGAACTACAAAGAATGTATAAACACAATTATATTTGAGACAGGTTTAACTTGAGAAAATTCTTTTTAAACTTCAAAGACGATGCGCGAACATAAGATAATAATAGATTTAATCACTAATTTTTTAAGCCTACTCCGATCCAAAACAGCTTTATTTAGATGATAAAATATTGATTTAAAGTGTTTTTAATTTCATCTGCAATACTCAAGCACAGGAAATTATTTACCGACTCAAATTTTGGTCTGATAAACTCTAGCAGCACTATGTAAATTAAGACCTTTTACAACTATGGGAAAAAATGCCGATCCGACTTAATGTGTAAAATTTACTTATTTGGTACCTGTGATACAAATTTCAATCATTCGGGACATAATTTGGGATATATCCCGGGATCCCGGGATCCCGAGATTATTTTTCTAATCCCGAAAGTCCCGGGATTTACCAAATGCTTTGGGATTGGAACCTCTAATACATACATATATTGTTTACTTTCTTTTTCTTCCATTCTATTATTTCTCATTTATTTTTAACAATTCAAAGCTTCAAAAACCAAATTTATGTTTATTTTTTTCTAATTTGACACTTTTTTTCTGATGCGACAGACATTTTCAAATTATATAATTCAATTCAGCTTGATAGTGTAACGGGTAGAGCTCCGGACTTGTACGCAGGAAATTCGAGTTCGTGTCCCAAGCGGATTTTTCTTTTATATATACTTTTTAATTGAAGTTTGATTTGGCCTCTTGGTATTGCCTAAATCTCCATTTACGAAGACATATTAAATGAGTCTTGTGTGACTCTTAGAAAAATAACAGTTATCCAAGACTTGGTAATGCAATCAAGGCTTCATTTGTCAGTTCTGTCTGAGTCTTGGGCCAGTCGCCAGGCCTGGCATTTCCTACATGGGAATATGAATGAAATCATAATAAAGGATTTGATCCTCCATCCTGAAAAGGACAAATGTTTTTACGCATAAAAGCATATTGTTGTATTATAGCGCGATTTTTTCGTTGTCTAATGTCGAATATATAATTTCATTATTTTATTTTGTTGGAATTTAAAAAGTAAATGAAGATCAAAATAATGGGAAATTGAAAAATGGTTTATATCTCAAAAACTAGAGCCAATTTGACAAAACTTATGGTATTTTCGGAATGAGCGTTCAAATGTATGCAATATTTCTTGCACTTTTTCTGCAGAAAAATTGATGTAGGGCAGTGTTATATAAAAATATAAACCTTTGATTTTTCTTTTTATAAGTGTAAAACATAAAAAATACAATTACACAATTACCTCATTTTTGGAAGTTTCGAACATGTAGATATTCTTCTTAGTCAAGACGCCCGAGAGAAAATGCGTCCATTTCAAGTAAATCCATGAAATATGTGTGTTTGTTTGTTGAACTAACAGTAATTAAATAAATTTTTATTTGATATCAAGTATAATCGAATGTATTATAACAAATTTATTAAAATAGAGGGCTCCTAATAAAATTTAAATATGGTACTTTATAGAGTCTATTAGTGAGTGCTCCTAAAGCCAGCATTAAAAAGCTACTTTTATGACTCCGTTTTCTGAGTGCTTTTAAAATACTGTTAAATGTGATGCTTTTATGAGTTTCATTTGAGAGGGCTCGTAAAGTGCGATTCTAATGTGTCAAATTTAGGTACGCTCCTAAAATATTATAAAATATAGAACTTTTATAAGTTCATTTATTTATATATTTACCCGGTATACGACTCATTTCCTGTGTTAGATGAATTAATTATTATGTACATATTATTTTTAATAAAAATTTAATTAACAAAAATTCGTAAATTTTATGTGTAACAAACTATATGAAACTATTACTATGTGTAAACATTATTATATTGTCCAGCAGAATCTGTCAAATATACCATAAATACGTTACAATACAATCATTAAATTTTAATTGCATTTGAATATACTATTTCTTGGCAGTTTACTTGATTATAAATATGTTTCAAAACAAACAGAAAATGCTATTCAAATCTAATTATAAAGTATATTTGCAACGCTCGTCTTTTTTCGGTATGTTATCGGCAGAAGAAGTTGGCAACTTGCGCATTTTATACCTGTGTCTCTTTTGTCGTCGTTTGAAGTATGTATTGGTCATTTCAAACATACTGAGGTTTGAAAACAAAAAAAAAAAATTAAATGTAAATAAAAGTATTCTCGCAACATTCTTCTTGCAACCGAAGTTGACAGACGATGACCGCCATTTTCTGCCTACGTGTCTTTTGTTGTTTGTTGGGAAAACGTATTCGTATCGGAAATAATTTTGTCATTTGTAAATTACAAAAATATACAAATTGTGTTACAAAAAGTACATATAGTAACAAATAACACCGTGCTACAAAAATCAAAAAAATGTTGCACACTTAAAAAATCGATATTTACGTAAAACTAGAGACCAATCCAAGGATATGTGCGTTCACCGTTTTTCTGCATCAATTCGTTTGCGGTTTTAAAATGCATTTCAAATGCATGTGTGTACCATATTTTGAAATAATTTCAAAAAATATATTTTTTGCGTCACTATCAAAAACGATTGAATGCATCTTGTAGCAGTAACTCCAATCATCATGGTTTCGAAAACCGCTTCGCGATATCAATTCACATCCGGGTTTTACTTGCATTTGAAGTGCAATTGCATATCACTTTTTAATATTTAAAAAAAATATATAATTTGTTGCCTCACTTTTAAAAACCAAGGATATAATCTTGTCGCAGAAACCTCACAGATGATGAATTCGAAAACCGCTTTGCGATATCAATTCCTATACAATTCCCATCCATGGTTTTTAAAAGTAATGCAAAAAAATATAAATTTTCTAAATATTAAAAAGTGATATGCAATTGCATTTCAAATGCATGTAAAACCCGCATAGGAATTGATATCGCAAAGCTGTTTTCGAATTCATCATCTGTGAGGTTTCTGCTACAAGATCCCATCCTTGGTTTTTAAAAGTGACGCAAAAAAATATAGATTTTACTAAATATTAAAAAGTGATATGCAGTTGCACTCAATTCAAGTAAAACCAGGATGCGAATCGATATCGCGAAGCGGTTTTCGAATTCACGATCAAGGAGGCTTCTGGTACAAGATGCATTCAAATGGTTTTGAAAGTGACCCAAAAAATATTTTTCTGAAATTATTTCAAATTATGGTACTTGCATTTGAAATGCAATATAAAACCGCAAACGAATTGATCCAGAAAAACGGTGAACGCACATATCTTTGGATTGGTCTCTAGTTTTACGTACATATCGATTTTTTTAAGTGTGCAAAGTACCGTCGCACGGTGTAATATAATAGTATATAATTTAAGTAGGGTCGGTAGCTCGTCTGGTTAGTGCGTTGGACTACGAGCCGAAAGGTCCGCGGTTCGATCCCCAGCGACTGCCAACATCTTTTTCATAGAAAGCATTTTTTCTATGCGACGCTACCTCTCGTCAGTAAATGGCAAACCTACGAGAGTAAAACATTGCCTATGAAAAAGCTCTCACCCGCCGTTCGGATTCGGCAATAAATTGTAGGTCCCACCAATTTGAGTACAAATATAACACGCATAGCTCAAATGGTGAGAGAGCTCGGCCGAAGTTCTATACAGGACTGTAGCGCCATTATTATTATTATTATTATTATATAATTTAATAGTGCAGTATATAATTTAATTGCCAATGTTTTTCTAAAAATATTGTGAAAAGTCGACACAGATTTTTATAAAAAAAAAACACAACTATAAAATCATTGCTTCTATTTTCAAACAGAATTCGGCATGTTTTTATACAACAGCCTCCGCGAATTCTTTGTCTACGCTATGTGCTATACTGACGTTGTACTGTAATTGTTCCAAACACAAAGCGAGCCTGAAACGTCTGAACTGCTGGAGCAATTGTGGATTCATTGATGCTGACACTTGCACTTGCAGTTTGTGCATGTTTAAAGATTTTTAATAAAATTTAATAAAAAATATATATTTTATTTTTATTTTCAGGATTTCTTTCCAAAAATATTTAAATATGTTTCTATGCAAACATACTACTTTTTGAACTGAAACAACTGATATGTTTCACTGGAAACATATTTATATTCAGGTCGTTCAAAATCATGTCTTATTTTGAACATATTTATGTTTCTGTTCAAATATTTATTTTATTTGGATGTAGTAATTATTATGTTTCCATTAGAACATACTCCATTTTAAGGGGCATCATGAAAATGTTTCCGGGATATTATAATGTAAGTCAGAGATCATTACAACACTGTTCAAGTCTCAATACAACCCTGTTTACAAATGATTTATCAGTCAATTATATATTATGTTTACATAAAATTCCAAACATACATGTTAATGCCTGCAAAATTATGTTTGGGAGAGCTCTTTTTTTTTGCAGCGTGTGGTTATTTATAAAATATTTATTAAATAAATGAAGAGAAATTATTTTTTATGATATAATATTTCAATATATTTCAGTTTAATATCATATAATTAAGTATACAAAATTATTTTGAAGAAATTGTGATTTTTTTGAACACTTTGAATTTTTAAGTGCTCCTTTTTTTTGTACAATTAAGCCTAACATTAACATTTAAAGTGCTCCTGTAGTTTTAATCAGTGGGGTACATTTATGCGACATACCTTAAAATCTTTATTCTTGTATTAACAGTTCCACAAAAAAAAATTCAAATTAGTAATTCCTTTAAAGCCGCACTTGACACAGTCGATAATATTTCAGAAAACACGGTTTTACCTAAGGATTGAAACGTAAACGAATAACGGTTTCGTTTTCGGTTTCGGTTTTTTCCGCGTTTCTGTTTCGGTTACGGTTTCGGTATACCGGTTCCATGTTACGGTTTCGGTTTTGATTTCGGTTTAAGTATAAATTTTCTTTTTTCCATATTTTTCAAATAATTTAACATTATTTATATTGTGCTAAGTTATGTTGAAATTATGATATTGGGGTAAAGTGGGAAATGTAATTTAAACAATGTTTATTGTTATTTTAGTTTAGATATTGTGTTATATTAATTATTTAATTGGTTACGCCAAGAACAAATTTTACTTTAAAATTTCGTGACCACAAACCAATGAAAATCAACATTTTGACATAACATGAGTTCTGATCTGAATTGCAAAGAAGAAGAATTTTGTACAATTTCCATCCATAAATCCAAAGTAATTAAATTTCAACAGTTCAGTGAACTGCAATATATGTAAAATAGTGATGATCATTTGCAAGAACAAGGCAAGAATGGTAATCTTGTTCTTACACGCTTAATCTTGCTCTTGCATAGGTACATATGATCTTGTTCTTGCAATACCTTTCTTGCTCTTGAGAGAACACAACAATAACGAATTACGATTCTTATATACACACTTTCACAACGACAACGGTATCATCGCATGGCACGGACAGACGCATGACAGGAGTCAGTCACATGACACTACACTTCATGTATGTATCTAGTTCAGCTATCTAGTTGGCAACAACAACGAGTTTTCTTTGTGGTACAAAGAATTTCCCGCCAAAAAGTTCTATCAAAACCTTGGATGCTGCTTTATTTGCATTTCTGTTGTTGTTGCACTTTCAAACGAATCAGAGGATTTGTGTAAAAAAGAAAAACACAAAAAGCAATATATAAGCTAAATGAGGTACACTGTTAAAATGTTCATATATTATTATTTTTTTGTTTTATAAGTTGAATGAAATAATGCACATAGAACTTAACTTAAGTAAACTTCATGATTTTACAATTAACAAAAAAACTATATATAAATGTAAAACAAAAATAATAATGTGCATAGCACAGTGCATTTGTACAATCGATGTACGAACTAACGTAGTGAAGAAAAGCGAAAAAAACATTATTTTGTCTATTTTATCTTATTGAAGCGACCTTTGAAGGACTTTTGAAGCTATTTACCGCTACAAAAGTGCTTCACAGACCTTATTTTTAAGATGCTGGATTCTTTACCCTTGGGAACTCAAAATTTATCGGTTTTGGATATCGTTTATATCGGTTTTGGATATCGGTTTATTTCTGATTTTCATATAACGGTTTCGGTTACGGTTTCGGTTTTAAAAATGAAACGGTTTTAAACGGATATCGGTTTCGGTTTCGGTTACGGTTTCAATCCTTGGTTTTACCATATGTTGAAATTTTGTTTTTTCGATAATAAAAATGATACATCAAGATTGTTGAAGAGGTGTTGTATTTTTAAATTAACGCGTGGCATAAATTTTCGATCACACCTATGTCTAGCCTAATTGAGATGGAATTAAAGATGTGCGGTAGAAAAATATGCCTTTTTTACACCAATCACATTTTTCCACAGTGTTCTTTTTTGTTGGTGTTAGGGGCACATTCACAAATCATATCTTTAAATCTTAAACCCCCTTTATTTGAAATTAGACACAAAAAGAGAATTAATGACAAGCCGCGCCTCACACGTAGAAATAAAGGCGAAAATTAATTCAAGTATTCTTAACAATAATTAATTAAAATGTAAAATATATACACAAATCATTTTTATTCATTCATACAGCAAAAAAAAGTGATCTCCCAAACATAATCTTGCAGGAATTAACATGTATGTTTGGAATTTTATGTAAACATAATATATAATTGACTGATAAATCATTTGTAAACAGGGTTGTATTGAGACTTGAACAGTGTTGTAATGAGCTCTGACTTACATTCTAATATCCCGGAAACATTTTAATGTTGCCCCTTAAAATGGAGTATGTTCTAATGGAAACATAATAATTACTACATCCAAATAAAATAAATATTTGAACAGAAACATAAATATGTTCAAAATAAAATATGATTTTGAACGACCTGAATATAAATATGTTTTCAGTGAAATATATCAGTTGTTTCAGTTCAAAAAGTAGTATGTTTGCATAGAAACATATTTAAATATTTTTGGAAAAAAATCCTGAAAATAAAATAAAATTTTGTTTTTTTATTAAGTTTTATTAAAAATCTTTAAACATGCACAGTGGGAATTTATAGTAATTGAATTCATATACAAATTTTTAAATGCATAAATAAACAATTCGTTTAAAACTGCAAGTATAAGCAATGAATGCACAATTGTACCAGCAGACGCTAAACCAGACGATCCAGGCTCGCTTTATATATGGTACAGTTACAGTTGATCTCAGTACTACACATAGCGAAGGCAAGGAATTCACGGAGGCTTTTGTAAAAAAAATGCCAAATTCTGTTTAAAACGAGTTGGGAAAGTTAGGTCACATGGGTAAGTTCGGTCACATGGAGCGGATTTTTATAGTCGGTCGGGCCCGACTATGGAATACCCTACACCTTTGGTGGGGATATTAACCCTCAGAATATTATTCATATATCAGAAATTTACGCCTTATATCCCCAGAAATTAAAAAAATTATATAAAGTATAAAAAACTAAAAAAAAATAAATTTGAAAAATGTAATTGGGCGGACCACGCCTATATTTAAAATTTTGTAAGGCTAATATTTCATAGAATTGATTTTAATAATTAACGGATCAAATTTCCACTATTAAAAACCGGGAAATAATGAAAAAAAAAATGTGGGCGGATCACGCCCATTTTTGGACCACACATTTTTAGGTGAATTATAACAATTTGTTTTAAATTTTACAACTATATCTTGAATACTTTTCGAGTTATAAGTTCCCAAAGATTTATATAAAAGTGACTTGTATGGGAGGTGGGCGTGTCTGTTGACCGATTTGGCTCATTTTCAAACTCAGTTCCTACTTTTGGCTAAAATATATTGTGACGAAATTTCATCGCATTCTGAGCAGTATTTCTCAAGTTATTCTGTATTCGGACAGCAAGACAGCAATACAGCAAGACGGACAGACAGACAGACAGACGGACATGGCTAAACGGACTCGGGTAGTGATGCTGATCAAGAATATATATACTTTTCCATACCGGACACGCCTCCTAAGGGGCGTTACAATATATGCACAAAGTTAATATACCCTGTACCTCATAGGTGTAGGGTATAAATAGAAACACAGATTATTATTTGTGGTTTTTTCATATTGGTTTCAGAAATTATATACTGCAAGTTATTATACTCTGTTACTATTTGTACTTTTTGTAACACAATTAATATATTTATTTAATTTACAAATAACAAAATTAATACCGACGCGAACACGTTTTCTCAACGAACAACAAAAGACACGTACGCAGAAAATGCCGATCACCGAGTGCTCAACGAGTGCCAACTTCGTATACAAGAAGAATGTTGAAAGAATACACTTATTTAAATCCAATTTCTTTATTGTTTGTTTTTAAACATCAATATGTTCAAACGATGGCAAAAGATGGCGTAGGTAGAAAATGCTGCACAGCGTTGCCAACTGCGTCAGTCGATAAATTATGGAATTAAGACGAGCATTGCGAACATACGTTGTATTTAGATTTGATTAGCATTTTCTGTGTTTCGAAACATAGTTTTAACCAAGTAAATTGCCAAGAAATAGTTTATTCAAATGCAATTAAAATTTTATGTTGGTATTGTAACATATTTATGGTAAATTTGACAGATTCTGCTGGGCAATATAATAATGTTTACACGTGAACAAAAATAAATTCAATTTCGATTATAATTTAATTACACTTCATTCCTAACAAATGTGTGGTAATTTCGTATTACTTTTTAATTACTTACTTACTTACTTAAAAGGCTCTTACAACCGTGGGTCGGTTTTGGCCGCTGAGATAAAGCCGCTTCTGCTTTTCGCGCGCTGACGCCAGTTAGAAATACCAAGCGTTGCCAGGTTGTCCTCAACTTGGTCTTTCCAACGCAGATTTGGACGCCCTCTTCTACGCTGTCCACATTCGAGCCTCGATTCAAGCACCTTCTTAGCTGGAGTGTTTTCATCCATTCGTTCGACATGACCTAGCCAGCGAAGCCGCTGGATCTTGATGCGCTTGACTATGTCAATGTCGTCGAATAACTCATACAGCTTATGATACATCCTGATTCGATACTCGTCCAAAAATTTTACGGAGAATCTTTCTCTCGAACGCTCCTAGTACTCTCTCATCGGTGGAGGCCAGCGTCCATGCTTTTTAATTACATTCAAACCTATTCAAACAAATCTTTTCTATACGTGTTGCTTTATGCCGGTATCATTTATAATATAATTCAACTACACAACAAACGATAGATTTTTTCTATCCTACATAATCTAACGACATACTACTGGACTTCAAGATTCCAATCAAGACCTCATACTGAGTTTTTGGTATTGCCTTAAGTTTTTGAGTTATAATCTGTAGTATATACTTTTACCCTTGCTCGCTAATGTTAAGAGCAATGGGCTGTGAAAGGATTCATAGGATTAAAAATATGTGATATTTGTTTAAATATTTATTGTATCGAAGTACGTAATTATCATTTTCGCTCAATAGTAGATGCAGTAGTAGATGCAGTAGGAAAGTATCGGTATAAATACGAAGAAATATTACTCTTTAGAAATGACTAACTAAATAACATAGCACGTACAATTTCTGATATAATCCTACGAGGAAAGAAACTAGAACTAGACTGTGCATATGACTGTGCACTAGGGTGATGCAAAAAAAATTAAGTCATCGAAAAAGACACGCACGTTCCTTTTTTCCAAAATCGATTGATGTTTAGAGGTCGTGCACTTGGATTTTCTGTTTTTGGCGATCTGAAAAACGTGAGTTGGCTTCATGGGAAAAGTTGAATATCTCCCAAAGTTTAAGGAGTAAATTCATAAAATTTTGGGAAAAGTGCTCCAATATAATGCAGTTTCCAAAACTGTTGTTTAAATTTTTTAACATCGACTTATTAATACAGGAACTAATTATAAATTCATGACTTAATTTCAGTTAATAAAAAAATTCCGCTAATCAGTTTGTATCCGCTACACCAAATAATTGTTTCTTAGATATCCAATGTATCTAATAAATATGATTTAATCGCGGGTCTAGGTAAAATGTAGCGGTACAGATCATTTACATTCAGAAATTCGTATAAAACGCACGTTTTCAGAGATTGATTTATTTATAACTTTAGTATTGCGAGTATGGTTTCCAAAATTTTAAATGTAGTCGAAAGAAAACGTCGTAATCTTTTCACAAAAAAATATAAAACCATAATCGGCAAAGGTATACCGTAATTATAGGTGATTATATAGTTGAAAAATGATTTTTTTTCATACATTTTTAATTTAAAAATATGTACTCAACAAATCAAATATATAATTGTACGATCGTGAAATGTTTCATGTATTACTGATTTAATAAAATATATTTTATTGCATTTGGTTCAATAACACTTTACTCAAGAAACGAGAAAAAATATTCGTATGGAGATATCCCAAACTTCAATGAAATATATATCGTATATGCTAATTTTGACTGCATACTCAGTTTTTCCTATTACGTAACATACTTTTGAAAATTTCTAATTTTAAGCCACTTTGACCACGGAAAGAATATCATGTAAATTTAAACAAAAATTAAACAGATTTCATGTTATTTTTTTTTCAAAAATATTCCTACAGCGCTATCAATAATCAAAAAAAAGTGTACAGCTTTAACAAATAGTCGTCTTTTTGACAAATCTTCCATATAAATGTATGTCAAAATCGACCACTATCTTAAGTTGGACATTATTTTTATTGGTAACGTGGATTATTGGTAACGCTGATATTGTTAGTTTTTAATATGGTACATTAATTTAATTATTATTATTATTCATAATGTTAATTATAAATAGTAAAAATTGTTAACTGGATTATCTGTTTGATTCAACATGTTGTATCGTTAATGTAACAATTGTATAATGTTAGATGGATTGGTCACACCTTACGTAAGCCAACAACGGAAGTGTGCCGACATGCGCTTGAGTGGAATCCGCAGGGCAGCAGAAGACGCGACCGCCCTAAAGTATCATGGAAGAGATCTCTTGATGTGGAAATTCGTGACTCAGGAAAATGTTGGAGAGAACTTAAAATAATCGCTCGAGATCGAAACAGATGGAGAAGTTTTGTTGAGGCCCTATGTTCCACAAGGAATTAAAGGACAAAGAAGAAGAAGATATACATTGGATAACTTGTTAGAAAATCTCGATGTCTTGTTAAATTAAAATTGCAATAAAATGTATGTAAAAAAAAACGATTTTTTTTATTTTATAGACTACTTTTGGATTATTTTTTTAGAATTTCGGATCTAATGATAAATAAGAAAGCGATATATGATTATCAAAGCTCTTGATAACTTTAACTAAAATTAGAAACTTTTTTTCAATATTTACTACGTTTTAAAATATGCGTTGTTGATAGTTTCCGTTTTGTTTTATTTCTCAATTTGTTGAGTAGTGTTATTGTATATTGGATAATCGACTCGGTTGTTTCCTTACCATAACATTTTTTTGTTAAATACGTAAAAAATGTAGCATTTCACTATTATAGAATTTTATTTTTGTTCTGTTGAGTAATTATATTTAATATAAAAATGTATAAAAATAATGCATTTTTTGACGATTATATTGTATATATCTATAACTTCGGTACAACTTCACCAATTATGTGTTTTATAATTTTTTGTGAACATTTTCAGACGTATTCTTTGCACGATATATTAAAATTTAAGACGACCTACTCCAAATACTAAAGGTATAATTAAATCAATCTCTGAAAACTTGCGTTAAATACGAATTTCTGAATGTAGACGATATTTACCGCTATATTTTGCCTAGGCCCGCGGTTAAATTATATTTATTAAAGAAACCATTATTGTGTGTAGCGGATACCAACTGATTAGCTGAATTTTTTTATTAACTGATATTAATTCATGAATTTAAAATTAGTTTGTGTATCAGTAAGTCGATGTTAAGAAATGTTAGCAACAGTCTTAGAAACTACATTATATTAGAGCACTTTTCCAAAAATTTTGTGAATTTACTCCTTAAACTTTGGGAGATATTCAACTTTTCCCATGAAGCCAACTTACGTTTTTCAAATCGCCAAAAACTGAAAATCCAAGTGCGCGACCTCTAAACATCAATCGATTTTGGAAAAAAGCCACGTGTGTGTCTATTTCAACTTTTCTGATCGTATGGTGAGCGATTTCGTGGGAAAATAAAAAATCGATCCAATTTTGAATCACCCTACTGTGCACTGAGATAACTGCCACTATTATATAAAAGCAGCCGGAAACTTTAACACAGCAATATAACACCTCATTCAGACCTTTAGATCTATCACAGTACTGGTCTTCAAGTTCCTGTTCCAGAAAGCGTCCCAAATTAAGCAATTACACGTCAAAATCGACGTATCATGTCAATAAAAAACGTATCATGTCAATAAAAAAAATATGGTACCTTTAGTAAATGAGTCTTGAATTTAGGTGTGAAAAATAATAGCAGCAATTCCAAATTTGTTACAAAAACCACTTATTTTTTTCAAAATTTTTAAATTTAAAACTTGTATTTATATAAGTTAGGCTAATTTGAATAGTATTGTTAAATATTTGAAATATTTTGTGTTGCTTTGATTAATTATGGAACCTACAAAACCTTGTTTTAGTAAATAGCGAAAAATCCTTGAAAATCCTTAAAATTTTTGAATAGAGCTTTCAAAATTAAACAGGATATTGTTTATTTCTTAGCTAAAATGTTAACTGAAGCAAATAATTTGACAACAAATACGAAACACGTGCCTAAACGTAAAAAAAGTATCAAAAAATCACTTGTTTCAATGTTACATATATTTTAAGTAACCTTTTCTGTGAAAAAAAATATGGCTATGCAATTCGGAAGATATGATTTTAGAAAACAACTCATAAAATAAGTTTTTTATGAAAGTAGCCCTGAAGGACAATTATAGACCTCGGCAAATATTGAAAATACTAATTAAAAGTATTTCAAAATCGTGACTAACCCCCTGAACCATTAGTCTAAAAATTGCGGCATTTACTATTGTCCAATACATTAAAATTTGTAATTCTGATATTCCGGGAATCAGTCGTGGCAATTTTGAACCATTGGATCATACTAAGTTACGCTAGTGGTTACATCAAGTTACTCTTTCGATAGACACGTGCAAACTCGAGATGTATCAATATTTGCCGATGTGTATTATAGTTCTTAATGGCTTCTTACAGAAAAAACTTCTTCTATGAGTGGTTCTCTAAATGTTAATATTTCAAATTGCATATCAAGATTTTTTTCACTTTGGTACATTTCTAAGAAAAGATTACTTAAATCATATGTAATATTGAAACAAGTGATTTTTTGATACTTTTTTTAGGTTGAGACACGTGTTTCGTATTTTTGGTCAAATGTTTAGCTTTAGTTAACATTTTAGCTATGGAATAAACAATATCCTATATAATTTTGAAAGCTCTATTAAAAAATGTTAAGGATTTTTAAGGTATTTGCGCGATTTATTCAACGGTCGTCCACGCAAGCAGGCCCAAAGTTTATTTTATATATCTCAAAGCAATGTCGAAAGTCGACATTAAAATGAAAATCAGTTTTTTGACATTTTATTATTTATGAAAATTGTCAAAAAAGTAGACTTTAATTTTAAACTTGACTTTAAATTATCTTTGAATTTTAAATGAAAAGGCATATCATATTTTCATAATAAAAAAAATTGCGGCATATAAAGTTACACCCTTTATTTTTACAAAAATAAAGGATATTGCGGTCAAAGCAAATACCGTAAAAAAATCCCGTAAATTAAAAAATTCTCAGATTTAGGACACACAAAAATATTAACAAGTTTTCAGTTATAAGTAATCGATCATGTCGTCAACAAAAGTAGGAAAATAAATTTTGGACATTTTGATAAGCTAGCCGTTCTACAATGCATGCAATTATTGCAGGGGTACTGCTGGAAATATTACAATTCGGTTTCAAGAGACCATCTTTTTAAATAGTAAATGTAAATCAGGTCGAAAATCAGGATTTATGAATCGTAAATTTGCGGCGAAAGTAAAGTGTTGGATCTAAGCCCAACAATCAATCAAATCAGATATGTCAAAAAAATAGAATATGTTTCATATTTTCAAAAAGTAAAGATGAGATTTAAACTGAAATAATTTAAAGTTTCAAATAAAATCAAAGAAATGTATTAAATATCCAAATAAACGAGCGAGGGACTGCTGAAACCCGTATAGAACAATATTATATAATTTGTTCAAAAGGATGTAACCCTCCAAACTGCCTGAGCTAGGTCCCGATTTAAAAGTTTTGGCTTCTATAAAATCCATTCTTCGAAAAATATTAATATATATTGTTAAACTGAAATAAAACCAGTTGGGAAGGTTAGATCACATGGGACATTTTAAAATTGGTGTTATTATGATAGTTAGGATTATCAAATTATAGTTGGTATAAGCCGACTATAAATATCCTACACATATGTGTTGTTACCATTCAAAGTGGTATATTGGTCACCAGGGTATACGAACCCTCAAAATAATTACAAACTTTCAATCGCTGAAGAATTTCCATTCATTTGATACCCATATTTACAAATGGGTAGGTGTACAGAATTTCGATTTTTTTTGGAACCACAGTTCGTATCGGCGGAAAACATTATTTTCATGTATTTGAGCATGATTTTAATATATATTTGACCAAAAAAATGTACCTAAGCAATTGATCTGTACATGTAAATTTAATGTGAGGTATTTTATAATATAAATGGTCAGATCACAGGTCACAATGGACCGATCTCGCCAATTCTCGCCAATTTTTCACACATACAGCGTAGGTAATCTAAGTTATCTAAATTATAATCTAAATTATAAGTTTCATTTATCTAACTTTCAATTGTTTAAGTAGTAGGGATTTCAACAGACAGACAGACGTATAGACAGACGGACATCGCTAAATCGACTTAGGAGATCATGCTGATCAAGAATATATATACTTTTCCATACCGGAGATGCTTCCTTCTGGATGTTACAACGGCGTACCAAACTGAATATACCCTTTTGCTCTTAGTGTAGGGTATAAAAGCGATAGTTGAATTAGTGTTATCAAAAATGTTAGAAGAAATGGTGTCCAACGGCTGATGGTGGGCTGGAAGACTAAAAAACGGAAATTCGTCCTAACTCATTCAGATATATAAAGCTTTAATAATAATAATAATAGTTTGGCTCTACAGTCCTATAAGAACTTAGGCCGAGCTCTCTCACCATTTTGAGCTGTTCGTGTTATATTTGTACTAAAAATGGTGGGACCTACAGTTTATTGCCGAATCCGAACGGCGGGTGAGAGCTTTTCATAGGCAAGGTTATACTCTCGTAGGTTTGCCATTTACTGCCGAGTGGCAGCGCGGTATAGAAAACTGTTTCTATGAAAAGATGTTGTTAGCCCCAGTCCTGGCTTGAACCGGGGACCTTTCGGCTCGCAGTCCAACACACTGAGCTACCGCGGCTATGCTTTAACTATTTTTAAAAACCCTTCATTTTGTAGCTGAGATCTCTTTGAGTATGGATATAAAAACGTTTTTCCAATATCAATTCATTTAAAAGTTTTATTCCCTTTTGAAATTTTACTATGAGATATATTAAAAATCAATTCAAATTAACTAATTGCGAATAAAAGCTGTAAACGAATTAGTATCGTACAATCATTTTCATATTTATACTCAATGATGTCTGTAGCCATGAACTACTTCCAACTTTTTTCAAATGTTCACCCAAAAATTTGATATGCATTTCAAAAGCAAATAAACCCCTTTAACGAAACTGGGAAACACGATTATATTATTTTTTTTAGCGAACTTTAAGAAAATACAGGATTTTAAGAAAATACAGGGTCTTATTTCATAACACAAATATACACCAATTCTGGGGCCTGATTGATTTAGGGTCTCATTTCATTTTAAATTGTTATTAAAAATACGTAAAAATAAACGAGAAGAAATTCGTTGTAATTTGTTTGGTTTCGTTTTACGTTATAAGAGAGATATATGTTTATGTTTTTAAATGCATTTTTTGTTAAAAAATATATTATATAAAAAAAATAACGTAAATATTTTTCCAAACAAAAGTTTTTCAACACAAGAAAAAAAATGTCGACCAAAATAATTTTAAGCAATGAAAAGAAAGTTTACATTTTTTTGAAGTATATATATATATATATATATATATATATATATATATACCCTTTTATTTAATTTAACATTTTTTTGAAGTATATATTTTTGAATAGATATATATATATATATATATATATATATATATATATATATATATATATATATATATATATATATATAACCTTTTATTTAATTTCCTCAATACGTTTTAACATCAATAAAATTTTATTAGAATAAGAATGAGTAAAGATAAAGTCAGCTCACATATGAGATTGAACTTTATCACTTTTTTGCTCTGATTTTCTTTTATTGTTTTATGCTTTTAGAATATATTTTTTCGTTTTTACTATAAACATTTTGATCAATTTTTTATTCTGACATATTGTTTAAACGACTTTTGATCTGAGCGTGTGATATTATAAAATTATAATTTACGTTCATATACATTTTTATACCCTACACTAAAAGTATATTCAGTTTGGTACGCCGTTTGTAACACTCATAAGGAAGCATCTCCATTCATTTGATACCCATATTTACAAATGGGCAGTTGTACCGAATTTCACTTTTTTTTTGGAACCACAAGTCGTTGCGCCGGAAACCATTATTTTCATGTATTTGAGCATGAGTCAATATATATTTAACCAAAAAAAGTTTTCCTAAGCACGTATACAGTAAAATTGATCTGTAGAGTTACATTTTATACGAGGTATTTGAACATAAGTGGTCGGTTCTCAGGTCACTATAGACCGATCATGCCAATCTTGTTCAGACAGCTTTGATATATAAGTAATCTAAATCTAAAGTTTCATTGTTCTATCTCTTCTACTTTTTCTGTAATCGTGATTTCAACAGACAGACAGACGAACAGACGGACATCGCTAAATCGACTCAAGAGGTCATGCTGATCAAGAATATACATATATTCTTCAATACCGGAGATGTTTCCTTATGGGTGTTACAAACGGCGTAATAAATAAGAAAATTGTTTCTTCGATCTCTTGTTTTATATAACTACAAAACGCGCAACTCCAAACAAACATCGAAAAGCTGTATTGTTGCTATCGCTACGCGTGAGAAATATCAACGATTCCTCTATGCTTCACTTATGTCAAGTCAGGACTACCCAGCGGTAAAAGTCATCATGATATCATCAATGATCTCCCGATTATTTTGGATCCCGAGTCACCTCGAATCTCAATGGTTCCAATTTTTTTTCCATATTTTTTTTTGTAAAATGGTGATTTCGACCATTGCATTCTTATTGTCATCCAAATTTTTTTTAACAATTTTTTTTTTTTTTTCGAACATTTTCAAACATTTTTTATTAATTTTGAATCAATCTACTATATATTTGTGAATGTTTGTGTGTATGTATGTATTTTTGTACGTATGTATGTACGTTCCGAATAGACCTCAAAACGGCTAAACCGAATTGAATAAAATTTTGACACAATATGTATGTTGGGTCTGGGCAGAGTATATGCTATATACCAAAAAAACTGTAGGCGGGATTGAACCACTCAGCGTGGCACTCCCCATAGAAGGCACATTTTCAAGGTGTATGTCAACAGTTATTATAGTGATATCAAGATATTTCAAACTAGGGTAACAACCACCCAAAATTCTTTAAACTCACCACACCAAAATTCACCACAACGAAATTCACCATATTAAAAATCACCACAACAAAATTCACCACACTAAAATTCACCTCACTAAAACTCACCACACTCAAACTCACCACACTAAAATTCACCACAATAAAATTCACCACTCTAAAACTGACCACACAAATACTTCTACTGGAAAAACTCTACGTGGAAGAATTCTACGGGAAAGAATTCTACCAGAAGAATTCTACCAGGAAGAATTCTACGGGAAAGCGTTCTATGGGGAAGAATTTCACGGGAAGATTTCAACGGAGAAGAATTCTACGGGAAAGCACAGTCTGAGAAAGAATTGTCTTTGAGAAAAGTTGTTTTGGCGTAGAATTATTTTTGTTTTGGTTACTACATTTATAAAACCAATTTAAAACGTCCTCAGCGAAGCACGGGTTCCTGATATAAATAATAAAAATGTTTTTTATATTAATAAAATTGCTCCATATCCTTTGTACCAGCCGTGCACGGGTCCTGCTATATATAATAAGGGAATAACGAATGAGGGGGTCATACCATCTAGATTATAAACCAATTGAGAATTTGGAGTAGGTCTCATCCATACTTTCACTTACAGAGTAAATATGTAATGGGATGAGGCCTATTTCCAAGTACAAGAGTAATGCACTCGTAATGGCCCCTCATTCGTTGCCGCTTCCTTTGTAATGGAAGGCGAATGGGAGTTATAGAATTTTGTAATCCCTCAAAACAGGCTACAAATTGTTTTTAATTTTGTACAAAATATTTATATTGTTTAAAAAATATATATATCGTTCTTTGTGCATCCACTGTTTTCATTGCGTCTGTAAAACAAAAAAATATATTCTTACCAAATTTTCTGTTATTTCAATAAAGTAAATGAGTTTTATTTATGGCTATCTGAATAAAATAAATAAAAATAAAGAAAGTGGATTTATTAAATGAAAATATTTAGAAAATATTAATATTAATTATTACCAAATTTACTCACCAAATACGTCCAACTTTCACAACGTCCAAAATAAAATGCGAAAAAAAACACGAACGCCTGCTCAATAAAATTTAACGTAGCGGACCTACTAGTGGTTTTCAAGGTTGATCCCATTTGTCCGTCATGATATTGTAAGCGAAATTTTTGATGGAATAGATACGCAGACGATTTAGAATTATATCAAATAAAACGAAAGGATTGTTCGGCATCACATGGCGCCATAAGGTGCAATCGTATCTAGTTTCTTTTTCATATTACGATCGTCCTATATTCAACGTACTTTTATGAAATATCCTAAAATATCAGCTCATTGATGATTTCCAAAGTACTTTGAAAAGTTTACCACTGGGTAAAGATGGGCGATTTTCTGTTCTCAAAGTCCAGAAAGAGACAGATTTGGGAGAGCATTTTGATTGAAGCTATTACATTTTTAATTACATTAATGTAATTAAAAACAATTAAAAACCTAATTATCTTCAAAATAATATTTAAAATCATGTTTTTTTTCGCGTGTAAATGTAATGCACACCAATTTATTTGAAATTACAATTAATGTGAATGTTTTACAATTCATCGTTCTTAATTATTTTAAGTTTTCTACTCGATTTGTTGAAAATAATGACAATATGTCATGACCTTTTATAACATGTTTCCGGTTACAAAAATGAACCCGGTTTAAACGGATAAAAAATTCAAATTTCTTTACAATATTTGTATGTAGTTCTAATCTCAAAATCCGCACAGCTTGCTATCATAGACTAAGGTTTTGTGAACTCTAGGCACAATGTCGTGTTGTCTCACGTGCAGGGTTGTCACTAAAAAAATAATGATTACCAAATTAAAAAAATAGAGTTACCAATTTCAAAAAAAAAAAAATACCAATTTTTATTTTACTTTTTATTGTATGAAAAAAAGAAAAACAATACATTTGATTATCAAATAATCAAAAAATAATCTAACAAAATGTAGCCGCGGTAGCTCAGTGGTTAGTGCGTTGGACTGCGAGCCGAAAGGTCCCCGGTTCAAGCCAGGACTGGGGCTAACAACATCTTTTCATAGAAACATTTTTCTATACCGCGCTACCTCTCGTCAGTAAATGGCAAACCTACGAGAGTAAAATCATTGCCTATGAAAAGCTCTCACCCGCCGTTAGGATTCGGCAATAAACTGTAGGTCCCGAGTAGATCGAGTCACCTCGAATCTCAATGGTTCCAATTTTTTTTCCATATTTTTTTTTGTAAAATGGTGATTTCGACCATTGCATTCTTATTGTCATCCAAATTTTTTTTAACAATTTTTTTTTTTTTTTCGAACATTTTCAAACATTTTTTATTAATTTTGAATCAATCTACTATATATTTGTGAATGTTTGTGTGTATGTATGTATTTTTGTACGTATGTATGTACGTTCCGAATAGACCTCAAAACGGCTAAACCGAATTGAATAAAATTTTGACACAATATGTATGTTGGGTCTGGGCAGAGTATATGCTATATACCAAAAAAACTGTAGGCGGGATTGAACCACTCAGCGTGGCACTCCCCATAGAAGGCACATTTTCAAGGTGTATGTCAACAGTTATTATAGTGATATCAAGATATTTCAAACTAGGGTAACAACCACCCAAAATTCTTTAAACTCACCACACCAAAATTCACCACAACGAAATTCACCATATTAAAAATCACCACAACAAAATTCACCACACTAAAATTCACCTCACTAAAACTCACCACACTCAAACTCACCACACTAAAATTCACCACAATAAAATTCACCACTCTAAAACTGACCACACAAATACTTCTACTGGAAAAACTCTACGTGGAAGAATTCTACGGGAAAGAATTCTACCAGAAGAATTCTACCAGGAAGAATTCTACGGGAAAGCGTTCTATGGGGAAGAATTTCACGGGAAGATTTCAACGGAGAAGAATTCTACGGGAAAGCACAGTCTGAGAAAGAATTGTCTTTGAGAAAAGTTGTTTTGGCGTAGAATTATTTTTGTTTTGGTTACTACATTTATAAAACCAATTTAAAACGTCCTCAGCGAAGCACGGGTTCCTGATATAAATAATAAAAATGTTTTTTATATTAATAAAATTGCTCCATATCCTTTGTACCAGCCGTGCACGGGTCCTGCTATATATAATAAGGGAATAACGAATGAGGGGGTCATACCATCTAGATTATAAACCAATTGAGAATTTGGAGTAGGTCTCATCCATACTTTCACTTACAGAGTAAATATGTAATGGGATGAGGCCTATTTCCAAGTACAAGAGTAATGCACTCGTAATGGCCCCTCATTCGTTGCCGCTTCCTTTGTAATGGAAGGCGAATGGGAGTTATAGAATTTTGTAATCCCTCAAAACAGGCTACAAATTGTTTTTAATTTTGTACAAAATATTTATATTGTTTAAAAAATATATATATCGTTCTTTGTGCATCCACTGTTTTCATTGCGTCTGTAAAACAAAAAAATATATTCTTACCAAATTTTCTGTTATTTCAATAAAGTAAATGAGTTTTATTTATGGCTATCTGAATAAAATAAATAAAAATAAAGAAAGTGGATTTATTAAATGAAAATATTTAGAAAATATTAATATTAATTATTACCAAATTTACTCACCAAATACGTCCAACTTTCACAACGTCCAAAATAAAATGCGAAAAAAAACACGAACGCCTGCTCAATAAAATTTAACGTAGCGGACCTACTAGTGGTTTTCAAGGTTGATCCCATTTGTCCGTCATGATATTGTAAGCGAAATTTTTGATGGAATAGATACGCAGACGATTTAGAATTATATCAAATAAAACGAAAGGATTGTTCGGCATCACATGGCGCCATAAGGTGCAATCGTATCTAGTTTCTTTTTCATATTACGATCGTCCTATATTCAACGTACTTTTATGAAATATCCTAAAATATCAGCTCATTGATGATTTCCAAAGTACTTTGAAAAGTTTACCACTGGGTAAAGATGGGCGATTTTCTGTTCTCAAAGTCCAGAAAGAGACATATTTGGGAGAGCATTTTGATTGAAGCTATTACATTTTTAATTACATTAATGTAATATTTGCCACAATTAAAAACCTAATTATCTTCAAAATAATAATAGTTTGGCGCTACAGTCCTATAAGAACTTAGGCCGAGCTCTCTCACCATTTTGAGCTGTGCGTGTTATATTTGTACTCAAAGTGTTGGGACCTACAGTTTATTGCCGAATCCGAACGGCGGGTGAGAGCTTTTCATAGGCATGGTTATACTCTCGTAGGTTTGCCATTTACTGCCGAGTAGCAGCGCGGTATAGAAAAATGTTTCTATGAAAAGTCCAACGCACTAACCACTGAGCTACCGCGGCCAAATAGTCGTGAAAATAATCATAAAATGTACTAAGAATCAAATTACTTTTTGATTATTTCTAATCGTAATCAAAATATTTGGACAAGGTACTCCATAAGAATTCGCTTAGTATTTTTTATTGAAAAAAAGGAATCAAATGCATTTTTATTTATTTTAGAATCATTGTTATATACACTCAGAAGAAAATGTACCATTAAGTACTTTATGGTACGACCATTGATCTTATGGTTCATGTATTAATAGTTTTTTCTTTTTAAATCAAAAGTTTTCTAATTAATTCAATAGTATTTGAAAAATTCAGTACCATAAATTTAAATATTTCAATATTATTATTTTAAATAGAATAAATACTGTTGTTTTAATGGTTTCCTCCTATAATAATAAACGTGGTGTAAAAAAACACAAAAACGAATACAAACATGTTCGTTTTGTACGTCATTCTGCGTTTTTACTCAAAATGGTCGCATGTATTTTTTTTGTAATATTCCACAATATTAAACGCGACATTGGTAAGGACTCAATCTATTTAATGTAAATAAATTATATTTACATATTTATTTATATTTATATTTTTATTTATTACAGAAAATAAATAATACATCGAACTTCTAATATGGCAACGGACTCAAAAATAACTGCAGCCTCAAGTACTACAATCAATTATTGGAAACCAAAGCAAACATTAAATGTTTTATAACCGTTTGCAGCAAGAAGTGTCTTTTTATGTGTGTGTTGTAAAAGTGAATATCAATTTCGACATTTAAATAAAATAATATATACAATAAATTAACTAAAATACATTTTTGTTTTAATAAATTATTAGGAAAATGTAATTCGACTATACAATAAAATTAATAATACGTATCATTAAATTTGTATAGGTTTTTCTTATTGTAATTAAAATATCACATTATAAAATGTATGGTACAACCACACATTGTATTAACAGTTTCAATATTACTGAACTAATTGACCAATTTTAATGGTATAAATTATTGTTTTTCTATTGAAATACTATCAATTTATCATGATTTTTTTCTAGGTGTATCGGCATCGTCTTTATAAAGCTTTCGACGGTAAAATTATACAACGACTGAAAAATTTTTGCAGATGAACCAGGTCTGGTAGCGTTGTTGTCAGTAAGATAAGCTCTGAAAAGAAATCAGTTATTTTTATTTTCACATTTACCATTAAAATGTTATATTTATGTTGACACCTTTTCACACCATTGAATTTACTTTATTGTTGTGGAAAATCGAGCGCAAGAAAAAAGTACGCCATTTACCTTTTTTATACCCTACACCTATGGGTATATTAACTTTGTGCATATATTGTAACGCCCCTTAATGGGCGTGTCCGGCATGGAAAAGTATATATATTCTTGATCATCATCACCACCCGAGTCCATTTAGCCATGTCCGTCTGTCTGTCTGTCTGTCTGTCCGTCTGTCTGTCCGTCTGTATTGCTGTCTTGCTGTCTTGCTGTCCTGCTGTCCTGCTGTCCGTATACACGTTAACTTGAGAAATACTGCTTATAATGCGATAAAATTTCGTTTCAATACTTTTTAGCCAAAAGTTAGTTTTGTCAATGTAAATGAGCCAAATTGGTCAACGGACACGACCACCTCCCATACAAGTCACTTTTATATAACTCTTTTTGAACCAATAACTCGAAAAGTATTCAAGATATACATATAAAATTGAAAATGTATTGTTAGAATTCACCTAAAAATATGTGATCCCACATTTGATTTTTATACCCTACACTAAGAGTGAAAGGGTATATTCAGTTTGGTACGCCGTTTGTAACACCCAGAAGAAAGCATCTCCGGTATGGAAAAGTATATATATTCTTGATCAGCATGACCTCCTGAGTCGATTTAGCGATGTCCGTCTGTCCGTCTGTCTGTCCGTCTGTCTGTCTGTCTGTCCGTCTGTCTGTCTGTCTGTTGAAATCCCTAAGACTTTTAAAATTGAAGAGCTAGATAAATGAAACTTATAACTTAGATTACTAATATACCTACGCTGTATGTGCGAAATTGGCGAGATCGGTCCATGGTGACCTATGATCCGACCACTTATGTTCAAATACCACATATAAAATGTACATATAAAGATCAATTTTTATGTATACGTGCTTAGGTAAACTTTGTTGGTCAAATATATATTGACATCATGCTCAAATACATGATAATAATGTTTTCCGGCGAAAAGACTTGTGGTTCACAAAAAAAAAAAAATCGAAATTCGGTACACCTACCCATTTGTAAATATGGGTATCAAATGAATGGAAATTCTTCAGCGATTGAATGTTTGTAGTTATTTTCAGGATTCGTATACCCTGGTGACCTATATATCACTTTGAATGGTAACCACACATATGTGTAGGGTATTTATAGTCGGCTTAGACCGACTATAATTTTGATAATCCTAACTATCATAATTACACCTACTTTAAAATTTCCCATGTGATCTAACCTTCCCAACTGGTTTTATTACTTCTCGCTTTTTCATGGTGGACATTTTATTCGCAAATTATTGAAAACAAAATTATGAAATATTTGCCTTAAATCTCTACATATGTTTTAAAAGTGGGCGTGATTCGCCCACATTTATTTTTCTACATGTTTCAATATTTTTTGTTTTTTTTTACTTTTACATCAAGTTTTTAAATTAATGGTATATACGTCATCAGAAATTTCATATGTAAATAATATTCTGAATGTAAAAGTGTTCAGCATAATTACGAACTTTAAATTTCCCACATTAATATTCACATCAAAGTGTAGGGTATTCCATAGTCGGGCCCGACCGACTATAAAAGTCCGTCCCATGTGACCGAACTTACCCATGTGACCTAACTTTCCCAACTCGTTTATAGTAGACAAATGTCAAAATAAGCCAAAAGTGTTGTTGCAAATGTCAAAGAACTCAGGATGTTTGCTATCAGGCAACAGTAAATATCTCAATTTTCATTGCTGTTGTGGCAAAGATCTCGTAACTATCTGCATATATGTCATATTTAAAAAAGATTACGAAATTTGCTGCAAGTTTACTGAAACTTATGGGATGTTTAAATATGTGCTACAAGGCGTAGATTTAAAATGATAGTTGCAGCAAGACTTTTATAACCGTCTTGTTTTCTTATGCCGATTTCCATGTCAAGTTTTTAGTTGTAGCCCCAAAAACTCAGTACTTGCACTGGCCATGGAAATTATTTTAGATTTTCTAATATATGTTTGTAAATAATTTCACATTGACTTTTCATTCTGTCATTTTTTTGTTTATTATGTTTCTGTTTAAAACGTTTTAATTTATATTTTATTGTCTGTAAATATTGTGCATCAAAAAATTTTGAATCCTTAAAAAAATGGAGAGTTTCTACCAATTAGCGAATGCGTGATAAATCAGCGAAATTTAATTCTTAAAAAATGTGTTTGTGTGCGTGAAAAATTTTATTCAAAACAAGGGCAACAACTATAAACTCAGAGCAACAACTATTCTAGCAGATGTTGCTCTATGGAAATTCATCAGTGCAACAACTGCTAGCATAGGGCAACAACTGAAGTGCCATGGAAATCGATATTAGTGTAATCAAAAGTAATCGTAATTCAACCTTTACAGCTCTGACTCAAGGTTAGTGCTTTTGACTGCGAGCCTAAACTGGGGTTAACAACCTAGCCTAGACTGAGGCTAACAACATCTTTTCACAGAAAAAAATTTCTCTATACCACGCTACCTCTCGGCAGTAAATGGCAAACCTACGAGAGTAAAACATTGCCTATGAAAAGCTCTCACCCGCCGTTTGGATACAGCATTAAACTGTACGTCCCACCACTATGAGAACAAATATAACACGCACAGCTCAAAATTGTGAGAGAGCTCGGCCTAAGTTCTTATAGGACTGTAGCGCCAAACTATTATTATTATAATATATTAGATACAATCTTGAGATCAATATGTATTAAATAAAAAAAAACTTTAAAGTGGCTGATTTTACTAAACATTTTTCAAATAATTTAATATAAACCATCTCTGCTATAATTTAAATTAAAACTAAAAGTTATGTTTTGCTGACCATACATAGAAAGTTTCGACATTTTTGGAGCATAACTCTTTTGCATTATACTGTTAATGGTTTTGAAATATAATTTGGTCATTAATTTGGTTTTTATAAACGAAAGATCAGAAAATTTACGTTTGAAAGCAGCAATGATAACAAATTGAATAACAAATTTATTAATATCTTTTTTGAACGCTTTTCACGAAAATTTTTAACATTAACCCTGAAATGAGATTGATGCCATATAGTTTAGTGGGAGATTTGCATGTTATCTAACAAGGTAAAGGTTGGATTACGATTACTTTTGACTACGATTACTAAAGAATCGTAAGCATACATTTTGATTACGATTAGAAATAATCAAAAAGTAATTTGATTCTTAGTACATTTTTTTGATTATTTTCGCGATTACTTTAAAATAATCAAAAACTAGTAATCCTACTACTTTTTTTGATTATTTGAAAATAATCAAAAAAAGTAATCCTACTACTTTTTGTTTGATTGTTTGAAAATAATCAAAAAAGTAATCCGACTACTTTTTTCGATTATTTCTATTTTTCTTGATTATTTTTTGATTAACAAATAATCAAAAAATAATCCAACAAAAATAGAAATATACAAGAAAAAAAGTAGTCGGATTACTAGTTTTTGATTATTTTAAAGTAGTTGTGAAAATAATAAAAAAATTACTAAGAAACAAATTACTTTTTGATTATTTCTAATCCTAATCAAAATTTTTGATTACGACTACTAAGAATCGTAATCAAATTTTTTTTTCAAAAGTAATCGTAATCCTTTACAGCTCTGACTTGAACCCTGTTTTGTCTTATTTCTCTTTCACAATAATGACAGGGTTAGCTATTTTAAATTCACAATACATGCATGAATAGGAAAAATATAAAAGTGCCAACCATCAACATAGCAAAATATTACCAAACCAAAAAAAAATTACCATCTAACCAATTCCAAAAAAAAAATAACCAAATTTGGTTATAAATTACGAAAGTGGCAACCCTGCTCACGTGTCGTAACATGTGAAGTGTCTATGCGACCGCCGCGGCCAGAGCGCAACTTGTTTACTTAGCTGTCGCAATGGGTGTTGGGAGAGACGTGCCGGACGCACAAGCTCAACAGCATATTTAAATATAACAATATTAATAGATGTAAACTATAGTTTATAATGTATGACTTATTTCTGAAATATAATATCTAGAGAAAAAGTTTTTTTTTCCGAATATTTATAAATTGTACATCTTATAAACGTATTGGTATATTACCATTCATTAATATTTTAAAATTAGTTATGAGAATTGGAAGAAAAATTGCGTTAAACATTTGTATTAAAATTATTTTTCAACAGTACTATATTTTTTTATTCTAAATAGTGGCTGAGAACGCCCTTGAATTACGAATTCAATTTTCTTAAAATTCTAAATATTAAATGTATGTGCATGGGAAAATTAATTCTCGTTTTGTTGGGTAATTTTATTTTTAGAAAATATATGATCCCAAAAAAAAAAATATACTAATATGTTAGGATTGTGTTGAAGATTTGACTAAAATTTCCTGATTTAACAAACAATTCTAAATTTTATATTTATATTCAGGTTTCCTTTCAATATATTAATGGTTTTTAATTATCTTTTTTACAAATGTTTCTACATGCAAATACACCATTTTAATGGGAAACAGAAAAAATGTTCTCGTGTATTTCGTGTATACAAACATATTGAAATCCATATTTATAAAAATGTATCAAAAAATTATAATTATGTTTGCATAAAGCTGTAAACATATATCTTATGCAAAAAATATGTTCGGGAGAGACATTGTAGACGATACTTAAACGTTTCGATCATGGTTGGCTGCCAGGAAATGCACGAATTTAGTCTTCTTGCAGCCGGTATGTTCGTTTACTGAATGCTTCAAACTGAGTCAAATATTTATTTAAAAAAAAAAAATATTTGACATTTATTACAAATAAAATAGAATACGAGAAAAAAATATAATAATACTACGAAAGTATCGTAACGATATATTTAGGCAGTTTTTTTTCTATACAACGTGAGCCGAGCACAGCGCCACGTGACCCACACTGAAGCCAAGTTCGTTCGCAGTAGAAGCTCCATCAATAATAATAATTATGATGTAATGAATGTAATACTAATTGAGCATCGATTTGCTGTTGTTATTTCTCATTGTTGTTGTTTTTGCCTTTGCAGGCAGAACTGGATCAGCTGCTTTATTATTACCAGGCAGTGTTGCCATATTTATTTTTAAAATAAGTGCATTAGGGGTACGTCGAAACTGGTTATGGTCGAAACTTAACGCACAGATAAAAAGAAACTATTACAATTATTCAAATGTTTGAAGAAGTAGGCTATGGTTTTAAAGCACCGTAGGGCATTTGCATCAGTGATGCCAATTTATTTTTTCATTGTTAGCAAAATTCGCAAATTGACTATAAAATTCCCATCAAAAATTTTATTTAATTAAATACACTGAGAATAAATAGTGTTTTACTACAAGATACGCAATATCTTATTCATTTAATATTTTTTTTTTATTTCTTGATTTCTCTTATTTTCAAATGACATTTATCAGCCATTAAAAATTTAGAAAAAATATTTGTTATTACCAATTGGTGCTATATTTATTAATTTAGGTCCAGTTTTTCAATGAAAGTTTAAACTTAGCTTAAATAAATATTTGAAATGTCTACAGTGTTAAATCAAAATGTCCGAACTTCTTTAAACTTTACAGACAGATAGATAGACAATTAGTTAATATACAGTTAATATACAATTTTAAATATATGTGAAATATTGAAAAAATGAATCATATTAAACAAATTAATTATATTAAACTTGGTTAAAATAGTACTGAAAATATGCCATTTATTCAGATAAAAATATTTTGAATAGGAACAAACTATTTCGAAAATTAAATTTAACCATAAACCTGTATAAACAAATGTGCAATTGTAAATATATTTTCCGAATTTTTAAATATATATATTTTCGATTTTTTTTTATTTTGATCATTTTTTTACTACATTTTTGTCATTGATATTTTAATTTCGAAATTTTAAATTTTCAATAATCGCAATCTTGAAAATACTGAATACAATATTTTTGAACTGTTTAGGGGCATGTCAAATTTGCAGGTCTTACATTAAGTAAAAATGTATCCTTTATTTAAAAACATAACATCAGATACATTCAAAAAATGTTAAAGCAATTTATCTAGATCTAAAAATTGTATTTAATAGATTGTGTTTATTTGAAATTATGAACTCTCACATGATTGAAAACTAGTGGTATGTTCCAGTTTTCGATCAAATCCGAGTTGTAATAAGTGCGAAAAATATTTTTTGAAAAATGGCCCTTATGTGAATTATTTCCTTAATGGTCCTTACACAGATTTACCAAAGCCTCATTTAATGTTTAGTCTTACTCTTACTATTTAATTAATGAAAAATCAATGAATTTGTGAAATCAATGAAATTGTGAAAATCAATGAATTTATTGACTCTTGGTATTTGGTAACTGGATCATCAAGAGTTCTAATATTTTGCACAAATTATAAGACTCATACACTAAGCGAAATAGCTATAGGAGACATAGCAGCATTTGGATATATCTTGAAAATAAAACCTTTTGTTTCAATTTCATGTTTCAATTGCACTAATATAGAAAGAAATCAAGTAAAAAAATAATGTTTTGCGCGTTGATGAGAAAAAGTTCAAATTTTATGGGTCCGATGGTTGCCAAAAGTATTGGAGAGATATGCGACAGACACGAGAAAAACGCTACTCCCGTAACTTTCAAGGTGGATCACTTATGACGTCAGCTACTTTCACCTATCCTGGAATGACCCCAATTAGTTTCGTTCGGAACGAAATGAATAATGAAAAGTAAGTTGAACTCTTGTACGATGATCTTATTAGATTTGCAGAAAATATGCATTGTGAATTTTGGACTTATCAGCAGGATATTGCATTAATCCACTGTGCTACACATACAAAACGGTTTTTTAATTGGAAAAATATTTCTGTATTGAGGTCGTCAGCTGTTAGTTCAGACTTAAATCCGAGGGAATGCAAATTTAGAAAAATGGACGCCAATTGGATACTTTATTGCAGTTTAAGTATGCAGGAAGAATGAGCAAAAATTAATAATTCTGTGCTGTATTCTCACGTAAATTTGACGCCAGTCGACTAATAGCTAATCTCTCATAGCTATTTCATTCTACATTTTAAAAAATACTTTTTTTTTAATGAAAAAAACCAAAAAAAAAATGTTTTTATGTTTGGATTTATTTCCACCCATCAAGAACATATAGATTGAGGGCATCAAGTGATTCCTATATTCAGATTTTCAACTTTTATCACTGTGGTACTAATCACAAACAAAGTTTGAACCAAGGATTGAAAACGTAACCGAAACCGAAACCGATATCCGTTTAAAACCGTTTCATTTTTAAAACCGAAACCGTAACCGAAACCGTTATACGAAAATCAGAAATAAACCGATATCCAAAACCGATATAAACGGTTTCGGTTTTATACCGGTTTAAAACGGTTTATAAAAAAGTACCTATAAATAGAAACAGAAAAACATATTTTATTTTATATAGAAGATTATAAGTATAATGTCATTTAATAAAATTTTGAGTTCCCAACATTTTTTCAAGGCTAAAGAATATAAGCATCTTAAAAAAAGGTCTGTGAAGCACTTTTGTAGCGGTAAATAGCTTCAAAAGTGCTTCAAAAGTCACTTCAATAAGATAAAATAGACAAAACAATGTTTTTTTCGCTTTTCTTCGCTACGCTAGTTCGTACATCGATTGTGCATATGCACATTATTGTTTTTGTTTTATTTTTATACATAGTTTTTTTTTTAATTGTAAAATCATGAAGTTTACTTAAGTCAAGTTCTATGTGCATTATTTTATTCAACTTATAAAACAAAAAAATAATAATATATGAACATTTTCATAGTGTACCTCATTTAGCTTATATATTGCTTTTTGTGTTTTTCTTTTTTTCACAAATCCGCTGAAAGTGCAACAACAATAGAAATGCATATAAAGCAGCATGACAATATAGCAGCATCCAAGCTTTTGATAGAATTTTTGGCGGGAAATTGTTTGTACCACAAAGAAAACTCGTTGTTGTTGCCAACTACATAGCTGTACTAGATACATACATGAAGTGTGGTGTCATGCGACTGTCTGCTGTCATGCGTCTGTCCGTTGTCATGCGGCTGTCTGTTGTCATGCGTCTGTTTGTTGCCATCAATGATACCGGATAGCAACAAAGAGTTGTCGTTGTGAAAGTGTGTATATACGAATCGTAATTCGTTATTGTTGTATTCTCTTCTTTCTGTTAGTGTTCGCTTTGTAGCGTTTGCCTTTGAGTTTGTGTTCGCAAAAAAAAAATGTTACCCTGCGTGTAGCCAACGGATTTTTTTTAATCACTGACGAAAGCAGAAATATGCCTATACGAAATATTCCTTATATTTATTATGAACAAGACCAAGAACAAGATTACCATTTCTTGCCTTGCTCTTGCAAATGATCATCACTATTTTACATATATTGCAGTTCACTGAATTGTTAAAATTTAATTACTTTGGCTTTTATGGATGGAAAGTGTACAAAATTCTTCTTCTTTACAATTCAGATCATATCTCAGGTTATGTTAAAAGTTGCTTTTCGTTGGTTTGTGATCACGAAATTTTAATTGAAAATTTTTCCTTGACGTAATCAATTACATAATTAATATAACACACTATTTTAACTACAATAGCAACAAACATTGTTTAAGTTACGTTGTCCAATTTACCCCAATATCATAATTTGAACATAACTTAGCACCATATAAACAATGTTAAATTATTGGAAAAATATGGAAAAAAGAAAATTTATACAAAAACCGAATTCAAAACCGAAACCGTAACATGAATCCGGTATACCGAAACCGTTTCGTTATAAAAACTTAAAACCGAAACCGTAACCGAAACCGAAACACGGAAAAAACCGAAACCGAAATCGAAACCGTTATTCGTTTAGGTTTCAATCCTTGGCTTGAACCAAATCAACAACACTTAAAAAGGTGGCCGTTAGACATGGAATTCTCCATATATACTTTTTATTTCAGAAAATGTTGGTCCTGGGGGACATTTTTGTAATAAAACAATCGAAATTAATTATTTTCCGTATTCCTCATCCTATGATACCATGTAAAAATATACAATAACAAATTTTATCAATTATTTTTATTTTTTATATATAAACGTACAAAACTTTGAGTTAAAAAAACAGAACATTACTCTTTAAAAAGAGGAAAAATTCTATAAACATCTCATATATAATTTCTATCACTTCTTAGAATAAAAACAAAACAGTCTCTTACACAACTACACGGATAGAAAAGATTTGTTTGAATATGTTTGAAGAATATTATAACATAATTCGAAATCATCATATAAATATTAGGAGTAAAATCTAATTACATTGTAATTGAATTGTATAATTATTTTGTTCAGATTGAAATATTATTATACGATATTTAAACATAAATTGCTTTAATCGCGGATTTACATGAATTTACTATATTGATGTTACTGTAGAAATATATATTTTTCATCAGATATTAATATATGTATTTTTGAGCCGCGGTAGCTCAGTGGTTAGTGCGTTGGACTGCGAGCCGAAAGGTCCCCGGTTCAAGCATGGACTGGGGCTAACAACATCTTTTCATAGAAACATTTTTCTATACCGCGCTACCTCTCGGCAGTAAATGGCAAACCTCCGAGAGTAAAAACATTGCCTATGAAAAGCTCTCACCCGCCGTTCGGATTCGGCAATAAACTGTAGGTCCCACCACAGCTCAATTGGTGAGAGAGCTCGGCCTAAGTTCTCATAGAACTGTAGTGCCAAACTATTATTATTATTATTTTTGATATTTCCGCTATTTAACATACCCAATGTCAATAAAAGGTTCTTTGAATTATATGTATTTGTTATTCGTGAATGTTACTGGGTGACAACGAATTTAAAAATAATAGCATTATTTTGATTATATGAATATTTGGAATAACGATATCACAATTAAATAAGAACGCTGCCTACTTTTAGCACTCAGTAACACTCACATTAATACTTTTCATATAGTTCAAAAGTCCTTTTTGGTGGAAGAATTTCTTTAAGTAACGCCAATTACTGTTAATACCAGATTGTGAATGTTTGTGAAATATCCAATATACCGTAATTCACTGAACTCAAAATAGAAACATAGATGGAACTAAAATTGTTAAGTATAAATAAAAGATGTGTAATAAAAAAAATAAAAGTGTATGCTTATAATTATATAATATAAATAACAAAAATGTAATTTAAAAAAAAATGGACAAAATTAATATTGTGTAAAGACGATATTAGCCCTAAATTTGCTTTTTTAACATTAACATTTTATGTAAACATTTTGCCCTTTTTTTGCAGCGTGTAGTTTTCCAAAAAACTTCAAACGCAAGTTCCCTTTAGTATAGGGATGCCCAACTCAGCCCGTACGGGCACGACGTCAGCACGAAAGGTGTTTGACGATGGGAAGATCGGTGAAGCGGAAATGGTGAGAGGATTTTTAGAGTTAGAGCGAGTGCAGCGAATATTAGTGCATGTGAAAGTTATCAGTCGATCGTGCGACTTCATCCGTGATGGTCCACGCTGCTTCGTTCTCCAGTCACCCCAGTATAAATTATTAAATGTATCACATTTAATACAAAATATTTAATGTAAAATGGAATTTTGACCAAACGTTTTTTTTTTTGTTTTATATGAAACTTATTTTGAGGCATTTAAATTTATTTTAGATAGAATAATAGTAAATTTTGAGATCTTTTCACAATTGCAACAAATGTTTTAAAAATATATCAAGTACTGTTCAAAAAATAATGTTTATGTTTTTTTTTTATTATACACTCATTCTTTAAGAGCACTTTAATTAAAAATAACTAAATAAAGTAAATTTAAGATTTGGTCGACAATTTCTTGTTTCTATTGGGGTTCAATGCGTAGAGTTGAAGTCGATTGCGCACAGTAGAACATAGCATTTAGTTAATGATTTAAATATTTATATTTTCATTTAATATTGTATACTTTGTATGTAAACGATTAATATATATTATAAAAAAAATGTTTATATTTTTTTTTTATTATACACTCATTCTTTAAGAGCGCTTTAATTAAAAATAACTAAATATAGTAAATTTAAGAATTGGTCGACAATTTCTAGTTTCTATTGGGGTTCAATGCGTAGAGTTGAAGTCGATTGCGCACAGTAGAACATAGCATTTAGTTAATGATTTAAATATTTATATTTTCATTTAATATTGTATACTTTGTATGTAAACGATTAATGTATATTATAAAAAAATGTTTATGTTTTTTTTTTTATTAAAGACTCATTCTTTAAGAGCGCTTTAATTAAAAATAACTAAATAAAGTAAATTTAAGAATTGGTCGACAATTTCTAGTTTCTATTGGGGTTCAATGCGTAGAGTTGAAGTCGATTGCGCACAGTAGAACATAGCATTTAGTTAATGATTTAAATATTTATATATTTTCATTTAATATTGTATACTTTGTATGAAAACGATTAATGTATATTATAAAAAATCATATTCATTAAAAAACAAATATTAATAATCCACTTGACTCTTGCAATAACATTTTTTGTTAACTTGTCCAGTTTTATAAACAGAATAAAAACATATAAGATTGGTTTTAACAAAAATAACATGTTTTTTACAAAATAAAGTATTTTTGGATAATTATATTTATGTCAGGTTTTTTTTTTCCTTTGTTACACCGTACTCTCATCGCACTCTCTTCTTTCAGTGTTGCATCATTTCTTAAGTAAAATAGGGCAGAAATGTGAAATAAATATTTTAGAATTTAGTTAAGTTTGAGATTTTAATCACTTTAGACACATTTTATATCCCAAAACCTTTTACAGAATAATAAGAAATAATATTTTTTTTTTGCAAGCGAAAATTATATAAATGTTATGACAAAAAATGTATAATTATTTAAAATGATAAAATTTGTATATTTTAGTAATTAAAAATATTAAGCAATATAAATAGGTCCCTTAAAACCAATCTAAAATAATCAAACTCTTAAATAGACATTTAAATATCCCGGAATTTCAAAAAATGCAACACTAAAAGCTCCTCTCTTTTCTGTTCGTTGCAATCCCCGCTCACTTCTGCCTGTAGATCCCCTTCGCTTGATTTTTTTAGACTATATTTAAATGTTTTTTATTTAGAATTTCGGATCTAACTATAAACAATGGTTATGAGGATAGTCCAAAGTAACGACCAAAAGTATTGTCTTGTTTTAAACTGTCCTACTTTTCAAAAATGTTTAGTACATTTAAGAAATATATTTTGTTGGAAACAAACGGTTTATCGTCACCTTAAAAATTTGGTACACTGTGACCAGGGAGTTTCAAAAAAGGCACAAAATCCGTTTTTATAAAGGATTCAAAATTGTATGTACATTAAAAATTCCACATATTTATAAATAAAACAGTTGTGACCATTATCAGAATTTGATTTTTTGGGAGTTGAAATTTTTTTATTTTTCTATTTTTTTTTTATTTTGTCAATTTATGAAAATTTAGCAGATTTAACATTCTAATCTAGTCCATTTTGCCATATTTTAAATTCATTTTCATTTATTATTTATTTAATAATGGTAAGCAATATTAATGTGCATAAGAAATATCTTACCTATAGGGTAAAAACATGTATATCCAACGAACTGATTACAGAACCAGTTGGGAAGGTTAGATCACATGGGAAATTTTAAATTTGGTGTTATTCAGCCTTATCGTGAATAAAATTCCTCAGGGAATTTTTACCCTTGGTGGAAAATAGGTATCGTGAACAATATTCGAAAAGGGAAAAAATGTTTCTCTAAAAAACTACGTATCATGAACAACAGTTTGGAGGAAAAATTACTCCTGTATCGCCGAAAAAATTCCGCCACTTTTTCATCGGAGAAAAGAATTAATTAAAAACAAAACACACTTTAATTAACTATACTTTTATTTATAATATGTTAACAACTATCTATGGATACCACCAACATTATTTACATAAAAGTTATTTACATATTTCTGCACAAATAAATTACAGATATATTCAATCACTGCAAAAACTTCTCCGGCTGAGGAATATCTTAATTTTTTTTAACTCTTGAAAAATGAACGCAATCTAATCGCAACATTTTCTTAAATGAAAAACTACAATTAAGAGTCATTTTACATACTTTTAATTGCAGTTTAACATAATTTCCACTTCAATATTTATTTTCACAACACAACGCAATTTTATCCAACAACACTGTTTGACATTTGGCAAAACAGCAGATTAAGCGTTGCCTGATGTTCAGTTCTAATTGCAAATTAAACTTTTATTGAGTAAAAAAAATGTGAAATTTGTGCATAAAAGTATAGTTAACTGCAAATAATAAAGATATGTGTACCTATTTTATATCTGAACTATTATTTTACAACTTTATTTTCTGAAATGATAAAGATAACCAAAAAAACGCATTAAAAAAAAATCTGGCCATATTGTAAAACAGCGAATTTCGAACAAAATTCCGGAGGAATTGCTCTTGAATTGTTTAAGTAGTAGGGATTTCAACAGACAGACGGGTATCGCTAAATCGATTCAGGAGGTCATGCTGATCAAGAATATGTATAAAAATGTTCTACCTTATTAAACTAAGAAATAATAAATAAAAAAATTGGACCTCTAGCTTAAATCATTCTAGCTTAAATCAAATATGGCGGCTTAAAATTGAAAAAAACGCATTAAAAAAAAACTGGCAATATTGTAAAACTGCATTTGAATTTCGAACATAATTCCCGGGGAATTGCTCTTGAATTGTTTAAGTAGTAGGGATTTCAACAGACAGACGGGTATCGCTAAATCGACTCAGGAGGTCATACTGATCAAGAATATATATACTTTTCCTTCTGGGTGTTACAAACGGCGTACCAAACTGAATATACCCTTAACTCTTAGTGTAGCGTATAAAAACTGAAATTGTATAAAAATGATCTACCTTATTAAACTAAGAAATAATAAATAAAAAATTTGGACCTCTAGCTTAAAGTATTCTAGCTTAAATTAAAAATGGCGGCAACTGATAAAGGGTATCCAGAGATATACTAACCAATATTTTTTTTCGCGTACTACTTCCAGAGATACACTGGCTCAAAGTTACAAAAAATGGGCCAAAAATCACCTTTGTGTGGTTGTATATATTTAAATATCTCTTAAACTAGAAATGCTAGAAACCGTTGATGGCTCGTTTTAAAGCTCATAGAACAAGCTTTTTTAAAAAGGACCCTTTTTAAAATTCTGAAAAAAATCACATATTAAGAGATATTAAAATATGAACAACCACACAAAGGTGATTTTTGGCCCATTTTTTGTAATTTTGATAATCCTAACTATCATAATAACACCTACTTTAAAATTTCCCATGTGATCTAACCTTCCCAACTGGTTTTTATTTCATTTCATTATTTTAATTTATTTATTTTTTAACTAATTACATTTTATTTTATATCTAATCTACTCTTGCTGTTGTTTGTTATTGAGCGATGTTAAGTACCTGCGGCGCACGTTTCTTTGGAGTTGTAAACAACAAATAAAACGATTCTGTCTATTTGTACGAAATGACATACGTATAATCAAAACTAAGAATTGTATATGCATCATCGACTATCGACGCGTAACGATGTGTAGTGCAAATAATAACTGCCCATCATGCGGCATGACGCGTCAGCAAAATTAAAATATCTATTTATAGAATTCTCAACATGGCTGCAGTTACACACATGCCCAAATAGTCAAATGCCTACCTACATACATACTTTGTGTTGTATTTTCTAGGCTCCGTTTTGTGGACTGGTGTTTTATTTTTCAGTATCGCCTTTACGCTCGGCTGAATTGCACGTGACGTGGATGCAGCGCTGTTTTGCGTCAAAAATTAATATGAATACCTTAATGAATGCAATTCATAACAATTATGAACGCGTTTATTATATCAATTTCGCTCAAATTGTGCGATTCGTATATACGAAGAATAGTTCATAAATAGAATGATATATTATGAACGGTGTCTCAATTAATGGCGTTCATTCCATTTATGAACAAAAATTTTTCTGTGTAGGGACAAAAAGTAACATTAATGTAAAAACAGATATCGAACCAGTATACCGGTATGTTCCAAAATAAAAATGGTAACATGGATATATAATCAGTACCTTCAATATAATCAGTACATAAAATATAATCAGTACCTAATATTGACGTTATTACAATATCGTTTTCTTTCGAAATACAGAAAGAGACTCTTATGCATATTATTCAAATTTGTATATTAAAAAAATATGTAATTTTATATTTATTACAATTTGTTTACGATAAATTACAATATCGATATTTTCAAATATCATCCCTGATATATACGTATACAAAACATAGAATCTCAAATGCACGCGTGTATGCAAATGCCCTTCGCTTTACACTGTAAAGCATCACTTTCATAAAAGAGTGGCCGTGTTCAAAATATATAATAGACATCTGCACAAATGGTTTTGAAGTTTACTCTGCAAATATGCACTACTGCATTCTACAGTTTTGAATTAATTTCGCAACTGACAATCGACATTATTATAGTGAAGTCTCTCTGAGCGAGTTCACTACACTTCAGTATTTGTTTCATTGCACGCCTAGCCTGAAACACTTTCAACCCAAAAGTCGTGGGAGAACTTAAATGTTTTAAGAATATGTTTCGTACATCCCCCCGCGTATTTTAAGACTAAAATAACAAAAATCGTAGGCATGTTTTTTAAAATATCGCGGTTTCGATTTTTTTGTGCGGTTTTATGAAAATATTTTTTTTGATAATAACTTTTTTTTTCTCAAACTATGAACTTTAGCCACTAAAACAACACATAATTTGTCCATCGTTACATAATTAGTGGTAACAAGTGCAAAAACACAGGTTTTTTTCAAAAATAGTCCATTTTTAGCATTATATCCTTAAATACCATTAAATGGTCTATATACGGATTAGCGTGCAAAAGTATGTACCAATGAAATGAAAATTTTGTCAAAAAAAAAACGTTCAACTTTAAGTAAACCATAAATAATTGAGTTTTAACTTATCAGCGGCTTGGTTTTTGGTTTGTTTGGTACATACTTTTATGCACGTTAATCCGTGTATAGACCATTTAATGATATTTAAGCATATAATGCTCAAAAAAGGACTATTTTTGAAAAAAAAACCTATGTTTTCGCACTTGTTACCACTAATTATGACCCATAAGGGTGGACAAATTATGTGAAATTTGTATGGGTTGTTTTAGTGGCTAAAGTTCATAGTTTGAGCTAGAGATGGGCATGTGAGCGTGATTCATCGTGATTCACGCGTGATTGTGATTGAATCCCAATTTTTCTCACGTGATTGTGAGTGAGTGTGAGTAGACCAAAAAATATCGTGAGTGAGTGTACGTGAGTAAAATTTTTTCGTGAGTCAGTGTGAGTGAGTCGAATATTTCAGAAATAAAAAATCTCACTTTAAATTTATTCGATTTTTCCATATTTTTGCTGTATTTTTGCTGAACTACAGAACAAGTAGGGCCACCCCTTGAACTCAGATGGCTTTGGGAAAGCGGCTACCCACTATTCAGAACTATAATAAATCAAACCGACCGTCATATACCCACCTCTTCTTCAATTCAGAATAAGTTGCAAGATTTCAGTCAACAATTAATCTAACCCCTGCAAACCGGCCGTACTTAGTATGGGCTAGTCAAATTTTTGTGGGGTCATGTCAATAGTTACATAGAACTCATTTTTTTGTCGATATACCCATTTTTGTAAACAGTTGAATTTTTAATTTCAACTATACATGATAACTCTGTATTTACAAAAATTTGAGCCACTGTAAAAAAAAAATGATCAATGCATATCTCGATACCCTTTATCAGTTGCCAAAATTTCATTGAAATCGAAGAAGGTGAGTTCCAACCGCTGGTCGATTTGGTGTGGAATGGCCCTTATCTTAAAAAGTGGTTTACATACAATATCAACTGAGATGTCATTTAGTATGACTTATGACTTGGTTTTTGTTCCTAATGGTTAAAGACAATTACATGATACAGATTTTGAGAAGACATTTCTCAAAACCCATATTTTTAAAATTTTCAAAAAATATATGTAATTGCTGATTTTCTTCTTAACATTATAAATAAAAATGTGAAATCAACTAAAAATATACAATGTTATTTGTATTTTTATTTGTATTTTGTTTTTGAAAATAAAAATCAAATCGGCTATTATAAATAAATTTCTATTTACTTCCATATTTATATTAATAACTCGGAGAACACAAATGAAATTTGACAAAAATATTTTTATTCTTAACATTTCTGTCAAATTTCATTTGTTATGCAAAAATATAAATTTATTTTTATAATTTTCAAAATATTGAAATATACCTTCCCGAAATCTATATCATGAGATAAAGGCCTTTAACTTTTGGAAACAAAAATTAATGCATATGTCATATTAAACAATTTTCTCCTTCAAAACTCATTTTTTTTTCGCAGCACATAATCCAGCATGATTTTTTTTAAACCGTCGCACAGTGTGCCCAAACACTCTTAAATCAGGGGAAATTCAGTATTCTCGGAACCACTCAACCGATTTCAAAAATTTTAAAAGTGTTGTACAGAAAGACCATGAGAGAACTTAAGTTTGTATCTTTCATGGCTATGGAGATTAAAATCAGTAGATTTGAAATTTTTTTCATAAACAATTTTTCAAAAATTGTAAAAAATCCAAAAGTTATCCGATTTTTAAAATTCTTTTGTTTATGAAAAGCTTACATTGAGATCTAAAGAAAATGTGCTTAATGGAGAAAATATCTCACTTTAGTTTTAAATATATAGACAAAGTAAACAAAATAAATTTAAAAACTTTAATTAAAAATTACTTGCCTTTTTAGGGAATTGCATTCTTTGTTATAGTTTCACTAAGAAACTCATAGTTAGTACCAGTGTTGGGCATTACTCAAATAATTTTTTATTCAAATCAAATTTTATTCATTCGTTTTTCAATATTTTTTTAATATAACCATTTTCAATCGTTTATTCGTTATTCGAAATTTCATTAAAAAAAATTTATTCAAACAAATTTATTCAAAATAAATTTTTTGTGAAACAATTTTATTCTAAATAAAAATTTGAATGACTAAATTTGGATAAAACTGAATTTGAAGAAAATACAAATCAAATGTATTCGTTATTTAAAATTTGTGAATAAAAAACATCAAAATAACAAATAATCAAATCATTCTGAATAAACAAAAAATATATATATTCATTTTTTGTATGAATAATAAAAATAATTTATTCGTTAATTATTATTTGAAATAAAAAAATACTGGTTCGTACTTATAAAAACAAATATTCTTTTATGCGTTTGAAAAAAAAAACATTTAAACGTATCGTATAAGCAATCTTTATTTTTGCATAGTAGTGCGTTGGACTACGAGCCGAAAGGTCGCTGGTTCTACTCACTAGGGTTCTAAATTCGAACTCAAAAGTCGACTTTTCGATTATTTCACTAGTAAAAGTCGATTAGTCGACTTTTTGTATAAAATTGCACTTTTTGATACCAAAAGTAGATTATAATATATGACTTTTAGCTAATTGTGGGTAGGACAGATATATCTGTTCTACCCAATTAATTATAAACTTTGTAAATTCATACAATGTATATTATTAAAAATATTTATTATAAAAATTTATGACGATGAACATTGTAAACCCCAAAATGTGTCATTTTAATTTATTAATGACAAAATTAAAAATAAACAAAAAAAAAATTTTAAATTTTCTTCGGGTAAGTTGTCATTATTGGTTGTATTTATAACAGTTAGATTTATTTAATTGGTTTTAATTGCAGAATCAACAATAGATGTTCATCTGCACAACATCACTGGCATTATGCCTTTTGAAGATCATGGGCATTCGCGGAAGGGTATATTGTGATTATTTAATGTATTAAGTTTTTTTATAATTATTGTGTTTATAGTCCTTTGCATACGATGAAGACAAATACAATGCCTTAATTCATCTCAAAAGATATTGTGCTCAACACCAATTTCCTCCGTGAGTTTTCATCATGTATTGAAATAGCATATTTGTATAAAAAAAAAGTATTAACATTATAAGATAAATAAAATCAATTATATAATTAATATTTTGTTTTTGTATAATAAAAATTTTAATTACGTATGTAATTTGTGCCATGCTCACAATTGATTTAAAAAAAAGCATTATTTAATATTTTTATTACGTATTTAATTAATAATACAAACATGTACATCGTTGATATTTTCTCTGAGTTTACTAAGTTTTACTGGGCTTGGAGCCATAAAAATAATACACACACTGATAAAAAAACGATTGAATGGAAAACACGCACATATTAAAATTCTCAAATTTTATATTTTCACAAATTGCCAGTGTAGCCAGATTTTTTCAGGGTTTCAATTATTTTTGTATATTACTAGTTATTGGTCAGAACTAATTTTTTAGCTATCTAGCAACAAATAAGAAAAAATCGATTATCGACGGACTTCAAATAAACGAATTCTTATATCCAAAAGTCGATTAGTCGACTAATCAAACATCGATTAGTATTGCAGTTTACGGCTCATCGCGCCTGCATTATTATAAAAATATAAATTATTTTCTATACGACGCACAATGGAGCAGCGAGTACCTAAAGTTGGCGAAAATCTCAAAAGTCAAATTGATCCCAGGCACTTATTTTTATACCCTACACCTATGATGTACAGGGTACATTAAGAAAACAAGATGTTTATGAAAGTCTTGCAGCAACTATCTGTATAAATGTACGCCTTGGAGCAAATATTCAAACATCCCATAAGTTTATATAAAGATGCACCAAACTATTAATATTTTTTAAATATGACATATATGTTACGAGATGTTTGCCACAACAGCAATGAAAATTGAGATATTCACAGTTGATTGATAGCAAACATCCTGAGTTCTTGCACAGTTGCTACAATGGCTTATTATGATACTACTATAAAAAGGAAAATGGCGTACTTTTTCCTTACGATTTATCCACATTAAGTAAATCCAATGGTGTTAAAAAGTGTCAACTCAAATATTACATTTCAATGGTAAAAGTAAAAATAAAATTTCCTGGGATTGAAATTATCAACACGTGATGGAAAATATATCTTTTCAGAGTTTACTTTGATGACAGCATCGCCGGTCGGACTTGGTTCTTCCGCGAAGAAGTCTCAAGTCGTTGTACAATTTTACCTTCGAAGGATTTATAAAGACTATGGCAATTAGGGATGTCAATCCCGGGATTTGCGTCAAATCAGTCCCGAAAAACTGATCCCGGGATCATCGTTAAATCCCGGGATTTTCGAGATAACAAAAAAAGCTAGTAGATCAATGTTTAATAGTTTATTCAAAAGTCTTTCAATGTTTTTATACACATTTCCACTAAAAACCAATATCCCAATAAAAATTCGATTGTTCATTCAAAATTAAAATTTTCTTATATATGTAACAAAAAATAATTTTTCAATAAAAAGTATTTACAAAAATGATTGATGATCAACTGGGTTTTATATATCGCGGATTTTGTATTTTGGATACCATGAATATTTGGATATATTTGGATACCCCACCTCAAAACAGATTCATTTGAATATATGAGATTTGTTTGACCCTTAAGCATTATAATTGTTTATTATTCAAACATAGATATGATTATTTTATGCCTTTGCTATTATTTTTTTAAATCCCGGGATTCAAATTTTTTAGTCCCGAAATTTCGGGATTGAAAAAAAGTCCGGGATTGACATCCCTAATGGCGATGTATAACCAGGATACTGTTTTAATTCTAGAATAAATAAAAAATACATCTGATTAATTTTCTTTCTATTCAATAAAAATTACTCCGCAAATTCTAATGGAGTACCTTTTCCAAATATTACTCCACTATCTTCCTATTTGTAAGATGTTTAATTGATGGTTGCTATACATTAGGGATGCCCAACTCGCCTGCCCGCGGCTGACTGCACGGGTAATCGAGTGCTAGGCTAGCGTTATCTACGGGCAGAAGTGAGCGGGGATTGCAACGAACAGAAAAGAGAGGAGCTTTTAGTGTTGCATTTTTTGAAATTCCGGGAAATTTAAATGTCTATTTAAGAGTTTGATTATTTTAGATTGGTTTTAACGGAGCTATTTATATTGCTTATTATTTTTAATTACTAAAATATACAAATTTTATCATTTTAAATAATTATACATTTTTTTTGTCATAACATTTATATAATTTTCGCTTGCAAAAAAAAATTATTATTTCTTATTATTCTGTAAAAGGTTTTGGGATATAAAATGTGTCTAAAGTGATTAAAATCTCAAACTTAACTAAATTCTAAAATATTTATTTCACATTTCTGCCCTATTTTACTTAAGAAATGATGCAACACTCAAAGAAGAGAGTGCGATGAGAGTACGGTGTAACAAAGGAAAAAAAACCTGACATAAATATAATTCGTTGTTTCGTAAAGAAATTTACATAGAATTATCCAAAAATACTTTATTTTGTAAAAAACATGTTATTTTTGTCAAAACCAATCTTATATGTTTTTATTCTGTTTATAAAACTGGACAAGTTAACAAAAAATGTTATTGTAAAAGAGTCAAGTGGATTATTAATATTTGTTTTTTAATTAATATGATTTTTATAATATACATTAATCGTTTTCATACAATGTATACAATATTAAATGAAAATATATAAAAATTTAAATCATTAACTAAATGCTATGTTCTACTGTGCGCAATCGACTTCAACTCTACGCATTGAACCCCAATAGAAACTAGAAATTGTCGACCAATTCTTAAATTTACTTTATTTAGTTATTTTTAATTAAAGCGCTCTTAAAGAATGAGTGTATAATAAAAAATAACATAAACATTTTTTTATAATATACATTAATCGTTTACATACAAAGTATACAATATTAAATGAAAATATAAATATTTAAATCATTAACTAAATGCTATGTTCTACTGTGCGCAATCGACTTCAACTCTACGCATTGAACCCCAATAGAAACTAGAAATTGTCGACCAATTCTTAAATTTACTATATTTAGTTATTTTTAATTAAAGCGCTCTTAAAGAATGAGTGTATAATAAAAAAAAATATAAACATTTTTTTTATAATATATATTAATCGTTTACATACAAAGTATACAATATTAAATGAAAATATAAATATTTAAATCATTAACTAAATGCTATGTTCTACTGTGCGCAATCGACTTCAACTCTACGCATTAAACCCCAATAGAAACAAGAAATTGTCGACCAAATCTTAAATTTACTTTATTTAGTTATTTTTAATTAAAGTGCTCTTAAAGAATGAGTGTATAATAAAAAAAAACATAAACATTATTTTTTGAACAGTACTTGATATATTTTTAAAACATTTGTTGCAATTGTGAAAAGATCTCAAAATTTACTATTATTCTATCTAAAATAAATTTAAATGCCTCAAAATAAGTTTCATATAAAACAAAAAAAAACGTTTGGTCAAAATTCCATTTTACATTAAATATTTTGTATTAAATTTTGTGATACATTTAATAATTTATACTGGGGTGACTGGAGATCGAAGCAGCGTGGACCATCTCGGATGAAGTCGCACGATCGACTGATAGCTTTCACACGCACTAATATTCGCTGCACTCGCTCTAACTCTAAAAATCCTCTCACCATTTCCGCTTCACCAATCTTCCCCTCGTCAAGCACCTTTCGTGCTGACGTCGTGCCCGTACGGGCTGAGTTGGGCATCCCTACTATACATAATCGTAAACTTGAAAGATGGTTGTTAGCAATATTTATCGTATTTGTTTGAGAGATGGTTGTCTCAAAGACGATCTTAATAATTTGTAAATAACTTGATATTTAAGGTTGTGATATTTCTGGTAAACATCTTTATTTTCTTAGTACACTGAAAAAAATAATCATTATGGCAACAATTTTGTACCTCATAACCTCATTTTTTTTGCGTGTAATTTTTAAAATAAAAAACGTTTTATTTAATTATTAATTATTATATTTTACTCACTCAGTCTCATTCTTCTTATTATCCCTGTTCACTTCTCTGTTCTTTTCTACCTGCGTAAAACCAACCACGATCTATCAACATTGCTATCACTTATTATAAATGCTTATAAAACATATATCATATAACAAAGATTCTATCAATATCATTTACCTGACTGCTTGATATATAATTCATAGACTCTTTTAAAGATGATAGATGTTTTATAAGCAATAAAAAATTCTTATTAAAATGAATTCAACAGTGATGTCATTGTTGCTTGAAAAGTTATAATTTTGTTTCAAAATTGAAAAATATATTTGAGGGAAGAATACATTCTCGATTGAAGATTATTATTGTCGTGGCAAAAATGTTCATATAACAATATTTCAATAGCTAAATGTATATGTTTTAAAAACCTATAATTTTTTCAGTGTGTATATTCATTTTGTGCATATAATGTAACGCCCCTTAGAAAGCGTGTCCAGCATGGAAAAGTATATATATTCTTGATCAGCATCACTACCCGAGTCCGTCTATCTGTCTGCCCGTCTTGCTGTTCGAATACAAAAATACTAATCAGAATCCGAAGAAATTTCGTATATTTTAGGCAAAAGTAGGAACTGAGTTTGAAAATGAGCCAAATCGGTCAACGGGCACGCCCATCTCCCATACAAGTCACTTTTATATAACTCTTTAGGAACTAATAACTCGAAAAGTATTCGAGATATAGTTATAAATATATTAATAAAAACATATTGTTATAATTCATACAAAAATATGTGGTTCAAAAATGGGCACGATTCGCCCACCTTTTTTTTCCATATTTCCCGGGGTTCCATAGTGGAAATTTGACCGTAAATTATTAAAATCAAATCTATGAAATATTAGCCTAACAAAATTTTTAATATAGGCGTGTTCCGCCCAATTATATTTTTCTAATTTTTTTTATTAGTTTTTTATACTTTTATATTAATTTTTTAAATTATGGGGATATAAGACGTAAATTTCTGATATGTGAATAATATTCTGATTTTTTTTTTCATAGCATAGTAAATTAAATTGCTTACAACACTGTCAATATAAGTCATATGTATCCAAGTTTTCCTTACACTCTCGCAACAATTGCAAGATCAAATATTTTAAAATTTTTCGAAACGTTTAAAATAAACCATGAAAACTACTTTTTTTGTAATGCAGTCATCTACATATGAAGCTTATGCAATATTATTGTTTCATAAAGTGTTCATACTTTAGAAATGCTGGAATAAATTCACTTTTTTAATTTTTTTGAGATTATATTCCACGCTCCGGCAAAAATGATTATATTGTTTTCTAGTACACATATTAAACTTTTCAAAAAAAATATGAGTTATTCACATTTTAGCAACGAACCATTTATACTAATATTAACAATTTCAACAATTTTTGATTGTATAGAAGGTACCACGTCCACTTGTCCAATCAAGATGAAATTTGGACAAGTGAATTATATCAACGAAAAACTGTATATTATATCCAATATATGCAATTTTGAACATTTTTGTTATATGGGAGGTACCACTCCCACATTTTTAAATCTACATGTAAATGTTGATCATTAAATTTTCATACAATATTAGTCAATCATCATACTTATTTTTCAAATAGTAACACTGCTTGAGGTTTTCGCCAACTTTTGGTACTCCCTGCCCCACTGTTCGACGGTACAACACTGCCTATGAAAAGCACTCGACTTTACTTCGCTAATTGGTTAAGCTGACTATCTTTAAAACTATTATTTCTTTGGCAAATCGGTACATTACGTGTGCTAACAAATTATGTTTATTGAAATGGAATAAAATAACTGCAGCCCACACACAGAATAAATGCATCGATATGATGAATTTATTCATAAATATTATGAATTTTTCTACCAACTACCAGATTCATCATATTGATACCACCGTTCATTAATTGACATATTGATATATAATAATAATAGTTTGACACAACAGTCCCATAAGAATATAGGCCGAGCTCTCTCACCATTTGAGCTGTGCGTGTTATATTTGTACTCAACGTGGTGGGACCTACAGTTTATTGCCGAATTCGAACGGCGGGTGAGAGCTTTTCATAGACCATGTTTTACTCTCGTAGGTTTGCCATTTACTGCCGAGAGGTAACGGGGTATAGAAAAATGTTTCTATGAAAAGATGTTGTTATGTTATCCCCTGTCCAGTCTTGAACCGTGGACCTTTCGGCTCGCAGTCCAACGCACTAACCACTGAGCTACCGCGGCTATATATATGAACTTATTCGTACTATCGAACATCATAGTAAAGAACGAAATATTCAATACTATTAATTTGAATCGTCATATTGATGAATACAATCATAATATAATAATCAGGGCTAACAATTATATGGACGAAAAACAAGGAAAATATGGATATAAAATTTGTTTTGTTTTAATTATGAAATGTTTCCCTTGAAAAAAAAAAAAATTGTAATGCAATAAAATTATTTTTCAAACTACATCTTTTTATCTAAGGTTGAACTACAGATGGAAAAATTATTCATAATGGGGTTCATTGAGTCATGTTATTCGTATGTCAACAAATGTTTAATTCTGAACAATTATATGTTTGAGTTAATGAGAGAGTTGAGAGCTTCTGAAGAACTTTCAGTTTTAACTGTGTTTAAAATACTACGAATTATTTGTACCAGCCAAATATTACAATGAAATCAAGGAATACTACAACAATATTATAATATTGTAAGACACATGTATGTATTAGAGATTCGTGCGTGCAAATCTCCGTGCGTGCTAGTTATTGTCGTGCCCGTGCCTCCAAAATCAGGCACGTTTCTACTCCAATTAAAAAGAACTAGAAAATAAAAATTTCGTGGTAGTTTTACTTATGGATTTAAGAGAAAAAAAACAGTACAAACTAAATTTTGAGTTATTTAACACAGGGACTAAAACATTTTGGAATATCGGTTCGGGTTCTGGTTCCAAGATTTTTAAAATAGCGGTTCTGGTTCCGAATCCGGTTCCAATCAAAAAGTTATATGGGTTCCAATTCCGGTGCCACACATTTTTTAAAAACGATTCCTGTTCTTTGTGTTCCCTGACCAGGACTAAAATATCGGGTCCGGTTCTGGTTCAAAGATTTTTAAAATAGCGGTTCCGGTTCCGATTCTATTTCCTACCAATAAAATTAACTATTTAAATCCTATTCCACACATTTTCCGGTTCCTATTCCAAAAATCGAATCGGTTTCCGTATTATATCTCACGTTTTCACGCTTTTTCATGACTTTCCGTGCTTATTTGTGTCTTCTTATATCCCGTGCTTCTCGTGCGTGTAGGCACGCGCCCATCACTAGTATGAATATCAGATGTCTGTCACTAGTATAAAACTCTTTTCTATGATGAGAATATACGTTTTATATCAAACAGGCTACTGTGACCTTGCTTTTGCCTTACACCCAACCAAATTAACAATCTATTGTCTCCTGTAGTAATATCCGGATATAGTTTTCTGCAGTACGATTGTTGATATTATCGATTTCGCTCCAAATATGTTTGAAAATGTCAAAATTGTAGTGGTAATTTGTCGAAATTGAGACATATGAGACATTTTTTATAAAAAATATGGATTTATATGAATTAATTCAAATATACGGATTTATACCCCAAAATTCTTATAATATGTAATTAAATATTGAATATGAAAAGCGAGCCCTCATAATAATTTAAAATTTTATTTTATTTTTTTATTAATTTTCAGAATCATAACCCTAGTAATAACATATTTTTTTTGAAACTTTTAAAAGTATTCATTCAAAATTTTATTAATTTCAAAGAAGATGACATGCAAAATGCTTATTTTTTCGTTGCTTTAAAATGGAATATCCCTATATCTTAAATTTAATTCTTTAAATCTTTTACTCCATTTTACTCATTTTTACTCTCCCAATTTCTCAAAACTACATTTGCAATGGCGAAAAATTTTAACACTGCATCTCGATCATATTATAATAATTCGATTTCCAATAACTGTTTTTCATAAGTGTCATATCAGGTTCCATAAAGTAGGTTATAGATCAGGAATCTTTGAGAAAGATGGATCGGGTTGCCTTACGTGAATTTGAAATTAGGATTACCCTGTTCGTTTGTTTGAACTAAGATATTAAAATGTAATAACATTTATAAAAAAAAGTAAATCAACGTAACTTGGAAGAAAACCGAAACATATATCAAAAGCGTTATTATTTTGGTTGTAAACATTTTAAAAGCCACTATGCGTCGGAGTATGTTTGATGTGTATGCAGTGTTACCACCTTCAAATTTGATTTCCACACATTTTCCGGTTCCTATTCCAAAAATCGAATCGGTTTCCGTATTATATCTCACGTTTTCACGCTTTTTTATGACTTTCCGTGCTTCTTTGTGTCTTCTAATATACCGTGCTTCTCGTGCGTGCAGGCACGCGCCCATCTCTAGTATGAATATCAGATGTCTGTCACTGGTATAAAACTCTTTTGTATGATGAGAATATACGTTTTATATCAAACAGGCTACTGTGACCTTGCTTTTGCCTTACACCCAACCAAATTAACAATCTATTGTCTCCTGTAGTAATATCCGGATATAGTTTTCTGCAGTACGATTGTTGATATTATCGATTTCGCTCCAAATATGTTTAAAAATGTCAAAATTGTAGTGGTAATTTGTCGAAATTGAGACATTTTTTATAAAAAATATGGATTTATATGAATTAATTCAAATATATGGATTTTTACCTCAAAATTCTTATAATATGTAATTAAATATTGAATATAAAAGCGAGCCCTCATAATAATGAATAATTTAAAATTTTATTTATTAAATTTTATTTTATTTTTTATTAATTTTCAGAATCATAGCCCTAGTAATAACATATTTTTTTGAAAATTTTAAAATATGGGTTTTTGAGAAAAATGTTCCCAAAATTTAGATGTTAAATTGACCTTTAACCTTTGAAAACAAAAATTAAGTATACATATGTCATATTAAAGGGCATATTACTACCTTTTAAATGATACCTCAATTGACATTTTGTATAAACTCCTTTTTAAGATAAACGACATTAAGTAAACCCACCTTTGTGATTTTTTGACAATATTATTAGTTTTTAAGCCGCCATATTTCTGGAACCATATAATCTAGAGGTTCAAAAGTATTCATTCAAAATTTTATTAATTTCAAAGAAGATGACATGTAAAATGCTTATTTTTTCGTTGCATTAAAATGGAATATCCCTAATCTTAAATTTAATTCTTTAAATCTTTTACTCCATTTTACTCATTTCTACTCTCCCAATTTCCCAAAACTTCATTTGCAATGGCGAAAAGTTTCAACACTGCATCTCGATCATATTAAATTAATTCGATTTCCAATAACTGTTTTTCATAAGTGTCATATCAGGTTCCATAAAGTAGGTTATAGATCAGGAATCTTTGAAAAAGATGGATCGGGTTGCCTTGCGTGAATTTGAAATTAGGATTACCCTATTCGTTTGTTTGAACTAAGATATTAAAATGTAATAACATTTATAAAAAAAAGTAAATCAACGTAACTTGGAAGAAAACCGAAACATATATCAAAAGCGTTATTATTTTGGTTGTAAACATTTTAAAAGCCACTATGCGTCGGAGTATGTTTGATGTGTATGCAGTGTTACCACCTTCAAATTTGATTTCCACACATTTTCCGGTTCCTATTCCAAAAATCGAATCGGTTTCCGTATTATATCTCACGTTTTCACGCTTTTTTATGACTTTCCGTGCTTCTTTGTGTCTTCTAATATACCGTGCTTCTCGTGCGTGCAGGCACGCGCCCATCTCTAGTATGAATATCAGATGTCTGTCACTGGTATAAAACTCTTTTGTATGATGAGAATATACGTTTTATATCAAACAGGCTACTGTGACCTTGCTTTTGCCTTACACCCAACCAAATTAACAATCTATTGTCTCCTGTAGTAATATCCGGATATAGTTTTCTGCAGTACGATTGTTGATATTATCGATTTCGCTCCAAATATGTTTAAAAATGTCAAAATTGTAGTGGTAATTTGTCGAAATTGAGACATTTTTTATAAAAAATATGGATTTATATGAATTAATTCAAATATATGGATTTTTACCTCAAAATTCTTATAATATGTAATTAAATATTGAATATAAAAGCGAGCCCTCATAATAATGAATAATTTAAAATTTTATTTATTAAATTTTATTTTATTTTTTATTAATTTTCAGAATCATAGCCCTAGTAATAACATATTTTTTTGAAAATTTTAAAATATGGGTTTTTGAGAAAAATGTTCCCAAAATTTAGATGTTAAATTGACCTTTAACCTTTGAAAACAAAAATTAAGTATACATATGTCATATTAAAGGGCATATTACTACCTTTTAAATGATACCTCAATTGACATTTTGTATAAACTCCTTTTTAAGATAAACGACATTAAGTAAACCCACCTTTGTGATTTTTTGACAATATTATTAGTTTTTAAGCCGCCATATTTCTGGAACCATATAATCTAGAGGTTCAAAAGTATTCATTCAAAATTTTATTAATTTCAAAGATGACATGTAAAATGCTTATTTTTTCGTTGCATTAAAATGGAATATCCCTAATCTTAAATTTAATTCTTTAAATCTTTTACTCCATTTTACTCATTTCTACTCTCCCAATTTCCCAAAACTTCATTTGCAATGGCGAAAAGTTTCAACACTGCATCTCGATCATATTAAATTAATTCGATTTCCAATAACTGTTTTTCATAAGTGTCATATCAGGTTCCATAAAGTAGGTTATAGATCAGGAATCTTTGAAAAAGATGGATCGGGTTGCCTTGCGTGAATTTGAAATTAGGATTACCCTATTCGTTTGTTTGAACTAAGATATTAAAATGCAATAACATTTATAAAAAAAAACGAAATCAACGTAACTTGGAAGAAAACCGAAACATATATCAAAAGCGTTATTATTTTGGTTGTAAACATTTAAAAAGCCGCTATGCGTCGGAATGTAGCCGCGGTAGCTCAGTGGTTAGTGCGTTGGACTGCGAGCCGAAAGGTCCCCGGTTCAAGCCTGGACTGGGGCTAACAACATCTTTTCATAGAAACATTTGTCTATACCGCGTCAGTAAATGGCAAACCTACGAGAGTAAAACCATTGCCTATGAAAAGCTCTCACCCGCCGTTCGGATTCGGCAATAAACTGTAGGTCCCACCACGTTGAGTACAAATATAACACGCACAGCTCAAATGGTGAGAGAGATCGGCCGAAGTTCTATACAGGACTGTAGCGCCAAACAATTATTATATTATGCGTCGGAGTGTGTTTGATGTGTATGCAGTGTTACCACCTTCAAATTTGATTTATCAAAAAAAAATATCTTAAAATGCACAATTTGACAAAAAATTACACATAATATTAAAAAGTCTAATAAAATGTGCCGTTGAGAATCAAAAACCATTTTGGGAAAAAATAGTTTAACCAGGATTCGTATTCTAGAGCTGATATTACATATTTTATATTTTTAGAATTTAACATTATTAACCACATTTTTATAAGCATGTTATTTGATATACATTAAAACATAGAAGTTTGCATCAAAATTTGCCAAAAATTCCAGATTTGAAAAATTGTTCGAAATAAATTGGGACATCTATATTTTCTTCAAATACTTCTGCAAGTAATGGATATTTTGGAAATTGTGCCACTCTATTATTATTGTCAGCTCTATTATATGATACTTTTTTCTCCTTCTGTGAAATTTGCTTTTTATTGGTTATCTTTTGCCTATAAGATATCGATATAACTTCATACTATTTTAAGAAAGGATTTTTTTTTAATGCAAGATAATATTTTTGATTGAAAATAATGGGCCAAGTCTGTACAAACTATGTCTAAAATATTATATCATTTTTCATTTCTACTTCCTGGGATAAAAAACCATTTGAACAGGTTTTGCAGATACAAAGGCGTTTCTCATTTTCGAATTATATCAATACAAATTTAATCTAAATTCAAAATCTTTAAATGTGGAATTACACAAAAACGTGGCAACACTGTGTGTATAGTGTATGCCGGAGAGAGTATACATAGCAGTGATGCTAACCCTTATTATCATTTTCCCCGATATTCTTAGAAAAAATCCCCAATTGATTATAAAATTCCCTGCACAAATGTTACTTAATTAAATACACTGAAAATAAATAGTGTTTTTACTACATTTTTAATAAAAATTGAAATAATCCAGAGAACAAATATTACGCAATATTTTATTCATTTAATATGTTTTTTTATTTATTTATTGATTTCTCTAATTTTCGAATGACATTTATCAGCCATTATAAAAGTAGTGCTATATTAATTAATCCAGTTTTTCAGTGAAAGTTTAAACTTAGCTTAAATAAATATTTCAAAAGTCTATAGTTCCAAATCAAAATTTCTTTTAACTTTACAGACAGATAGATAGACAAGTAATACTCAGTTAATATGAAATTTTAAATCCATGTGAAATATTGATTATAATGTGGTATTTTTAGATTTTATAGATATACAAAACTTATAATGCAAAAAGTTAATTCGTTTCTAATTTAGTGCACGGGTTGTTTTTGGTTTTTGGGGTTTTGTCATCGAACATTAAGTAATGAGATAATAATTTGAGTTATAGCGAAGGGTATGATTGTACTTGATGCGTTTTTATTTAGTTGCAGGCCACTAATACATAAATAATAAATACATAAAAGTATATTGAATTATTGTCAAATTTGACAATAATTCAGTATTTGAAAAATTGGGACGGGCAAAACATCGTATCTACATTTTTCTTCAAATACTTCTGCAAGCAATAGATATTTTTGATATTATTGTCAGCTGATTTAAATTACACTTTACGAAAAAAAAATAATAAAACATTGATATACTAATTTTGAGACTAGTTTTCACCTCCTGTGATTTTTGATTTTTTACGATAGAGATAACATAATATTTATACCCTACACATATGAGGTACAGGGTATATTAACTTTGTGCATATATTGTAACGCCCCTTAGGAGGCGTGTCCGGTATGGAAAAGTATATATATTCTTGATCAGCATCACTACCCGAGTCCGTTCAGCCATGTTCGTCTGTCTGTCTGTCTGTCTGTCCGTCTTGCTGTCTTGCTGTCCGAATACAGAATAACTTGAGAAATACTGATCAGAATGCGATGAAATTTCGTCTCAATATATTTTAGACAAAAGTAGGAACTGAGTATAAAAATGAGCAAAATCGGTCAACGGACACGCCCACCTCCCATACAAGTCACTTTTATATAACTCTTTCGAAACTAATATTTCGAAAAGTATTCAAAATTTACCTAAAAATATGTGGTCCAAAAATGGGCGTGATCCGCTAACTTTTTTTTTCATTATATCCCGGGTTTTCATAGTAAAAATTTGATCCGTAAATTATTAAAATCAAATCTATGAAATATTAGCCTTTCAAAATTTTAAATATAGGCGTGGTCCGCCCAATTACATTTTTCAATTTTTTTTTTAGTTTTTTATACTTTATATAATTTTTTTTAATATATGGGGATATAAGACGTAAATTTCTGATATATGAATAATATTCTGAGGTTCAGCATAATTAAAAATTTAAAATTAAGGTATACAATTAAATATTCCTCATTAATATCTCCACCAAAGGTGTAGGGTATTCCATAGTCGGGCCCGACCGACTATAAAAATCCGCCCCATGTGACCGAACTTACCCATGTGACCTAACTTTCCCAACTCGTTTTGATTGAAAATATTGGGCAAAGTCTGAACAAACTATATCTAAAATATTATATAATTTGTCAGAAAATTCTAAACTTTTTTAATTTAATAAATTAATCTACATAAATAAAAATAAACAAACGGTAAAAAATTTTTACTTCCTGAGATAAAACACCATTTGAAATGGGTCTGTGAAATACAAAGGCGTTTCTCATTTTCGATTTCTTTCAATATAAATACAATCTAAATTCGATATCTTTAAATCTATAAAATTGTTGGTATCACTATTATTAATACATCCAAATTTTAATTTTAATATAGATTGACATCAAAATTGTTCAATTTCTGACTTTTTCTGTTTTAGATTTTAGAGAGGCCTCTGTGATTGAAATAATATAATAAAATTTGTGAATATTAAAAGTACATAGTACATAGTACATAAATTCAAAATATATTCGTACTACACAGTAATTTCAATAACGTATCGCTCAGAACGTAACTACTCCTGTGGGGTTTCTGTAACTTATTAACGACAAAAATCGATATCGTTAACTATTTTTAACGACAAATATCGTTAAAATTTACATTTTTTGATAACGATCGCTTCTGCATGCCACAATTCTTGTTAGTTAACGATATCGACATTTGTTGTTAATAAATTCCAGAATCACGCCTCAGAACTTTTAAATGATTGCCATAAATTTTGCTTTTGTAGTATTATTTTATTTGCTTCTAAATTACACAAAAAATACAAATGAAGATCAAAAATGTACTGTTTTTTTTTGGAATTACACAAAAAGTGGTACCACTGAAAAGGATGTCATCCGAGCAGGGTTACCGTTGAGAAATTTGAAAAAGTCTCAAAAAATGTCGCAACAGTTTCTTATTATATAATTTTTACTGTAAAAAAAGCTCTTAAAGTACTTATACGGCTTCTATATTGTTCAAAGGGCATTAGTCTATACATCATATGTATATATAAAAGCAATGTAGGTGTCGTGTAAATGCTATTTGATTACTCTAAAAAGGTTTTTAAAAGCTTGTTACAACTTTTATACTATAGAATGAATACAAAAATAATTATATATATATATATGTTTACTTAAATAAAATCATCAATTTTTTATATAATTTTGTTGAACTGAAATTATTTAAACTCAATTATACTATTTAATTATACACCCTGCAAAAAAGGCTCTCCCAAACATAATTTAACATGTATGTTTGGAATTTTATGTAAACATGATATATTATTGCATGATAAATCATTTGTGAACAGGGTTGTTTTGGGACTTGAATATTGTTGTAATGAGCCCTGATTTACATTATGATATCTCGAAAACATTTTAATGTTGCCCCTAAAATGGTGTATGTTCTAAAAGAAACGTAATAATTACTACATCCAAACTAAATAAATATTTAACCGAAACATAAATATGTTTAAAATAAAACATGATTTGGAACGCCCTGAAAATAAATATATTTCCAGAGAAACAAATTAGTTGTTTCAGTTCAAAAAGTAGTATGTTTACATAAAAACATATCTAAATATTTTTGGAAAGAAATCCTGAAAATAAAATATTTTTTTATTCATTTTTATTAAAAGTCTTTAAACATACACTGAGGAAATTTATAATTTTTGAATTCATATAAATGCATAAATAAATAATTGGTTTAAGTACAAGTGACAACATCAATGAATCCACAATTGCTCCAGCAGTCGTAAAACCAGACGACCAGGTTCTCTTTGTGTTTGGAACAGTTACAGTACAAAGTCAGCACATAGCGTGGGCAAGGAATTCGCGGATGCTGTTGTAAAAACATTCCGAATTCTGTTTGAAAACAGAAGCACAGATTTTTTATTGTAGTTTTTTTATAAAAAGCCGTGTTCTTTCACAATATTTTTAAGAAAAACATGCAGTAACAATTAAATCATAAACTGCACTATTAAATTATATACTATTATATTATTTGTTACTATTTGTACTTTTTGTAACACTATTTGTATATTTTTAATTTTACAAATGAGAAAATTATTACCGATACGAACACGTTTTCTCAACGAACAACAAAAGACACGTAGGCAGAAAATGGCGATGAACTATTGTCAACTCCGTATACAAGAAAAATGTTGCAAGAATACTTTTATTAACATCTAATTTCCTTTTTTATACCCTACACTAAGAGTGAAAGGGTATATTCAGTTTGGTACGCCGTTTGTAACACCCAGAAGGAAGCATCTCCGGTATGGAAAAGTATATATATTCTTGATCAGCATGACCTCCTGAGTCGATTTAGCGATGTCCGTCTGTCCGTCTGTCTGTCTGTCCGTCTGTCCGTCTGTCTGTCTGTCTGTCTGTTGAAATCCCTACTACTTTTAAAATTGAAGAGCTAGATAAATGAAACTTATAACTTAGATTACTAATATACCTACGCTGTATGTGCGAAAATCGGCGAGATCGGTCCATTGTGACCTATGATCCGACCACTTATGTTCAAATACCTCATATAAAATGTACATATAAAGATCAATTTTTATGTATACGTGCTTAGGTAAACTTTTTTGGTCAAATATATATTGATATCATGCTCAAATACATGATAATAATGTTTTCCGGCGAAAAGACTTGTGGTTCACAAAAAAAATCGAAATTCGGTACACCTACCCATTTGTAAATATGGGTATCAAATGAATGGAAATTCTTCAGCGATTGAATGTTTGTAGTTATTTTCAGGATTCGTATACCCTGGTGACCTATATATCAATTTGAATGGTAACCACACATATGTGTAGGGTATTAATAGTCGGCTTAGACCGACTATAATTTTGATAATCCTAACTATCATAATTACACCTACTTTAAAATTTCCCATGTGATCTAACCTTCCCAACTGGTTTTTGTTTGTTTTCAAATATCAGTATGTTTAAAAGGACCAATACATACTTCAAACGACGACAAAATAGATTTAGGCAGAGTTCGGAAAGTCACATAAATTAATATACTTAATGACTCACTCATGCATAATCCGCATAAGTGAGAAAGCACACATTTAATTTTACAACACACGACATGAGTGAGTAAGAGAAAAAAATTCGACTTACTCTCTACTCATAAATGGATAATCATCGGAGAGTAAAAACTTTACTACTCATGAGTGCTGTTTTCAACTCATTTATTTTTCTCCTCACGAGGGAGTAGCATTACGCATTTTATCTTTTTCTCATACTCATAAAAGTACAAAGCCAAATTGTACAAACATGGTGCTCATTTTTTATATGTATGCAACGAGTAAGCGGTGTTGCCAGACGAGTTGCGTTGAAACTTAAAATGTTTTATTTTATGAATAATGCCCGATTTACATTGGCTGCATTCAGCGATCTCAACAGTTTCGAAATTGTCTTTTATAATTATTTGAGTTAAAATGTGATTGAATGTCATCGAATGGTATCGATAACAAAACATGGACAGGTCTGATTTTATGAATGAAATAGCACAATGGAAGAAGTTATTTAAAATCAATCCCAATTGATCCGTCTTCCGTCTATCAATTAACAGTCACAAAAAAAATATACTTTTTTTTTATTTATCGCGAACATCATGATGACTTGACTTGTGAAGTCCAGCATTGATGTGCACCATCACGTGCTCGTACGGAAAAAAATATTTTGAATTTAAATTTGTTTAAAATTAGTTTTAAACTTCAAAACGTAAGTTTTAACTGTCAATATTTAAAAATATTAAAGAATATTTCTTTTTTTCCCCATATTTTTATTAATTTATAAACTCTCTTTTATAAATGCACTAATGCTGAAAATCAAAACCTACGAACAGCTCTGCCAACAACAGTTGGGAAGGTTAGATCACATGGGAAATTTAAAAGTAGGTGTAATTATGATAGTTAGGATTATCAAAATTATAGTCGGTCAAAGCCGACTATAAATACCCTACACATATGTGTGGTTACCATTCAAAGTGATATATAGGTCACCAGGGTATACGAATCCTGAAAATAACTACAAACATTCAATCGCTGAAGAATTTCCATTCATTTGATACCCATATTTACAAATGGGTAGGTGTACCGAATTTCGATTTTTTTTTTAATGAACCACAGGTCTTTTCGACGAAAAACATTATTATCACGTACTTGAGCATGATGTCAATATATATTTGACCAAAAAAGTTTACCTAAGCACGTATACATAAAAATTGATCTTTATATGTACATTTTATATGAGGTATTTGAACATAAGTGGTCGGATCATAGGTCACAATGAACCGATCTCGCAAATTTTTTCGCACATACAGCGTAGGTATATTAGTAATCAAAGTTATAAGTTTCATTTATCTAGCTCTTCAATTTTAAAAGTAGTAGGGATTTCAACAGACAGACAGACGGACAGACAGACGGACAGACGGACATCGCTAAATCGACTCAGGAGGTCATGCTGATCAAGAATATATATACTTTTCCATACCGGAGATGCTTCCTTCTGGGTGTTACAAACGGCGTACCAAACTGAATATACCCTTTCACTCTTAGTGTAGGTATTGTATGGTATTTTCAAATTATTTTTTAATTGCATTAAAACATATTTAAAGAAATCTTTTCTATGCGTGTATTATTTATAATTGAAAAAAACATGATTTTTACTTTTATTTCACCAATCCCGGCCGTTGAATTGAACTCTCTTCCTTTAGATTGTAAAGCCAGTACACTTCCACTCGACCACTGTCCATTAATATTGTGCAATTCATTTTGATGTATAAAAACACTACACAACAGCCATTCTGCGCAGCAGTCAAGTTTATTTTTGAATTATGTAAAATGACGCCCTGATTCCGAAAATATGGTTTAATAATGTTTCTTTGGATAGGTTTACAAAACATGGGCCAATAAATTTTGAACCGAGCTTTCATAAAGGTTCATAATATCTCGCGTTCTAAATAACACATGTGATCAAGTGGTAAATCGAATGAAAGGTAATTGAATATCCAATAAACATTTCTCAGAACATTTTTAAATTGGTTCATTACTTTAAGAGAACTCGATAGGAGAACTTGAAAAAAGCATTTGTTTCAACAAAAATTAAAAAAAAAAATCATTTAAAAATATGCAAAAAAATCGAGAAAGTAAGATGATCCACAAATTATAATTTTGTAAAATTAGTTGACACTCTTTCGAAGAAATTGAACTATCAATGACAAAAATATATGGGTAAAATTTGAGAATAAAAAAGTGATGAGAAAACAATATAATTGTGTGCCATACAAATAGGCATAAAAATAAAAAATGTTAGCGAATCACGCTCATTTTTTGAGCACCAATTGATAGATGATTGCTTGTAATTAATTTTAAATTTTATAACTTTATCTTTAATACTTAACGAGATATGTGATCCTAAAAAGTAAACCCATATCTCGTAGTGGATGCAGTAGATTACGTTTACTAATTCGACTCATTTTCGAACATTGAATTACTATTCTACTAAAATATATTGAAAATAAATTTCACATCATTCGCAATAGCAGTTTAAAAGTTATCGTGTATAGGCGGACAGACAGACGGTCATATCTAAATCTACTCGGAAAGTGATGTTGATCAAGAAAATATATACTTTTTCATACCAGTCACGCCTACTAAAATATCCTCACATACATTTTATAACATGTAACCCAAGGGTATAGGGTATAAACATAATTTTTTTTTAGTTAATACTCAATTGTAATGCTCTCACATGATTTGGAATATTACAAACTATGCATCATCTTGCGTTTTCAATTTTTCGCCATTTTTTCAATGCATTTTTGAATAAAATTTTCGTCGATAAAATTCACATTTTTCGAGTTCTTCTATAGAGTTCTCTTAATCCAGTGAACCAATTCCAAATGAAAATCTGTACAATTTTGTTTAGTCAGCAATTTAGTCGAACTCACACACACCCTTAATTACCTTTCATTCGATGTAACAAATTTTATAAAACGGGAGATATTTACAAATATATGTGACCATCTTTTTGAAACATCAGTACAAAAGTTATTGCCCGAAATCTCGTATACCTATCCATAGACAAATTCTGCGGGTCATTTCCAATAATACACAAACAATGGAATTTACTGCGCAAACTTTTTTTCTCATTTTGTTGTGTAGTGTAATCAAACGTATGTATTGGTGAATTAATTATAAAATTGCAACATACATATCATAATGTTTAAATATCATAATGATGAATTATATGATAATACTATATAGTAACAATAAATAAAAATAAAGAAATGAGAAGAAATATTGCCGCATGCAGGATTCGAACCCGAGTCCTTGTTCATAGAATGCAGGCATGCAATCTATATTAAGTTTGCGTAGTCCATACCACCGAAGTCACTAATGTCACTGTATACGAGTTGTATTATTAGTTAAATAAACCTTTACACAGTGAATTTAATAGAACTTATAAAACCCTACTCTTACAGTAGCTACACGACATTCATACAGTTTTAAGCCATATAACGTTTACTTTCTCAGTTGATTGTGCTACTTGGGTGCAGCGTAACAAAAATAATGAATTTATAAAAAAAGTAACCTGTGTAATATTTCATATTTCCCACCGAATTCCAGATAATTCCAATATTTTTATAATTAAAAATTGTCTCATACGTTAGATCATTAGCCTTGTACTCAAAAATGTTGTATTATTTAATAAGCAATTCTGAATTTAAACCAGTTGGGAAGGTTAGATCACATGGGAAATTTTAAAGTAGGTTTTAGTATGATAGTTAGGATTATCAAAATTATAGTCGGTCTAAGCCGACTATAAATACCCTACACATATGTGTGGTTACAATAAAAAGTAGTATATAGGTCACCAGGGTATACGAATCCTGAAAATAACTACAAACTTTCAATCGATGAAGAATTTCCATTCATTTGATACCCATATTTACCAATGGGTAGGTGTACCGTTGGAAACCATTATTTTCATGTATTTGGGCATGAGTCAATATATATTTGACCAAAAAAAGTTTTCCTAAACACGTATACAGTAAAATTGATCTGTAGATATAAATTTTATACGAGGTATTTGAACATAAGTGGTCGGTTCTCAGGTCACAATAGACCGATCATGCCAATTTTCTTGTTCAGACAGTAATCTTGTTTAGTAAAGTAATCTAAATCTAAAATCTTGCTCAAGCTCTTCTATTTTTTCTGTAATCGTGATTTGAACAGACAGACGGACAGACAGACGGACATCGCTAAATCGACTCAGGAAGTCATGCTGATCAAGAATATATATACTTTTCCATACCGGAGATGCTTCCTTATGGGTGTTACAAACGGCGTACCAAACTGAATATACCCTTTCACTTTTAGTGTAGGGAAAAAAAAATTAAGAAATAATTTCCAATATGGTATTTGTTCTTCTGACTTAATTATTCCGAGGTTGTAAGAAGCATAAAACGATCAGTCTCTTATCCGTGATGTCTATTCTTAAAAAAAGATCTTTGCTTGTTTTCGATAACATAGCATGTATGCGATTTTTTTTCTTTTAGTCATAACTTAAAAAACTAACATGGTAAACATGGTTGGCTTCTGACTTTTTAGTTTTGCAAAATTTCAATACTGATCACTTGTATTTGGTCACATTGAATTATTTTGTTTGTCACAAATCGGAGAATTTTTTAATTTACGGTTTTTTTGCATTATTTGCTTTGACCACAATATCCGAATTTGAAAATATTATTTTTTTTTTAAACTTAAGGTCGTGAACTTTAAAAATGTTTTGTAGATCTATTTTAAATAAATGTTTCTGAAATAATTTAAATAAATCTAAAAAGACTCAAAAGTCACTCCAAAATTCTAAAAAGTCGCAAAACAAGGTAATTTTTAAAAAGTCGTATTTAAGGTCGTAATAAAAAGGTCTCATTTTGCCACTTTAGTTGCATAAAGGTAACCCTGTATCCAAGTTGGTTGGAGTTCGATGACCCGATTTTAGCAAGTAAACATGAGTAAAATGGTTTTTAGACGTTAAATGCGTCAAATGTAGCCCGAAAATATACAAATTTGCTATCTAATATTGTTAATAGCTGTTTTATTAATAATTATATATTGTCTGCCATAATCCGATGAATTTAACATAAGAAAATAACATTTTACTCATGTTTACTTGCTACAATCGGGCCATCGAACTGCAGCCAACTCGGATGACATCTCTTTACTATGTATACTCTTTGTATGCCGGCCTGTCGTCGATGTGCGATGCTCGATGTTCGATGGGAGATGTTCGATGTTAGACTAAGCCAAATTCTTTTTCTCTTTCGTCTGAACAGGGAGGTTGGTTGCACGTGACCTCAATTACGTTACTACGAACTACGACGTTAGAACACCGACCGAAAGAAAGTTGAGTTCGAATGTGAAAGCTTTTCCATTTCATTTCAATTACGTCTTGAGCGCCAAAGCTGACGGTGGTGCGAGTCGGTCGACACATTCAGTCAATCTGTTAACGTTAGTTAGCGCGCGTTCGCAATCGGCGAAGTGCTCTGTGTCCAAAGCAAAGAATTGCAGTTTAATGCAATTCAAAATGTTTAAATATTATTTTTTTAAATGCTATTGAAAATATTTAAATAAAATAAAATTTAAAACAAAAATACATACAAAAATGCATGTTTTATAAAATATGCAAAATTTATAAATATACAAACATTTTACAAATAAAATGCAATAGTTTTGAAAATCCAAAATTTAAAAAAATACTGAAATTCATTAAAAAGTAAAGTAAACAAAAAAAATTGAATTATTAAAAAAGTGTAAAAAATCCAATTTTAAATATATAAATATGCAAAACTGTGCTGTGGAAATCTATTCTAGTGACTAATTTGTTTAGCAGGGATTTCCGGTGACAACATTATCATCAACGACATCATCAACAACATTATCAACAACATCATCACAACATTATCAACATCAGCAGCAACAAATAATATCGTCTGCTATATAAACTGCTAAACAAACAAAAATGTCCATTGTATGCACCTTAAAACGTGATCCTTTGTTGTTAAATTCAAATATCGGTCTATTTAAAACTGGCGCAAAAACCTTGCTTCTGCTGAAGGACAACAACTCAGTTGCAAACACAAGAGCAACAACAACACTGGACGAAAACAGTAGGTGTTGCAAAAAAAGATTATTTTAATTATTATAAAAAATTTAATTTCAAAATTCACAAACAAAAATTGAAATAGTGTACCAAAAAAAGAAAAAAAAACAGTTATAAAAAACAGAAAAATATTTATAAATAATAAACTAGTTGGGAAGGTTAGATCACATGGGAAATTTTATAGTAGGTGTTAATATGATAGTTAGGATTATCAAAATTATAGTCGGTCTAAGCCGACTATAAATACCCTACACATATTTGTGGTTACAATTAAAAGTGGTATATAGGTCACCAGGGTATACGAATCCTGAAAATAACTACAAACTTTCAATCGCAGAAGAATTTCCATTTATTTGATACCCATATTTAGAAATGGATAGGAGTACCAAGTTTCGATTTTTTTTTTGGAACCACAAATCGTTTCGCGGGAAAACATTATTTCCATATATTTGAGCATGAAGTCAATATATATTTGACCAAAAAAGTTTACCTAAGCACGTATACAGTAAAATTGAACTGTAAATGTAAATTTTATATGAGTTATTTGAATATAAATGGTCAGATCACAGGTCACAATGGACCGATCTCGTTAATTTTTCATTCATCTAACTCTTCAATTTTTTAAGTAGTAGGAATTTCAACAGACGGACATCGCTACTCAGGAGGTCATGCTGATCAGGATTATATATACTTTTTCATACCGGAGATGCTTCCTTCTGGATGTTACAAACGCCGTACCAAACTGAATATACCCTTTCACTCTTAGTGTACGGTATAAAACCCTAGTAAAAATTTGGGTAGGGCCATGATCATGAACTGATCATGTCATTATTTGAGCTGATCTGGTTATGACGAGGACCAAACGAGGTAACAAATCATGGGCACAATATGCTTGTAACGCAGTGCCCTGATCATGTACTCATCTCAGTGTTTAGATAATGTTAATATTGCTAGTCACTGTTCAAGTCCAAAGGTATGCAGGAAGGAATATAAAAAACGACTTTATTAGCTCCGATTATTTTCAAATTTTTCAGTTGCAAAAAAAAATTTTAAATGTACTTTTTTTTATTTTTCTATTAAAATTCCCCTTAATTAATTAAAACATTTCGTTGAAGTAAAACTTTTTGCATAATCGGTAAATACCATTAAATACTATGTATTACATTTTTTTATATGAAAATAATTATTTTTTAAATAGTATTAAATCAATGGGGATTTCATGAGTTTTTTCTGAGTGTATAAGTTGAATATTGAAGTTAGTCTCATTTGAAAGGTGAGGAATTGGTTTTTCAATTCCTCCGTTTTCCAAACTTTTAATATACAAATAATATAAATATAAATAATTTAATATACAAAAAAAGATGGTCAGAAAGGTTTAGATCCTTATTTTTTATTTTTTGTTTGTTTTTAATTCATCATACTTTTATAAAAATAATGCATTACACTGAAAGATTTAGAGTGACACCTCATAGGCTTACTATTTTCGAACATTTTCTCTTTATTTTTTTTTAGGTTTGAAGTACGTAAACATTCTTAAATTTAAACATTCGTAACATTCTTAAATTGTATTCCTGTTTGGTTGAAAAATATTCAAGTTATTTGAATACCCATTACTTCGATGTTTGACATATACATAAGGTGCGGATCAGAACCAAAATTTTATTTTTATTTCAAAAAGTAATAGGGCCTTAAAAAGAGTTTACCACAAAAAATGTGTGCCAAAAAAATAAAAATATTAGTTTAAAATGTTTTTTTTAACATCATCTGCAATGTGCGAATACAGGACATTATTTTATTTTTCTCAAATATTTTGTGGTAAACTCTAGCAATGTAAATTTAAGGCCCTAATTTACATAATCTTGTTATTTATAGACAAGCTTAATTAATAAGCGCAGTTCAAACGTCAGTAAAAAGTAATTGACAAAAATAATATAGTAAATCTATATTTTTCAGTATTGGTGCATTACACAGCCCGACAAAATTCAAATTTTGACATGATGCAGTAAAAGTTACAGGAAATATTAGATACATTTGTAGAGCTAATTCAGAAAATGGCATCAGTTTAGTCAAATTGGCTCTAGTTTCTGAGATATAGCGCATTTTATAATCTCCCATTATTTTAGTCTTTTTTTATTTTTAAAATTCAAATAACAGAAAAATATGAAATTATCTTTTCGATATAAGACGCAGAAAACATTGCGCCATAAAATACAAATTTGCTTTCAAAAATTTGTTTGCGAGATATAAGCATGTAGTAGTTAAAATTTTTCTAAAATATAAAAATGTTATGTATGAAAAACTTTATTACATAAAAGAGGATACTTGGCGCCACATAAAAATGTTTTTTACAAATGTTTTTTTAACATTTTTGTCCACTAAGTAATAAAGTTTTTTATTACCAAAATTTTTAAACTTTTTAAACAAATTTGAATTTCTTTTACTTATACCTCGCAAACAAATTTTTTCACGCATTAACTCAAATTTTTGTATTGTACGCGATGTTTTTATGCGTCTAATATCGAAAGACATTTTCATTATTTTGTTTGGTGGAATTTTAAAAATGTTCTTTTATTTTTAAATTCCAACAAAACAAAATAATGAGTAATTGAAAAAAGACATATATCTCAAAAACTATAGCCAATTTGACAAAATTGATGCCATTTTCGGAATTAGCTCTGCATCCAATATTTGCTGCAACTTTTACTGCACCATAATTAGTGTAGAGCAGTGTTATTAAAATAGAACTACAATGGTAAAAAAATAAAAATGTTTAGGTGTTGATCACCAAAATCAGTTTTATAACTTTTTGTTATGTTTGTGATGTTTTTGTTAGAGGTTTAAAAACGACTAAAAAACTACATAGCATTTCATATAAATGAGACCGAATTTCCCCATAATTAATTTATTTATTAATTTAATCAACAAACGAAGGTAAAGCAAAAATGCGTTATTTCTAAAGTTTATTATTCGATGTTGCTGATCATGGTTTCTATTTGGTTAAAATGGTTAAAATTTGATAAAACTGTATTTATATATATATATATATATATATATATATATATATATATATATATATATATATATATATATATATAAATCGAATAGTTTTTTTTAATACTGAGCACTGTAAAGTATTCATTTTATTTTACATGAAACAGCAAAATACTAAAGTTTTTCGTAACTTAAACCAAATGCTCCTTTAGCGGTGCCAAGGATTTGGCTTTATTTGTAATATTCTGAATGTGTCAAAAAATGTTTCATACTATAAAATTATGTTCTATCACGTCAGGATTTCGAGGTATTGACCCCCAAATACAACCGGAAAAATCCTTAGGTGAATGCCTACATTTGATTTTCAGTCATGAAATCCATATCTAATGCCGTTTTCCAGAAATTTTACTATGAAAATTAAGGATTTATCTGATATTTGACAATTTTTATTTTAAACATCTATAATGAGTATGTTGCTGGTTGATTTGGTGCAAGTTCTGTATCCGGTTAGGGACGATCTCTGGGAC